>CALYLW010000369.1:664533-1220515 GCA_944989445.1 Ampullaceana balthica
TGAATTGATGAAAGACTTTGTGAAAGATTTCCTCTTTGGTGCTGATATTGATGGTGGTAATGTAAGAGTAGGTGTCATCATCTACAGTACAGCGGACTATGTCCAGTTCCAACTGAACTCATATAACAAAAAAACTGAAGTCTACAATGCCATTGATGAAATCCCTTACCGCCATGGCAGTACCAACACTGCTGATGCCCTGAGAACAATGAGATCTGTGATGTATACACAGGAGAATGGAGATCGTCCTGGAGTTGATAATATCTGCATTGTGGTAACTGATGGTGTTTCCAACATCAATTCAAGAAGAACTATACCAGAAGCTGAACAAGCCAGGGCTGATGGTATCCATATTTATGCCATTGGTATTGGTTTGACAGACACCAAGGAGTTGGATGGTATTGCCAGTAAACCAGTTGAAGAGAACAGATTTGCTGTACAAGAATTTACTGAGCTCAGAGACTTGAGACAGAAAGTTTTCTCTGCCTTATGTAAATATTATTTAATTATTGTAACTAATTAATTTATAATTATTATAATAACTTTAAGCACATGACATATGAGGTGTTCTAAGGTGTTATTTTTTAACATATTATTAACATATGAGACATTTCATATGAAATATATCTTAAAAGTTATGTGATCAACAACTTAAATAAAAGTTAGTTAACATTTGAAACACTTCATGCAATCCATAGCTATTATGTAACTATTATAATATTTTTTAAAAAGTAATTCAAGTATTTTGAGTCAAATGTAAATTTTACTTTAACAATAAATATAACCATTGTTTTTGTTATTCGCAACTTTTCATGCTCTTGCAAATACTTTTTATCATTAAATTAAGTTATAATTTGGAATAATTAAAAAGCTTGGAGGCACTCTTAAGATAGCCGTTTTTCAATGCAGGCATTAGATTTCAAATTTAAATTAATATTTTGTATCATTGTAACTGAATTTAACAAAAAATATTTTAACAGGTTCCTCACCTGCACCGACAGAACCACCACCACCTCCTCCCACTACCCCAGCGCCCACTACACCTAGACCTGCTAAAATCAGTAAGTATTTACTTTGATTTTTATCTTTCAAAGAAATGACATTCTTTATTAATTAAGTTAATATTTTCCATCTATTAGTATGACTCCAATAAAATGAGTTAATTTGTTTGAAGTATTAATATTGCTAAAATTTAGAATTTTTGTAATAATTTTTGAAAAACCAGCTTGGCTGATCAAATGATCAAAAAATGTCTATGTCATGAGAAATGTATTGTACATTTTCTTTTGTCATTTGAAAATTAACTGTAAGGAAAAAAGAAATCATTCAGAAAAGAAAAAAAAATGATGTCAAACTTAGTTTTAATGTTTTAAAAATAAATATTTTTTTTAAACTTATATTTTTTGCACATAAATGTAAAAAGTGAGTATTCTTTAAAATGTTATTTTTAATAAGCTTCCTATTAAAGACAAGATTTTTATAATAATATTAATTTATTTATTGTAATAGACTATAATTTCAGATTTTTTAAAACTTAACATTCCAATTATAAAGTTATAGGAACTGAATATGTATTGTTAGATGCCTTGAATTTGGATCTGCATCTTTCGGAAAGTAAAACACCTAGTGTTTTTGATTATTTTTTTTGTCCACTTGCCTACTAGGCTTGCATTTCCTTTGTTCATTTCCTTTAGAGTGACTTGTCACTTATCACCTTCTGTATTTCTCATGACACAGTGTCACAACTCAGTCAAAGATTCTGGTAGCAAAAATGCAGGCTAAATATTTTAAAATTATTAACAGACAAAGTTGATTGATAAAAATTTGTTTAGGCTGATGTATTATTGTATGTACTTTGTTTATTTATGAAATTTCCAAATGGCTGATCCAGAGTGTGTGTTGTAACAACTATTTTAATACAAATAATTTACAGAACAAAATATCAATAAAATGTTTAACAGATGTGAATAAATTAATTTTTAAAAAAAACCTACTTTTGATGAAAGTGATTTTATAGAACTAAAAGGTAATTTTAAAACTAATTATGAAAAGAAAGTCTCTGCAAATTTTTTAAATAAAAATAGTAGTCATTTAAGCTTGTTTGTTCAATCTGTTTATTAAAAAGAGATCATTTGCTTTTATCTCCACTTATGAATGATTTTGTTTGTTTGTTTGCACTCTAAGTTATCTTTATTTCATAAAGTAAAAAAAATATTCACAACCAATTTTGCCTATTTGTTCTTTAAAGAATTAAAAAAAAACTAACAAATATTGTGAGGAAAAAATGGGAGGAGCTGGGGTAGGGTGGTTGACACAAATGAAGAAATTAAAATTTAATATGGATTTAGTATAAGTTTATCTGATAAATTCAAGGGAAAGAATTAGGTTTTTATAATTTTTGGTTAAATATTGAATTTATTATATAAAATCGCCATCTCACTTTTTTTAATTGTTTCATTGACATATTTAAATCAACTTAAGCAATCATATCTTATGTAACTTTAAAAATAAAATATTTTTCCTCTAAGGTTGTGATGGAGCCAGAATTGACCTTGTCTTTGTACTGGATGCCTCTACCAGTGTCACTGAGAAAAACTTTGAATTGATGAAAGACTTTGTGAAAGATTTCCTCTTTGGTGCTGATATTGATGGTGGTAATGTAAGAGTAGGTGTCATCATCTACAGTACAGCGGACTATGTCCAGTTCCAATTGAACTCATATAACAAAAAAACTGAAGTCTACAATGCCATTGATGAAATCCCTTACCGCCATGGCAGTACCAACACTGCTGATGCCCTGAGAACAATGAGATCTGTGATGTATACACAGGAGAATGGAGATCGTCCTGGAGTTGATAATATCTGCATTGTTGTAACTGATGGTGTTTCCAACATCAATTCAAGAAGAACTATACCAGAAGCTGAACAAGCCAGGGCTGATGGTATCCATATTTATGCCATTGGTATTGGTTTGACAGACACCAAGGAGTTGGATGGTATTGCTAGTAAACCAGTTGAAGAGAACAGATTTGCTGTACAAGAATTTACTGAGCTCAGAGACTTGAGACAGAAAGTTTTCTCTGCCTTATGTAAATATTATTTAATTATTGTAACTAATTAATTTATAATTATTATAATAACTTTAAGCACATTACATATGAGGTGTTCTAAGGTGTTATTTTTTAACATATTATTAACATATGAGACATTTCATATGAAATATATCTTAAAAATTATTTGATCAGCAACTTAAATAAAAGTTAGTTAACATTTGAAACACTTCATGTAATCCATAGCTATTATGTAACTATTATAATATTTTTTAAAAAATAATTCAAGTATTTTGAGTCAAATGTAAATTTTACTTTAACAATAAATATAACCTTTGTTTTTGTTATTCGCAACTTTGCATGCTCTTGCAAATACTTTTTATCATTAAATTAAGTTATAATTTGGAATAATTAAAAAGCTTGGAGGCACTCTTAAGATAGCCATTTTTCAATGCAGGCATTAGATTTCAAATTTAAATTAATATTTTGTATCATTTTAACTGAATTTAACAAAAAAAATTTAACAGGTTCCTCACCTGCACCGACAGAACCACCACCACCTCCTCCCACTACCCCAGCGCCCACTACCCCAGCGCCCACTACACCTAGACCTGCTAAAATCAGTAAGTATTTACTTTGATTTTTACCTTTCAAAGAACTGACATTCTTTATTAATTAAGTTAATATTTTCCATCTATTAGTATGACTCCAATAAAATGAGTTAATTTGTTTAAAGTATTAATATTGCTAAAATTTAGAATTTTTGTAATAATTTTTGAAAAACCAGCTTGGCTGATCAAATGATCAAAAAATGTCTATGTCATGAGAAATGTATTGTACATTTTCTTTTTTCATTTGAAAATTAACTGTAAGGGAAAAAGAAATAATTCAGAAATGAAAAAATAATTGATGTCAAACTTAGTTTTAATGTTTTAAAAATAAATATTTTTTTTAAACTTATATTTTTCGCATATAAATGTAAAAAGTAAGTATTCTTTAAAATGTTATTTTTAATAAGCTGCCTATTAAAGACAAGATTTTTATAATAATATTAATTTATTTATTGTGATAGACTATAATTTCAGATTTTTTTAAACTTAACATTTTCTTTAACACCCATTATTTCCATTCCAATAATAAAGTTATAGGAACTGAATATTTATTGTTAGATGCCTTGAATTTGGATCTGCATCTTTCGGAAAGTAAAACACCTAGTGTTTTTGATTATATTTTTTGTCCACTTTCCTACTAGGCTTGCATTTCCTTTGTTCATTTCCTTTAGAGTGACTTGTCACTAATCACCTTCTGTATTTCTCATGACACAGTGTCACAACTCAGTCAAATATTCTGGGAGCAAAAATGCCACCTAAATTTTTTAAAATTATTAACAGACAAAGTTAATTGATAAAAATTTGTTTATGCTGATTTATTATTGTATGTACTTTGTTTATTTATGAAATTTCCAAATGGCTGATCCAGAGTGTGTGTTGTAACAACTATTTTAATACAAATAATTTACAGTACAAAATATCAATAAAATGTTTAAAAGATGTGAATAAATTAATTTTAAAAAAAACCCTACTTTTGATGAAAGTGATTTTATAGAACTAAAAGGTAATTTTAAATGTGTTAAAACTAATTATGAAAAGAAAGTCTCTGCAAATGTTTTATAAAAATAGTAGTCAATAAAGTACATATATGTAGGTATGCTACATTAAAAAGAGATCATTTGCTTTTATCTCCACTTATGAATGATTTTGTTTGTTTGTTTGCACTCTGAGTTATCTTTATCTCATAAAGTAAAAAAAAATTCACAATCAATTTTGCCTATTTGTTCTTTAAAGAATTTTTTAAAAAAACTAACAAATATTGTGAGGAAAAAATGGGAGGAGCTGGGGTAGGGTGGTTGACACAAATGAAGAAATTAAAATTTAATATATATTTAGTATAAGTTGATGTGATATATTCAAGGGAAAGAATTAGGTTTTTATAATTTTTGGTTAAATATTGAATTTATTATATAAAATCGCCATCTCACTTTTTTAAATTGTTTCATTGACATATTTAAATCAACTTAAGCAATCATATCTTATGTAACTTTAAAAATAAAATATTTTTCCTCTAAGGTTGTGATGGAGCCAGAATTGACCTTGTCTTTGTACTGGATGCCTCTACCAGTGTCACTGAGAAAAACTTTGAATTGATGAAAGACTTTGTGAAAGATTTCCTCTTTGGTGCTGATATTGATGGTGGTAATGTAAGAGTAGGTGTCATCATCTACAGTACAGCGGACTATGTCCAGTTCCAACTGAACTCATATAACAAAAAAACTGAAGTCTACAATGCCATTGATGAAATCCCTTACCGCCATGGCAGTACCAACACTGCTGATGCCCTGAGAACAATGAGATCTGTGATGTATACACAGGAGAATGGAGATCGTCCTGGAGTTGATAATATCTGCATTGTGGTAACTGATGGTGTTTCCAACATCAATTCAAGAAGAACTATACCAGAAGCTGAACAAGCCAGGGCTGATGGTATCCATATTTATGCCATTGGTATTGGTTTGACAGACACCAAGGAGTTGGATGGTATTGCTAGTAAACCAGTTGAAGAGAACAGATTTGCTGTACAAGAATTTACTGAGCTCAGAGACTTGAGACAGAAAGTTTTCTCTGCCTTATGTAAATATTATTTAATTATTGTATCTAATTAATTTATAATTATTATAATTAACTTTAAGCATATGACATATGAGGTGTTTTAAGGAGTTATTTTTTAACATATTATTAACTTATAAGATATTACTTATGAAATAAAAAAAAATTATTTGATCAACAACTTAAATAAAATTTAGTTAACATTATGAAACACTTCATGTAATCCATAGCTATTATGTAACTATAATAATATTTTTTTAAAAATAATTCAAGTATTTTGGCTCAAATGTAAATTTTACTTTATCAATAAAAATAAGCTTTGTTTTTGTTATTCGCAACTTTGCATGCTCTTGCAAATACTTTTTATCATTAAATTAAGTTATAATTTGGAATAATTAAAAAGCTTGGAGGCACTCTTAAGATAGGCGTTTTTCAATGTAGGCATTAGATTTCAAATTAAAATTAATATTTTGTATCATTGTAACTGAATTTTAAAAAAATTTTTTAACAGGTTCCTCACCTGCACCGACAGAACCACCACCACCTCCTCCCACTACCCCAGCACCCACTACCCCAGCGCCCACTACACCTAGACCTGCTAAAATCAGTAAGTATTGACTTTGATTTTTACCTTTCAAAGAACTGACATTCTTTATTAATTAATTAAATTTTTTTTTCATCTATTAGTATGACTCCAATAAAATGAGTTAATTTGTTTGAAGTATTAATATTGCTAAAATTTAGAATTTTTGTAATATTTTTTGAAAAACCAGCTTGGCTGATCAAATGATCAAAAAATGTCTATGTCATGAGAAATGTATTGTACATTTTCTTTTGTCATTTGAAAATTAACTGTAAGGGAAAAAGAAATAATTCAGAAATGAAAAAAATGGATGTCAAACTTAGTTTTAATGTTTTAAAAATAAATTATTTTTTTTAAACTTATATTTTTTGCATATAAATGTAAAAAGTAAGTATTCTTTAAAATGTTATGTTTAATAAGCTGCCTATTAAAGACAAGATTTTTATAATAATATTAATTTATTTATTGTGATAGACTATAATTTCAGATTTTTTAAAAATTAACATTTTCTTTAACACCCATTATTTCCATTCCAATTATAAAGTTATAGGAACTGAATATTTATTGTTAGATGCCTTGAATTTGGATCTGCACCTTTCTGAAAGTAAAACACTTATTGTTTTTAATTATTTTTTTTGTCCACTTGCCTACTAGGCTTGCATTTCCTTTGTTGATTTCCTTTAGAGTGACTTGTCTCTTATCATCTTCTGTATTTCTCATGACACAGTGTCACAACTCAGTCAAAGATTCCGGGAGTAAAAATGCCACCTAATTTTTTTTATTATTAACAGACAAAGTTGATTGTTTAAAATTTGTTTAAGCTGATTAACTATAATATGTATCTTGTTTATTTATGATATATCCAAATGGCTGATCCAGGGTGTGTGTTATAACAACTATTTTAATACAAATAATTTACAGAACAAAATATCAATAAAATGTTTAAAAGATGTGAATAAATTAAATTTTTTTTAAATACTACTTTTGATGAAAGTAATTTTATAGAACTAAAAGGTAATTTTAAATGTGTTAAAACTAATTATGAAAAGAAAGTCTCTGCAAATGTTTTTATAAAAATAGTAGTCAATAAAGCATATGTATATATTATCTGCATTAAAAAGAGATCATTTGCTTTTATCTCCACTTATGAATGATTTTGTTTGTTTGTTTGCACTCTGAGTTATCTTTATCTCATAAAGTAAAAAAAAATTCACAATCAATTTTGCCTATTTGTTCTTTAAAGAATTTTTTAAAAAACTAACAAATATTGTGAGGAAAAAATGGGAGGGGCTGGGGAAGGGTGGTTGACACAAATGAAGAAATTTAACATTTAATATGGATTTAGTATAAGTTTATCTGATAAATTCAAGGGAAAGAATTAGGTTTTTATAATTTTTGGTTAAATATTGAATTTATTATATAAAATCGCCATCTAACTTTTTTTTTATTGTTTCACTGACATATTTAAATCAACTTAAGCAATCATATCTTATGTAACTTTAAAAAAAAACTTTTTCCCTCTAAGGTTGTGATGGAGCCAGAATTGACCTTGTCTTTGTACTGGATGCCTCTACCAGTGTCACTGAGAAAAACTTTGAATTGATGAAAGACTTTGTGAAAGATTTCCTCTTTGGTGCTGATATTGATGGTGGTAATGTAAGAGTAGGTGTCATCATCTACAGTACAGCGGACTATGTCCAGTTCCAACTGAACTCATATAACAAAAAAACTGAAGTGTACAATGCCATTGATGAAATCCCTTACCGCCATGGCAGTACCAACACTGCTGATGCCCTGAGAACAATGAGATCTGTGATGTATACGCAGGAGAATGGAGATCGTCCTGGAGTTGATAATATCTGCATTGTTGTAACTGATGGTGTTTCCAACATCAATTCAAGAAGAACTATACCAGAAGCTGAACAAGCCAGGGCTGATGGTATCCATATTTATGCCATTGGTATTGGTTTGACAGACACCAAGGAGTTGGATGGTATTGCCAGTAAACCAGTTGAAGAAAACAGATTTGCTGTACAAGAATTTACTGAGCTCAGAGACTTGAGACAGAAAGTTTTCTCTGCCTTATGTAAATATTATTATTTTTGTAACTAACTGAAATATAGTTATTATAATAACTTTAAGCACATGACATATGAGGTGTTCTAAGGTGTTATTTTTAACATATTATTAACATATGAGACATTTCATAGGAAATATATCTTAAAAATTATTTGATCAGCAACTTAAATAAAGTTAGTTAACATTATGAAACACTTCATGTAATCCATAGCTATTATGTAACTATTATAATATTTTTTAAAAAATAATTCAAGTATTTTGAGTCAAATGTCAATGTTACTTTAACAATAAATATAAGCTTTGTTTTTGTTATTCGCAACTTTGCATGCTCTTGCAAATACTTTTTATCATTAAATTAAGTGATAATTTGGAATAATTAAAAAGCTTGGAGGCACTCTTAAGATAGCCATTTTTCAATGCAGGCATTAGATTTCAAATTTAAATTAATATTTTGTATCATTGTAACTAAATTTTAAAAAATATTTTTAACAGGTTCCTCACCTGCACCCACAGAACCACCACCACCTCCTCCCACTACCCCAGCGCCCACTACACCTAGACCTGCTAAAATCAGTAAGTATTTACTTTGATTTTTACCTTTCAAAGAACTGACATTCTTTATTAATTAAGTTAATTTTATTTTCCATCTATTAGTATGACTCCAATAAAATGAGTTAATTTGTTTGAAGTATTAAGGGTTAATATTGCTAAAATTTAGAATTTCTGTAATCATTTTTGTAAAACCAGCTTGGCTGATCAAATGATCAAAAAAATGTCTATGTCATGAGAAATGTATTCTACATTTTCTTTTGTTATTTGAAAATTAACTGTAAGGGAAAAAGAAATCATTCAGAAAAGAAAAAAAATTGATGTCAAACTTAGTTTTAATTTTTTTAAAATAAATATTTTTTTTAAAACTTATATTTTTTTGCATATAAATGTAAAAAGTAAGTATTCTTTAAAATGTTATTTTTAATAAGCTGCCTATTAAAGACAAGATTTTTGTAATAACATTAATTTATTTATTGTGATAGACTATAATTTCAGATTTTTAAAAACTTAACATTTACTTTAACACCCATTATTTCCATTCCAATAATAAAGTTATAGGAACTGAATATTTATTGTTAGATGCCTTGAATTTGGATCTGCATCTTTCGGAAATTAAAACACCTAGTGTTTTTTATTATATTTTTTTTCCACTTGCCTACTAGGCTTGCATTTCCTTTGTTCATTTCCTTTAGAGTGACTTGTCACTAATCACCTTCTGTATTTCTCATGACACAGTGTCACAACTCAGTCAAATATTCTGGGAGCAAAAATGCCACCTAAATTTTTTAAAATTATTAACAGACAAAGTTAATTGATAAAAATTTGTTTATGCTGATTTATTATTGTATGTACTTTGTTTATTTATGAAATTTCCAAATGGCTGATCCAGAGTGTGTGTTGTAACAACTATTTTAATACAAATAATTTACAGTACAAAATATCAATAAAATGTTTAAAAGATGTGAATAAATTAATTTTTAAAAAAACCTACTTTTGATGAAAGTGATTTTATAGAACTAAAAAGTAATTTTAAATGTGTTAAAACTAATTATGAAAAGAAAGTCTCTGCAATTTTTTAAATAAAAATAGTAGTCAATAAAGCATATCTAATTTTTATCTACATTAAAAAGAGATCATTTGCGCTTATCTCCACATATGGATGATTTTGTTTGTTTGTTTGCACTCTGAGTTATCTTTATTTTATAAAGTAAAAAATAAATAAATCACAATCAATTTTGCCTATTTGTTCTTTGAAGAATTGAAAAGAAGCTAACAAATATTGTGGGGAAAAAATGGGAGGGGCTGGGGTTGGATTGTTGACACAAATGAAAAAATGTAACATTTAATATGGATTTAGTATAAGTTTATCAGATAAATTCAAGGAAAAGAATACGGTTTTTATAATTTTTGGTTAAATATTGAATTTATTATATAAAATCGCTCTCTCATTTTTTTCATTCTTTAACTGACATATTTAAATCAACTTAAGCAATCATATCTTATGTAATTTTAAAAGAATTTTTTTTTCCTCTAAGGTTGTGATGGAGCCAGAATTGACCTTGTCTTTATACTGGATGCATCTACCAGTGTCACTGAGAAAAACTTTGAATTGATGAAAGACTTTGTGAAAGATTTCCTCTTTGGTGCTGATATTGATGGTGGTAATGTAAGAGTAGGTGTAATCATCTACAGTACAGCGGACTATGTCCAGTTCCAACTGAACACATATAACACAAAATATGCAGTATACAATGCCATTGATGAAATCCCTTACCGCCATGGCAGTACCAACACTGCTGATGCCCTGAGAACAATGAGATCTGTGATGTATACACAGGAGAATGGAGATCGTCCTGGAGTTGATAATATCTGCATTGTGGTAACTGATGGTGTTTCCAACATCAATTCAAGAAGAACTATACCAGAAGCTGAACAAGCCAGGGCTGATGGTATCCATATTTATGCCATTGGTATTGGTTTAACAGACACCAAGGAGTTGGATGGTATTGCTAGTAAACCAGTTGAAGAGAACAGATTTGCTGTACAAGAATTTACTGAGCTCAGAGACTTGAGACAGAAAGTTTTCTCTGCCTTATGTAAATATTATTATTTTTGTAACTAACTGAATTATAGTTATTATAATTAACTTTAAGCATATGACATATGAGGTGTTTTAAGGAGTTATTTTTTAACATATTATTAACATATGAGACATTTCATATGAAATATATCTTAAAAATTATGTGATCAACAACTTAAATAAAAGTTAGTTAACATTGTGAAACACTTCATGCAATCCATAGCTATTATGTAACTACTAGTGTATATCCTGTAAAAAATGACGGAAGTTTTCAGCTGAACTCTATTTATTTTGAAAAAATGCACTTTTTTAGGGCGCCGAAGGCGCCCACCTTTTTCAAAAGCCCAACTAACATGTCCTTGTTTGATAAATACGAAATATTAAACTTTCTGAAATGTACACAAAGTATTTTATAATAGGGGTTGTAGGGCGCCTAAGGCGCCCCCTTTGTGTTTTGATTTTATAATTAACAATCATCAAATCCTCTTTTTACATTGTTCCCTTTTCCAAAATTAAAATATGAGCTTAAACAATGACATCAAATTATATTTTTTTACAGGCATCTTTAATTTGCACACCTTCTGATGCACACCTTGTATCAATATACATAATTCCCGTTGTTAAATATAAGATCAAACAATGAAGTCATATAATAAATTACATTCCATTCATACATACATACACAGGACAGGAATTATGTATATTGATTATAATATTTAAAAAAAATAATTCAATTATATTTTGAGTCAAATGTAAATTTTACTTTAACAATAAATATAAGCTTTATTTTTGTTCTTCACAACTTTGCATGCTCTTGCAAATACTTTTTATCATTAAATTAAGTGATAATTTGGAATAATTAAAAAGCTTGGAGGCACTCTCAAGATAGCGATTTTTCAATGCAGGCATATTGATTTCAAATTTGAAATGAAAATTATTATTTTTTATCATTGTAACTCAATTTTAAAAAAAATTTTTAACAGGTTCTTCACCTGCACCGACAGAACCACCACCACCTCCTCCCACTACCCCAGCGCCAACTACACCTAGACCTGCTAAAATCAGTAAGTATTTACTTTGATTTTTAACTTTCAAAGAACTGACATTCTTTATTAATTAAGTTAATAATTTTTTTTCCATCTATTAGTATGACTCCAATAAAATGAGTTAATTTGTTTGAAGCTAAAATTTAGAATTTTTAAAATAATTTTTGAAAAACCAGCTTGGCTGATCAAATGATTAAATAAGAAAAACCCGTAAAAAACCAAGTTTTTGACTATAAATCCTTTATGTACGAGAAGTAACTAAAAGAATGTTCATTATAATACGCAGCGCCAGACCATCCAGAAATACAAAATTGAAGTTGTGTCGTAAAACATGTTTAATATAATGCGCACCGATCAGGAATATGTTTATAAAAAGAGCTGTCAATAAAATACGCACCTTGTTGCGCGACAGAAAGGTTGTTCAATATAATACGCACCGCGACGCTCTATCTCAAAAAATAGCATGATACATAGGAATAAAAAAAATAATCTAAAAAATCAATAATTTAATTGCGGTACATGCGATCGATCTGAAATTTTGATACATTGTTTTTATCATCGGTACAAAACTGCCTGCAAAATTTCAGCTCGCTATCTTGCGAGCAAGTGGGTTAAAAATCGATCAAAAGTTTTGGCGACAAGCAAGCAAGGTCCGCCGCAGACACCACGAGTTAATATAAAGGATTTAAAAATGTCTATTTCATGGGGAATGTATTGTACATTTTCTTTTGTCATTTAAAAATTAACTGTAAGGGAAAAAGAAATCTTTCTGTAAATAAAAATAAAAGTAATGTCAAATTTAGTTTTAATATTTTTTTAGATAAACCATTTTTTTCTAAAATTATATTTTTCGCATATAAATGTAAAAAGTAAGTATTATTTAAAATTTTATTTTAATAAGCTGCCTATTAAAGACAAGATTTTTGTAATGACATTACCTTATTTATTGTGATAGACTATAATTTCAGATTTTTTAAAACTTATCATTTTCTTTAACACCCATTATTTCCATTCCAATTATAAAGTTATAGGAACTGAATATTTATTGTTAGATGCCTTGAATTTGGATCTGCACCTTTCTGAAAGTAAAACACTTATTGTTTTTAATTATTTTTTTTGTCCACTTGCCTACTAGGCTTGCATTTCCTTTGTTGATTTCCTTTAGAGTGACTTGTCTCTTATCATCTTCTGTATTTCTCATGACACAGTGTCACAACTCAGTCAAAGATTCTGGGAGTAAAAATGCCACCTAATTTTTTTTATTATTAACAGACAAAGTTGATTGTTTAAAATTTGTTTAAGCTGATTAACTATAATATGTATCTTGTTTATTTATGATATATCCAAATGGCTGATCCAGGGTGTGTGTTATAACAACTATTTTAATACAAATAATTTACAGAAAAAATATCAATAAAATGCAAAAAAAGATGTGAACAAATTAATTTTTTAAAAATACTTCTTGTGATTGAAAATGATTAATTGAAAAAAAAGTAACTTTAAATGTGTTAAAACTAATTATGAAAAAAGTCTCTGCAAATGTTTTTATAAAAATTGTAGTCAATAAAGCATATCTAATTTTTATCTACATTAAAAAGAGATCATTTGCGCTTATCTCCACATATGGATGATTTTGTTTGTTTGTTTGCACTCTGAGTTATCTTTATTTCATAAAGTAAAAAAAAATGAATTCACAATCAATTTTGCCTATTTGTCCTTTGAAGAATTAAAAAAAAACTAACAAATATTGTGGGGGAAAAATGGGAGGGGCTGGGGTTGGACGGTTGACACAAATGAAAAAATGTAACATTTAATATGGATTTAGTATAAGTTTATCAGATAAATTCAAGGAAAAGAATAAGGTTTTTATAATTTTTGGTTAAATATTGAATTTATTATATAAAATCGCTCTCTCATTTTTTCATTCTTTAACTGACATATTTAAATCAACTTAAGCAATCATATCTTATGTAATTTTAAGAGAAATTTTTTTCCCTCTAAGGTTGTGATGGAGCCAGAATTGACCTTGTCTTTATACTGGATGCATCTACCAGTGTCACTGAGAAAAACTTTGAATTGATGAAAGACTTTGTGAAAGATTTCCTCTTTGGTGCTGATATTGATGGTGGTAATGTAAGAGTAGGTGTCATCATCTACAGTACAGCGGACTATGTCCAGTTCCAATTGAACTCATATAACAAAAAAACTGAAGTGTACAATGCCATTGATGAAATCCCTTACCGCCATGGCAGTACCAACACTGCTGATGCCCTGAGAACAATGAGATCTGTGATGTATACACAGGAGAATGGAGATCGTCCTGGAGTTGATAATATCTGCATTGTTGTAACTGATGGTGTTTCCAACATCAATTCAAGAAGAACTATACCAGAAGCTGAACAAGCCAGGGCTGATGGTATCCATATTTATGCCATTGGTATTGGTTTGACAGACACCAAGGAGTTGGATGGTATTGCCAGTAAACCAGTTGAAGAGAACAGATTTGCTGTACAAGAATTTACTGAGCTCAGAGACTTGAGGCAGAAAGTTTTCTCTGCATTGTGTAAGTCTTATATTAATTTAATTTTAAAGACAAAATACGCTAAAAGAAATAAAATCATGCAGATGAGATTTCCCAAAATGTTTTGACACGCTAAATTTTATTTAAAATTAAAATTATAAATTGCTGTAGGAATACTCTAAGGCTAGAATTATGTTTTAAAAGGTAATAATATATAGACATTTTGAGTTAAGCTAAATAGGACCATAATAAATGCATTTAGAAACCCTGGGGCTCAGCAGAGCACAGGCTGGCAGTCTCACATATAGAATCTAACTTATTGAAGTTCAAGTGCATTTTTTGAATAGTTCATTTTCACCCTAGCAATAATAAATGTAGTTGCCACCTTCAGGTTCATCACTACACCATCATTAAAAATGTCATCTCTACCTACTGTTTCATCACCAGCCATTACATATGTCATCTCTACATACTGTTTCATTACCAGCCATTACATATGTCATCTCTACATACTGTTTGATCACCAGCCATTACATATGTCATCTCTACATACTGTTTCATTACCAGCCATTACATATGTCATCTCTACCTACTGTTTCATCACCAGCCATTACATATGTCATCTCTACATACTGTTTCATCACCAGCCATTACATATGTCATCTCTACATACTGTTTCATTACCAGCCATTACATATGTCATCTCTACATACTGTTTCATTACCAGCCATTACATATGTCATCTCTACATACTGTTTCATCACCAGCCATTACATATGTCATCTCTACATACTGTTTCATTACCAGCCATTACATATGTCATCTCTACCTACTGTTTCATCACCAGCCATTACATATGTCATCTCTCCCTACTGTTTCATCACCAGCCATTACATATGTCATCTCTACATACTGTTTCATTACCAGCCATTACATATGTCATCTCTACCTACTGTTTCATCACCAGCCATTACATATGTCATCTCTACATACTGTTTCATTACCAGCCATTACATATGTCATCTCTACATACTGTTTCATCACCAGCCATTACATATGTCATCTCTACATACTGTTTCATCACCACACCTAAACATCATGTTTTTTTTACAGGTTCATCTCCACTCCCTGTCATTACAACCCCAGTACCCAAACGTGGTGAGTACTGATAATGAAATTATTTGTCTCAAAGCTTTGTCTTGTTTAGTGAAAGTTCATTATCTCTACTGTTTCATTTAACTAGATGCATTTTTATGGTTTGGAATATCATGAAGAAATCAGTTTTTATTCAATTGCACATCACAAACAAACAAGTTTATTTTCAAACAATTTGGAAACTTAAAGTATTTTCATATTTAAAGTTGTAAGAATTTTTTTTCTAAATTTACTTATATAAGAAAATGTATACTTTTTTAACTACTCTTTCATACTTCAGAAAATGCCCATTTATGTCATAGATTCAAATTCAAGTTTTAATTATACAAAATATATATAAAGAGAATATTTTTCTTTTAAAATTTAGCTTTTACAACATAAATTCTGTTAAGTTAAAAATTCTCATTTTTTATTCTTGATATTTTATTCACTTTGCATATAATCTTTAAACCAGCGGAAAGAATGTTTTCTTAAATAAAAAATAAAATTTATTTATAAAAATAAAAAGAGTGGTTTTTATTTTATTAATAATATTTATGTCAAATTTATTTCAGGCTGTGCTGGATCCAAAATAGATTTAGTGTTTATCCTGGATGCTTCTACCAGTGTGACAGCAGCAAACTTTGTTTTAATGAAGGACTTTGTCAGGGACTTTCTTGTTGATGCTGATATTGATGGTGGCGATGTAAGAGTTGGTGTCATCATCTACAGTACAGAAGACTATATCCAGTTCCAACTGAACACATACAGCACCAAAGCTGCAGTATACAATGCCATTAATGAAATTCCTTACCGCCATGGCAGTACCAACACTGCTGATGCCCTGAGAACAATGAGATCTGTGATGTATACACAGGAGAATGGAGATCGTCCTGGAGTAGAAAATATCTGCATTGTGGTAACTGATGGTGTTTCCAACATCAATTCAAGAAGAACTTTACCAGAAGCTGAACAAGCCAGGGCTGATGGTATCCATATTTATGCCATTGGTATTGGATTGACAGACACCAAGGAGTTGGATGGTATTGCTAGTAAACCAGTTGAAGAGAACAGATTTGCTGTACAAGATTTTTCAGAATTGTCAGGACTCAGAAAGACTGTATTTTCAGCTCTTTGTGGAGGTAAGTGCTTTTATAACACTGAAGACTCATCTTTAACATAAAGTGGAAAGATTTTGAAAAAAAATTTTTTAGCTACATTTTTTAACTCAATAAATAGTTTTTAAACTAAGTTTACCTTTTAAAAGCAGAAACAATAAATAGAATATTATGGTTAAATACCTTAGTCAGCAGACCTAACTTGGAAATACAACACATAGATAATCAAATACAATTCTCCGAAAGACATAGGAATAAAGATACTTTTCTGATTCCATATGCAAGAGCAAACACATACAAATTCTTGTTCTCCCATTTTCAATTTAGGTGGGGAATGGGTTGCCTGGTCAAATAAAAATGAAAGATTAGACATTAATTATAGATAAGCATAGCACACAATTATCCTCTGTATTAATGGAACATCTGTAAAGATAAGATAAATTTATGATGAGTTAAATGAATAACATTGTGTTAGACAGCACTAATCTTGTTTTTATTTATAGTTTTTTGTTTGTTTTGTTTTTTATTTTGTTTTCCCTTTTTATTTCCTTTTTTTCTACAAATTATTATTATTTTTCTCCTTTCCTTTAAAAAAAAATAAACTCAATCCCAAGTTTGTTGATCAATCTAATGTAATAACTGTTTATTTTTATTAATGATTAAACTTGCCTTCAAGCTTGATAATTTTATACCCATTTTTCTCTAATACATTTTTAATTAATGAATTAAGAACAATATTATATTTTACAAATGGAAATTATAATATATCTTTTAAATTGTAGTCAATTTTTCATCTTTTAAGTTAATTTAGCATCCAAGTAATTCTGTTTATCATATTTAATAAAAATGAATGCTCAAGTTTGGATGTTTTTAAAATATGATTTGCTCATTTTCAAAAAAAAATCCAGTATCATGAATCTGTTTCTTGCCTCACTGTTTTTGCATCCAATTTGGCAAATTGCTTTCAGTTTGTTGTTGAAACAGCAATACAACTGTTTTAAGGCAAGTAGGGCATTTAAAAAAAAATTAGGTGAAGTTGGGGTTGGGGGGTTGGTTCTAAAGATAATTTAAAAAATGAAGCTTACAGTTTATTCCTTGGATGTGGCTAAGAACAATAAAGAGAATTGTTTTTGTTTTCCTCCCTAAGAGCTTGTAACATTGAAACTTGTGGCTGACCTATTACATGTTAAGTTTTTTAAACCAAAACTTATTAGATCCCCAATAACCTACAACTTTAAAAAATGTCTCAAATTGTTTGTTGCAAGGAGAATATTAAAATTTACGATCATTTTGAATGTCTTTTGTATTAGTATAATTGATTTCTTTTTGATTAATACATTAAGACTTTTTAATTTAACCAGAATAACAATTTTTATTGTTATATTTATGTAAACAAATTTCCTTTACCTGCTCCCATAATAATAATATGCATGTGTTTTATAATTTATTAATTTTTTTGTTGTTGTCAATTTGGTGTTCTAGTTTCTGTGGCTTACCTGTCAATGCTAACATCTAATCCATTTATCTCTTAGATCCTAGAATTAGGGCAGCCAGAGAGTATGTAAGTGTTCATGTGTGTTCATACTAGTTTGAACAAGCTTAAAAACATAGACTGATTTGTCCTTGAATAAAATGATATGTCATAATTATTGTGATACATCATTTAGGTTAAGAAGATTTAATCCTTAATTATAAATTGTTCATAACAGTGTTATGATTGGCAACCTCTTGATTTAAAATAGCAATGATCTTTATCAAAGGGGTTATCTTAAATATAATGAAATTGAGAAAATGTGCACTAAGATATAGATTCGCAATAGTTGAGGATCATTTACAAAGAGATTTTTAAATATCAAATGTTCAAGAGGTTGAAAATCACTTCCAGCAGCTTTTATTGATGTCTACATTTCCCTAGTTGTTTTACAATTTCTGTCATTCATATACTTTTTATTATTTTGATAATACAAAATACATGTATTAAATTTGAAAATTGTCATTACACAATAGCATATTATTAGCTATGAGATGCACCGGCGTATCATTAATCTAGTATGATTATTTTTTTTTCTATTTAAATAGGTCCTTTAATATTTTTATGATATTTTATTCTCCAGAAACAACAGTCGAACAACCACAGCAACTACCCGGTAAATTTCTATTTATTCTATTATCTTATAAAATGAATTATTAATAAAATCATAAGCATAAAGATTTTTATTAGAGATTATTTTTCACTTTTCTCTTTTGGATATCATTGCTGTGACTTAATTTATTTAACCTGTTTCTGAAAAAGATAAATTTCAAGACAAATATTTTGAACAAAGCAAAACTCAAAAACCCAAAATCCTGATACTAAAAATAAAAGTAAGCTCAAACGTGCAGCTAAAGCAAGTTTCAGACTTAATCAATGTTGAAATTTCACAAAGTTTTTGTTTTATTTAAAATTAGAATGCGCACTTGCCCGTGCGGATCTTGTCATTGTCATCGACTCCTCTACAAGCGTCAAACAAGAAAACTTCATATTGGTAAGCTATAGCCAAAAATCTGAGTGTTTCTTAAAGCTTTGTTATCATCACTTACATGCATTGTTTGAGTGTGTAAATAAAGACCGTAGGTTCACACAGATAGATTTAAATAAATGGCAGTCAGTTCAAACAAGTCACACGCTCACAGATACCAGTAGCATTGCCAAATTCCCTTGTAATATATCCCCATAGGCACGGGTTCAAAATAGCGACTGTCAAAACAGCGACTGTCATAATAGCGACCTTAAAATAGCGACTGTATCAAAACAGCGACCGTCATAATAGCGACTTCAAAATAGCGACTGTATCAAAAGAGCGATTGTCATAACAGCGACTGCACCCCATAGCTATTCTTGTCCAACCGTTCACCTAAAACAGTGGTTCCAAACTTTTTTGACACATAGACCCCTTTCATTTTCTAAACTTACCCAAGGACCCCAAGTTTAAAAAACTACATAAATGAATAGTGCAAAAATAAAAACTCCAAAAATAGCTGGATTTTGATGAAGTATTTATTGAAATTATAAATTTTGATTAAAATATTATTTAAAAACAGTTAATGACTTGGATTAACTTCTGCTCCATAGACACGCACTCAATCATATACAAACAGCTGCTCAGTAAAATAAAATTATATCAAAAAAGAATTAAAAAAACATTTAATTTGTCTTAGTTACATTATACATAAACGAATTAAAAGGAAGATTTAAAATAGAATAGAAAGACCAGGTTACTTAAATTATGTGACATTTATCTCACTTTGATGAAGTATTTTTGAAATTAAAAATTGTGTTTAAAATAAAATTTAAAACAATTAACTTATGCTACATATACACTCATTCATTCAAATACAAACAACTGCTCAGTAAAAATAAAATTATATAAAAAAAGAATTAAAAATAACATCTAATTTGTCTTCGCTACATAATGCGTAAATGACTTTAAAAGAAAATTTAAAACAGAATAGGCTAGGCACAGTAAGTTTGTTAAGCATTATCAAACGCAAAAGAAAAAGTCGCTATTTTGATACAGTCGCTGTTATGATGAAGTCGCTATTATGACGATCGCTGTTTTGACAGTCGTTATTCTGCCCGGATGCGATCCCCATAAAGTAACACAGGATATTAGAGATTTCCTCTGTAAGAATAATTTCAGTTAACACTACTGCATACATACATTAGGAGTGTACTGGATTTCGGCTCCCTCAAATCCAGAATCCGGCCATTTTTACAAATCTGGCTGCAGCAGAATTTCACTTCATAAATCCGGCGAAATCCGGAATCCATCCATTTTCACAAATCCGGCTCCGGACGGATTTAAAAAATTTGAATCTGGTACACCCCTAACATACATACATACAAAAGTTATGGATTCAAGTATTCAGCTTAGCCATCATTTCTTGAATTTTGAAAAAAATGTGTTTTAAGAACTCAAATTTCATGTGTCTCAAGTTAACTCTCCACACATCCCATTACTTACACTACACATTCCATTACTTACACTACACATTCCATTACCGTATTTTCACACATATTCCCCGCACACGCAGATAACCAGCTCACGCATATACCCTGCAGAATTTTTAGATCCTGTAAAAAAATTGTGGTATAACCCGCCCACGCTTATACCCCGCACAATCATATCACGGTGAACCACTCTAGGAGATGTACTTACCCTACTATATTTTCACAACTCTATCAATACCATGCATACAAAAATATCTCTTATTACTTAAAAAGTAATTGTTTATTTTAATAAAAATATTATAAATAATTATAAAATTATAATTTTGATATTTTATTCAATTGGCTAAACGTAAACAAGTGTGCACTATTTTTTCCGGTACACTGTACCATCAGACAACTGCAGTCGTTATACAAAACATTCGATTTACGACATGAACGAGAATTGCTTCCAAACCGGTTTAAACTGGACTATTCGATTCCGAGGTTAACCGGGGAGACACGTATAATACCAGAAGTTATACAGAATCTAATTTTATAATCGTGTTTTCCAAGTAATAGTGCCATTGATGCATTATTCAGTAAAAAAAAATCAGATACCCCGCCCACTGAGATACCCCGCAGGGGGCAGTGGCGTATCGAGGGGGGGGCAGGGGGGGACATATGTCCCCGGGCGCCACGTTAGGGGGCGCCAAAATGGGTGTTAAAATTCATTACTCAATTTCATTTTGATGTAAACTATTGTATCCCAAATACGTTTGCAAGATTGAATTTTGGAGCTCCGAAAATATCTTCATTACAAACCATTTGGCAAGTATGATTTTGGCGCCCCCATTGAGCGTTATGGGGCACCATTCTACTCATAAATAAATGACACATCCGCAATGATGAATTTCTGATGGCAAAACAAAAACAGTGAGTTGCTGGGAATGAGACTAGGGAAGCAGTAAGAGGCAAAGGCGATTCTATTAATAGAAATTAATAGAGTAGACAGAGACGACACTAAAAGCAACCAAAATGACAAAAACAAGAAAAAGGAGTAGCTTAAAGCAGTGGTTCTCAACCTGTGGTCTGCAGAGCACCAGTGGTCCGTGAGCAAAGCATGAAATTTAAGCACTGTATGATTCTTCGGGAAAGACTAGCAAGTTAAAGAATTAACGCAGACTTAAAATATATTTTTAATCTTGCCTAAATAGTTTTTACATTTTATCAAGGCTCGTCTATTAAATTCTCGTCTCTTTGATTTCTTATGTTCGAATATGATCTTGAAAATTAACAGTTGCTGATGTAAACTGAAGTTCGCTGGTTATCAGACTGTTTAAATAACATGATGACGTAAGAGAGTTTCTTGTAGAAAAAACTCAAAGCTTGTTGATCATTTGAACAATAGCTTATGGGTTGCTGTTCTGGCTTATTAGGCTGACATTTTTGAAGAACTCAATAAATTTAATTCAACTCGGCAAGGAAAGCAGACACATTTAATTACTCTCAGAAAAATCTTACTCTTTGGACAAGAAGATTATTTCAAGGTACCTTTGAGATGTTTGAACAATTGTACGAAACCACCGAGAAACCAGAAAATGCTGAAATAAATAAACAAATTGTTGATAAATTTGATTTCTGGTCATATTAAATCAATGCAGAACCAATTTAAATTCTACTTTTGTGATTTTTAACGTTCAGTGGTTTTTCGTGGGTGTCCAGTCCTAATCTCGCACACATTCACTCATCAAATAAAAAAATGGCCAACATCGTAATTAAACCAATTCATTGAACTGACCAGCGATACCATTTTGAATATGTTGCATCAGAAAGTCGGCTCAATGAAATTTTGAGTACTCCTAACTGTCTCAGCTAGCTTTTAAAATACGTTTACCTTTTGCAACTTTGCGAAAATGGATTTTCTGCATTGCTTAAAATAAAAACAAAACATCGTTCGTAGTAAATAAACTAATACGGCAGTCATTTTAATACAATCTACTATTTATGAACTAAAGTGTTTTTTTTATAGTAAGCAAGTAGAATTAAATAAGAAGACTATGAGACTAATATAAATGACATTTGTTCGTTACAAAAGAAAGCCATTACAAAATTGTTTTTGGAGCACGCAAATCGTAGCATATTAGTATAGTTTTACTAACTAACATGTATATTACTTATAGCTAGCTATATAGACAGTATTATTATATTTAACGTTCCAGCACGACAGTAGCAAGGAATCCACCAGATATTCAACCAGCCGATAATGACCTACTAATTGACTGTAATAGTCCCACCAAAGAAGAGATTAGCAGGGCCATTAAACAACTCAGAAATGGAAAGGCTGCGGGACCCGATGGCATCTCAGCCGAGGCACTGAAGGCGGACTTGGAAACCAGTGTGGAAATGCTGCACCCTCTGTTTATGAAGATATGGGAAGAGGAGCAAGTTCCTTCCGATTGGAAAGAGGGATACCTTATCAAGATCCCAAAGAAGGGAGACTTAAGCTCCTGCTCGAACTACAGAGGGATCACCCTGCTGTCCATCCCAGGAAAGGTTTTCAACCGTGTACTACTTAACAGGATGAAAAACGCTGTAGACCCTCTGTTGCGGGACAAACAAGCTGGCTTTCGCACCAACAGATCCTGCACGGACCAGATAGCGACACTGCGCATCATTCTAGAGCAGTCACTAGAGTGGAACTCAACGCTCTATGTCAACTTTGTTGACTATGAAAAAGCCTTCGACAGTGTTGATAGGCAAACCTTGTGGAGATTGCTAAGGCATTACGGGGTGCCACAGAAGATTACGGATATAATCAGAAACATGTACGAAGGGATAAACTGCCGAGTTATCCATGGCCAGCAGGTGACAGATGCGTTCCAGGTGAAG
Organism: Ampullaceana balthica; assembly: GCA_944989445.1. Classification (NCBI taxonomy): domain Eukaryota; kingdom Metazoa; phylum Mollusca; class Gastropoda; family Lymnaeidae; genus Ampullaceana; species Ampullaceana balthica. The sequence continues at coordinate 688,219 of CALYLW010000369.1, forward strand.
ACTGGTGTGAGACAAGGTTGCTTGCTGTCACCATTCCTCTTCCTGTTAGCCATTGACTGGGTGATGAAAACATCTACACAGCAGAAAAGGAATGGCATCCAATGGACCTTGTGGGATCAACTGGATGATCTTGACTTTGCTGATGATCTTGCCCTTCTTGCACATACCCAACAACAGATGCAGGAGAAAACAAAAATTGTCGCAGCCACTTCTGCTAGCATGGGTCTCAACATTCACAAAGGGAAGAGTAAAATCCTCAAGGTTAATGCCACCAGTATATCACCCATTATGCTTGAAGGAGAAGCCCTTGAGGAGGTGGACAGTTTTGTTTACTTTGGCAGCGTGGTAGATAAGCAAGGTGGTACAGATGCGGACGTCAAAATAAGGATCGGAAAAGCAAGAGCAGCCTTCCAGCAACTCAAAAATGTTTGGGTCTCTAACAACTTAGGCAGCAAGTTAAAAGTAAGGATTTTTAACGCTATGGTAAAACCTGTGCTGCTATATGGAGCCGAGACATGGAGAACAACGGCCGTAAACTTGACCAGAATCCAGTCCTTCATCAACAACTGTTTAAGAAGGATTCTCAGAATTCCCTGGCCAGACAAAATCAGCAACCAGGAACTGTGGCAGCGGACAAAACAGAAGCCCATTGAGGAAGAGATTCTCCAGAAGCGGTGGAGGTGGATTGGTCATGCACTAAGGAAACCTGCTCCTAACACAACAAAGCAAGCCCTGAAATGGAACCCACAGGGTAAGCGGAAAAGAGGCCGTCCAAGAAACACTTGGCGCCGAGAATTGGAGGCAGACATCAAGAGAATTGGCCATGAATGGAAGATCCTGGAGAAGCTGGCCCAGGATAGAGATGCCTGGAGGTCTCTCGTAGGTGGCCTATGCCCTTGGAGGAATCGCAGACGCCGACGATGATCGGTAGATGCCCCTCATGGACGAGAAGGCTCAACAACGACAGTAGCACAATATTTAGTAGTGGTCCGTAGCTAAGACACACATTTTTCAAGTGGTTATTGAATCTCAAAAGGTTGAGAACCACTGGCTTACAGAAAGGTTAATTCACGTCCCTTTGCTGCATGCTGTGACTCTTTAAAAAAGATCTTACTTCCCCAATCCCAATGTGGAGGGCGTTAAGTGTGGGAGAGGAGGGAAGGTCTCTCCTCTCACGGGCTTCCATCGGTATGTCAAAGCAAGTTGGATTCCTTTCATATGAAACAGCAGACACCACCTCTCTTTCCTGTCTCTCTGTGATCAAACTTGTTGCTCAATATGATACACTGTTAGAAAAACATCTACAACATGCCCGAGATAATCCAGGTTCAGTATCTTATTTTTCACCGGAAATCCAAAATAAAATTATCCACCTACTTACATTGACTGTAAGGAATCAGCTGTTGAGTGAAATCAGAAAAAACAAGTACTACGGTATCTTACTTGGCTCAACTATCGATCTAGGACACCGGGAACAGTTTTCTCAAGTGATCAGATTTTTGGATGTCGATTTTCAAACTAAAAAAGTAACCATCAAATAATCATTTTTAGGTTTTGTACAGATACATTCCAAAGACGCAGCAAGCCTTGAAAGAGTTATCTTAGAGAAACTGGAATCTAATAGCACACCATTAGCCGACTGTCGGTCACAATGTTATGACCATGCTGCTGTAATGACTGGACATACAGCGAATATGTGACATAAATCACAGAACATCGTGCATCAACTGTGACAACCGCAGCTTAAACTTAGCAAGAGTATACTCAGATAAACATGATCCAGTTACTATCATGTTTTTTGGAACAGTTGAAAGTATACATTTTTGTTTTCTCTCGTTCAACAACTCGTTGGGAATAATTAAAAAGAGTTGTGCCCATCACAATGAAGAGGGAGTCTGAAACACGTTTGAGTGCACGATCAGAAGCTGTTAAAGCTATCTATGAGGACTAGATGAACTGGTAGGGCTGTTGGAAAAATTATTAGAACATAAAAATATGACGCCTGACACCAGATGTGATGCAGAAGCTTTGCTGGTATGTATATTAAACTTTAAATTCCTATTTTTGTTACATTTCTGGCACATCATACTTGGGAAAATTGATTGTGTCCAGAAACGGTTGAAGAATCCTACTGTGAATTTCAAGGAAGCAGCATCTGTTCTTGAATCGCTTGAGTCAGAAATTGTCAACATTCGTGATAATTTGAGCCAGGTTGCGGTAGACAATGGAAAAGAATATGCACAACTTTTAGAATCGAGGTTGACAGAAAAAGGATGCCTGGAGAATTAACAAGAGATGCAGGACTTTCTGCATAAGAAATTTCACGTGATATGAACAGCGTAATTGATAGACTCCAAAAAGAGATATTAATACGGGTTTTACGTCTAAAAACCTATACAACAAATTTGGAAGTTTACTAGACGTCAAAAATCTTCTTGCTGAGACAAAAGTAGATACACTTCGTTAAAATTGCTTAGATTTTGCTAATTTATACTACACTGACGTCAATGGTCACGAATTGTGCACAGAAACCGGAGACTGAAAAATGCTGCTCAGTAACCGGACTGAAGTTCTACCGGAAACTCTTTTGGATCTTCTTTGTTTTATTGTTTCATATGGAGATGAAGCATTTCCGAATCTGCCCATTTCACTTCAAATACTTCTGACAACTGCTGTTTCAACTGAAACTGTGATCGGTCCTTCAGCAAACAGAATGATTATTTTGTCTAATTTACGTGATCAATGGGACAAGTCGTCTTAGTGATCTTGCACTTCTTAGCATCGAAAGAGAAACACGTGAGAATATTAATTTTGACAACGTGATTGAGGAGTTTGCGCCATTCAAATCAAGGAGGATCAATTTTTTGTAGACTATGTCTATTCGAGTCATGTATAATTAGTAGAGTTTTTTTTCAAATAAATTGTTTACAACCGCATAGAGAAATATTATTCTGTATTCTATTTCATTAAAATACTAAATGCTTCGAAAATGAACAATATAAACCGTAAAATTTCAATTTTTTTTTGTCCGACAAGGGGCGCAGAATTTGTGTCATGTCCCCGGGCGCACATTACCCTAGCTACGCCACTGGCAGGGGGGGGTGCGGGGTTTGTAAAATCTGGTATAACCCGCGGGGAATATGCGTGAAAATATGGTACTTACACTTGTTTATCTGTTATGAACCTACTTTTAACTTGGTATTGAATTGATCATTTTCCACAGGTTCTTGACTTCATCAAAGATTTTCTGAGTAAGGCTGACATAGATTCTGGCAATGTCCGTGTGGGATTGGTCTTGTACAGTACTGAAATCTATCCAATATTCCAACTGAACAGATACAGCAGCAAAGCCGATATCCTCAGGGCAGTGGACAACGTAGAATACAAGTTTGGCAGCACCAACACGGCCGGTGCTCTCAACTACATGACTTCTACCATGTTTACCCCAGTCAATGGTGACAGAGCAGACGTCCACAACATTGCTGTTGTTCTCACAGGTAATTTGTGCATTCTTTTCAGGTAATACTGAAATAACATCAACAATAACCCATATTTACACCAGTCAATGGTGACAGAGCAGATGTTCAAAGCAGTGCTGTTATAAATATATGAATATAACAAAAAACATTGACCATAAATGCGCTCTCACTGGGTCTGGCAGTGTCCGAATTTTTGGGAAAATATAGAAATAAGTAGCAATTTTATTTACCCCCTTTTTTTTGGGAATATAAAACTATTGAGGTCATGATATGTTGTGAAATAAAAGATGTGGAATATCCTCAGATGGTGTGTCCACTGTTGATCCAGAGAGTACACTTCTTAATGCTCAGCTGGCCCACGATGATGGCATTCACATCTACACTATTGGCATAGGACTCACTGACACCCGAGAGCTGGATGGCATTGCCTCCCCCCCTGCTCAGAAGAACAGCTTTAAAGTCAACAGCTTCGATGAGCTTCAAACTGTTGATGACATGATATTTGCTTCAGCTTGTCCCAGTAAGTTGGAGACTCTTAGTTATTGACTCCACCAAGCACCCCCATTTTGATTAGTTACAAAAGATGTTTATACAAGGGCTTACAGTGGTGTTTGTAGCCTCCCTTTAACTAGAATTTAAAGAAAAAAATTTGTCATCAGGCTTAGTGAAGGATTTTTTTTAAAAAGTATATTTTATTATTATAATTTTTTTTAAAAATTATAATTTATTATCTTTTTGAAATTTTTTGGAAAAAAAAATCAGTTCTGAATTTCTTTGTCCCAAAAGTGTTGATTTTGTTGTTAACAAGGCAGTAGAAATTTTTAAAAATTTATTCGTCAGTCCTGAAGGAAATTTTACTACTATACCTTTCTATTTATTTTATGTAAACATTCTATATTATTACGAGATATGGCATGAGGTAAAAGGGTAATGGAACCTAATTTATTTTCAAAAAAGGGACATCATCAGGAGCTTGACTTAAGGAAATAATGGCTTTTAAACAATATTTATTTTAATCCTGTATCTTTTTAAGAGACAGTGATGAACTTAAGCTTCTAGAAATATGAAAATCTACATCACTATCTTCTCAATTTTCAAGAGACATCTGATGAAAGAAAGCTTGTTAACTATATAATGCTTGCACCAATATCTTTCTATCTTTTAAAGACACAACTAATGAACTCTAGCCCTAAATTCTCATGCTATTCAACATTTTTATTCAGTTTTACATTTGGTAGTTGTTTGTTTTTTTGTTTTTTTTTGTTTAGTGATAAATATCACTATGTATGTTTAAAAATAATTGTATAGAAATAAATAGGCAAGAAAGCCTTATTGCTAGTATAAATACAAATTGCTCTGTTATTTCTTTTTACACCTCAGGTTCTTTATTTTTCATTTCAGAACTGTTCACGATGCCAGGTAAGTCAACCACAACAAATTAGCAGGAAAAAAATATAACAATAAAAGTGAAGCTTATTTCTCTGTCGTCTATTTCAAAATGTTTCCCACTTAAACCCTGATGAATAAAATGACAAACATGACTTATTCATTGAGCTGTGTCATAGAGATGTTTTAAAATATTTGTTTACATTGTGTTCTCACTCTTAGGTAGACCTTTAACATCAGAGCCTTCCTGGGTACCTCTAGCAACCAGTGCTACAGGTTCTTTGCTTTTCACTCGAAATAGAACTCATTGTGCACTTTCTTCAGATTTGGATTTTTCTCTATTGTTTTGATCTTTGACTGTTATATAAGGTTTAGTTTTTCTAAATAAAAATGACATGACTTAAAATGTTCTTAAATAAATGATGTAAGAAGCCACAAAATGTTTAATTTTAAATCTCCTATACAAAGCTGAAGGAAAAAATGAATAATTTAATCTGTCAAATTCTATTATATGAAAGTAGGAAGTAATCTTTAAAATAATCAGTGCTTTTATGTCTTTTTTTTCTTCTTTTCTAAAGCTCCAACTACGCCAACTACAACACTTCGTACAACAACAACCACCACTAGGAGAACCACCACAACTCCTAGACCAACCACTACCACCACTAGAACAACAACAACCCCAAGGCCAACAACCACCACCAGAAGGACCACCACCACCCCTAGACCAACAACTACTACTAGAAGAACCACAACGACCAGAGGTGAGTGCTGCACATCTGTACATATCACAATAAAAGCTTTTCTGTTCATAAACCTGTTTAAGTTGATAAAATAAAATATTAGGCTGTAAGGTTTTGTAAAGAAATTTTACAAATTCATGATTTTTAAATAAAAATCTAACATAAAAAAACTTCTGAAATTTGTAACTGAAATGAGTCGTAAGCTTTATTTTTTAAAGAAATTTAACAAATTCATCAAATTTAAATAAAAATATTTAGAAAAAACTAACTTCTGAATGCTATGATTGAAACATTTAAATAATTTTATGGTTAGGGTGTTTATTTAAATCAAATAGCCAAAGACCTTTGCATGGTCAAAGGTTCGTCCATGTGTTCAATTATACAAGCACATATTTTCATTAGCTTATATATTGTATTTTCATATACAATCCACACCCCCAGCCATTCTTTCAACTGGCTGTCTTAGCCTTATACTAACCTTGCATGAGCATGTCAAACCGAAGTATCTTCTAATGGAAGCAATTTAAGCCTAAGAAAGGTAACACAAATGGGTTGGTTTTTAAGTGCTGTAGTATTTATTTATCTAGTTTCTTCCACCCACCTTTTTCTATGCCATCCAAATATGTCCATGATCAATAGCCGTCCTTAGTCATGGCTTAGTCATGATAATACACAGTCACAATATTTTTTTCACCCATTCTTCTTGGATTTCCATTATAATGTTGGAAGAAAATAAAGTTACTGAAACAAAAATCTAGATGAATTAACATATTATTTAAAAATGCTAAGTAAATAAGCCAAACTAGCTAAATTTCTTTTTAAATAATCTTCATGTAATCAAATCTTCATATTATCATAAAGCACACTAAAAATATTTTTAAAATAAACCAATGTGTCTAATCTTCATTATTTATTTATAAAAGCAACAACTACAACACGAACAACAACAACCAGAAGACCGACCACTCCACGTCGCAAGCCAAGTAAGAATGGTTTCCCATTAGTATAGACTTTATACATTATATAAGTTAAGTGTATTGTATCAAAAATGAAAAAAGGAATTTTTCAAGACCTGTTTGCTTAATAACCTACTTAAATCAACCATTCCTCACTATAGTGTATATAATCTATTTTTTTTTAAATTTTTATTTATTAAAAGTTATAGATATTAATTAAACTAGATAACATTGAACTGTTATCCAGATTTACGATTTAAAATATATAATTTACCCTTGGAAGTTTAACTGAAGTAAAACTTTGTCTCTCAAATGAGGACTTTTGAGTTTTAAAAGAACAAAAGCAAAAAAAAATAGTTAAACAATTATTTTCAGTGTAATTAAGAATAATAAAAAATAAAATATTTTCCCATTGTGTCATTAGGTATAACATATGGGAGTATCATAATCTGAGCTTAACCGGTTACAAAGTAAATAATTGAATTAAATCAGTTTATACCATTAGCAACAAATAAATCTGAATACATTTCAAGAACATACAGGGAAGGCAATGTAACATTGTTACTTTTCTAAGTTCATTTAATTATATATGACAAGGCTAAAAACTGGTGGTGATATAATCAGACAATTTGAAATAACTGCATCTGTATTTGACTGTGCCGGTTGACTGTAATGTAAATGACTGTCACTATCCTACCACAGTATTATCTGTATTTGATCGTACCTGTTGATTGTAATGTAAATGACTGTCACTATCCTACCACAGTATTATCTGTATTTGATCGTACCTGTTGATTGTAATGTAAATGACTGTCACTATCCTACCACAGTATACAAGGACAATGGCACTGACATCATCTACATGCTGGACTCAACTGTTGACAACCGTATCTTTGGCTGGATGAAATCATTCCTGCAAGACTTCACTGGCCAGATACAGGTGGACAGCGGAGACTGGAGGGTTGGTGGAATGACCTTCGATACCAATGCCAGAAGTGAATTCCAGCTCAACAGGTCCATAGTCACTGTTGTTGAAAATTACATTATACAGTAGAACCCACTTAACTCGACCACGGTTAACTCGCCAACCCTATTAAGTCGACATTTTTTATTGGAACCGCCAAATTCTCTCTTTGTCTTAGCATTTTCTCATCGGTTATGTTGATTCTTTTAAGTCGCCGAACCCTAATAGCTCGAGGGCCAAATTTGAAACTTAATGTTGGTTATCTCGATCCTCATCTGTTTGCCTAGCGACGCACTCTCGCATTTTTAGTTAAAAATAGCATCGAAATCTCGCTTTCCTCGAGACTTCTGGCTATTGTGTGATTCTAAGAGATTTCAATAAAAATTACCGGATGTTTTTATCTTGTTTCACTTTGATCTGTGTGTGAATTAGTTTGACGCGTCTCTATCGAGTATGTATTCACCCGAGGTGCTCGAAAATTGTCTTTAAAAAAATCGTCATTATTTTACTGTGCATGTTATATTATTATTAAACTTAATTCATTTCCTGATAAATTAATCATTTTATTTTTAAGAAAAACGAATATCTTTAGAAAAGAAAATAAAGGTTTGTATCGAGAATCGACGGTGGTTTTCATTTTATATTGGTAAATTTCTGCTTTTAGTTAGTGCACATATGCATTTGTTTGTTAGCAAACATGCAGTTCAGGATGGTGCCCCAACGACCCAACGACGGGTTAAGGGATAGTTCAAATTCAAAGTCAAACATGTATGTACATTTTTATAGCATGCCGATCGCTTCATCAAACAAATAACGCAATGCTGTTGTGTAAAAAAAAATCCATAAACACGTTCATGTACATTCTCATTTATTAACGCAAGTGATGGGACGATACCAAAATCATAGGGTGCTTACTGTAAACAAGGCTCCCCAGATTTTAGGATATATAATATAACAGACTACAGACAGTTTACCCACCCCCACTCTCAATCTCCCACACCATTGTTGTTGTTGGTTAGTCCAATTATCATCAAGTTACTGAAGGAGTCAATTGTAAGCTGAGGGGACGGACCCAAGGAAGATGTTTGGAAGAGAATGGTTCGGGGACAATGAGGGGATGTGTAGGTTACACAGGGGCAGGTTATTTATTTTATATTAGTTTAGCTTGTAAGGAAAGTCACGCAAGTTCCGTTCAAGGCACAGTAGCGCTCAATCTGGGAATCACTGCTGTGAATGATGCTAACTCAGCAGAAACAGTGTAACAAACATCAAGCCTCATTAAAAAAAGAAAAACACTTACTGGGAGCGCGCAAGAGAGGTGACAGGAGTAGCTGAATTCGTTATGTACTAGGGAAAAAACAACACTAACGCAACAAAGCGTTATATTTAAGCGGCCCTTAAAAACGAACGGTCTTAACAACCTTAGGAATGAGTGAAGAAATATTAGGGTCCAGATATTCCGATACGATTCCGATTAATCGTCCCATCACTAATTAAATCACATCATCTACATAAAGAAATTTCAAGCACATGTTAATATTTTGCCGCCATATTGGTTTTCTTTTAACTCGATCATCGGTTATCTTGACGCCTTTTGGCAAACCCCTAAGCCGTCGACTTAACCGGGTTCTACTGTAATAGGTCCATAGTTACTGTTGTTTAAAACTACATTTTAATAGATGCTTACTAATGTTAATAAATGTATGTCAAACATGCCAACTTATTTCAATTTACATATTTTGATTCTCAAAGAAAGTTATCAATTTTTTAAAAAAATATTCATTCATCATTTTTTATACTTAACTAGCAGACCCGTCGTGCGTTGCAACGATCTCAGTAAAAAGGAATACATATAGATAGAAAAAGGAATTACATTAAGGGTCACCGGGCCCATCAGTTTAACATATGAAGTTAAAAATCTGTTCATTTCAATCTATTTCATAACATATATATAAATATATTTATCTATATTTATCAATATCGTGTAAAATTGACTGGGGAATACAATATTCAAAGTTAGTAAAAAAAATACATTTAGGGCCCCCAGTCCCGAGGAAATGGAAATTAGCAGTTCAGTGCCCTAAAGTAATTTAATTTAGGCTCTTAAGTTTTTATATACCGAGTTTGGTCAAAATCCAGTTATTTTCTCATTATCTAACACTTAAACTAATTTTTATAAAGCTAATATAATGAAAAAATACATTAAGAGGCCCCCGGGCCCATTCGGTTCAAGATGTACATTTTGAAAACCTGTTCATTTAAATTCAGTTTCCTCATGGATATATTTCTCAAGATCGTTAAAAACTGAGTGGGAAATAATATCTTAGTGTGTACCAAAAAAAAAGATTTTTGGGGCCCGGGCCCTGAACAATTGGACATTAGTAGTGCAGTGCCATTTGTTATTTTAAAATGGGCTACCAAGTTTTTATATACAAAGTTTGGTTAAGATCCAATCATTTACTCAGTAGCTAACGCATAAACTAATTTTATGGGACGCGGTGGTCGAGTGGCAGCGAACTGGACTGTCGTACCGATGGTCACGGGTTCGAATCCGTGTGAAGGCAAGGGTTTATTCCCGGGGCCTAGGGCGTCCCTGAGTCACCCCGCTCCGAATGGGTACCTAACACTACATGTAGTTAGGCGGCTGGGTAATGTGTGGAACCCACAAAGCCGTGGCCTGTGAACGCTGCATCACTTGCCAACAGATCATCTGTCATGGTCTGTGGACGCAACTATCTTCTGCATAGAAGGAGCGTCTGTATAGATAAGATATAGCTCATATTAGCAAAAAACGACATTAAGGGCCCCAGGGCCAAATTAGTGCAAGATATCAAGTTCAAAACACCTATTTATTTCAATAAATTTTATAGTGGATATATTTATCTATATTTCTCAAGATCTTTAATAATTGAATTGGGAATAAAATCTTAAACGTTTATGAAAAAAGACATTTTGGGCCCCCAGCCCCCAATAAATAGACATTAGGAAATTAGTGCCCTATAGTATTTTAATATAGGCTATCAAGTTGTTATGTACCAAGTTTGGTCAAGATCCATTCATTTTCCAATCAGCTAAGCCCTAAACTAATTTTTATATAGCACATGTAAGAAAAAATTCTCATTATGGGCCCTCGGCGCTCCATGAGTGTTAAATTTTGAAAAAAGTAGCCTATTTCCATCCCGGGAGCGTACTCAAAAGTCTCCAAAAGTTTCATGGCGATCGGATGAATGGTTTAGTCAGCTATAACAGACATGCATACATGCATACATACATTGATTTATATATATATAGATAAGATTAGCAAAAACAACATTAAGGGCACCCGGGCCCAATCGGTGCAAGAAATTAACTTTAAAATACCTGTTCATTTCAATCTGGATCATGATAGATATATTAGTCAATGCTTTTCAAGATCGTGTAAATCATAACGGGAATAAAGTATTTAACGGTTACAAAAAAAAAGATTTTTGACCCCCGGCCCCGAAGGAACGGACATTAGGAGTTCAATGCCATATGGTACTTTAATATAGGCTATCAAGTTGTTATGTACCAAGTTTGGTCAAGATCCATTCATTTTCCAAGCAGCTGAGCCCTAAACTAATTTTTATATAGCTCATATAAGAAAAAATTCTCATTATGGGCCCCCGGCGCCCCATGAGTGTTAAATTTTGAAAAAAGTAGCCTATTTCCATCCCGGGAGCGTACTCAAAAGTCTCCAAAAGTTTCATGGCGATCAGATGAATTGTTTAGTCAGCTATAACAGACATGCATACATATATACATACATTGATTTTTATATATATAGATTGCAAACAGTTCTTTGATGTAAGCAATTTCAACTTAAAAATGGAAATAAAAATGAAACTGATAGGTTTTTGTATGACATGAAAAAGTATACCTTTCTATATACATAAAATGTTATCTTGCTTATTTTGTATGATGAATGAAGAATGAAAAAGGGATTTTTTTATGTTATCATACTTATTTTGCATGTGAATGGAGAATGAAAAAGAGATTTTGTGATAATTTTCCAGGTATGCATTCAGTGATGAAGTGATCACTGGCCTAAACCAGGTGAGAAACAAACCGAGTGGAAATGATCCTGACATTGCCCGGGCCTTTGACTATGTCAGACAGTCCATGTTTATCAACAGCAATGGGGACAGACCCAGGGCTAGGAACTATGTCATACTGCTTACAGGTTAGAATGACATATTATGACAGCTATGTCATCTCACGTAGGGCCTCGTAGGCCAGGTCAAGGAAGTTTCCTTTATGTTGCATTCAAATAAGACACTCAGATAAGACACTCAGATAAAACATTCTGAGAAGACACTCAGACTTGTTGTAAATATACATATAGGTGTATAGTTTGTTTCAAACCCATTTAAAAGTTATTTTAAAATTAGAGCACATAAAAGAATAAGTTGAAAGTGAAGAGAAATAATAATTATTTTTAAGAACATTAACAAAAAGGATTTCCCTTGAAATATTTTCTTTTACTAAGTAATTGCAACCATCCTGTATACAAATCGAATAATGAGACATGTTACTTGTAAAATTATAATGCTTATTACAATGGTCAACTCTGTTAGATTTATTTTAGAACATGAATTGTGAGCTAAATTATAGTTATGTTTAGAACATAAATTTTGAGCTAGATTGCAGTTATGATTACCTCTGTTAGATTTAGTTTAGAACATAAATTGTGAGCCACATTACAATGGATGAAATTTGCTAAATTGCATCTGCTCATGATGTTATGTAGGCAAAGAGAAAAGTCTGAACACACAGCAGAGCTACGCTGCGGCCAACAGGCTCAAGGACCTGGGAGTGAACATCTACAGCATAGGCTTCAACTTCAGGGACAGCAGTGAGCTGGATGAGATCAGCTCCAAGCCACTGGACGAGTTCAGGACTCTGATCACCTCAGAGGGTCAGCTGAATGAGCTGGCCACCACATACATCTACAACATGAATCGAGGTCAGTCTCTCTTAGTACTCAAGCAGTTTTCTTTTCTTTTGTGAGAGGGAGATTACAGAGATTGCTATAATTTTGCTTAACGCAGAACCGTGATAGAACTGTTAATCAATTTTATTTCAATTTAAATGTTTCTTAAAATAACCCTTTTTTTAAAATAAAACTTAAAAACAAATGTTTTTATTATTTATTTATTTTTCTCTGTGTGTTATACTAAACTTTAATTTTATGGTCTTCATTTAAAAACATGACCTCTGTCCATTATAAGTGATCAAGATTGTAACTCTTCTTTTTTACCAAGCTCCTCCACCGGTCATCAGGACAACAACTAGGAAACCCATTGAAACAACCACTCGTAGACCAACCCCTATTTACACAGGTGAACTGTATTTTTTACTGTAGGGGGCAAGGGTTAATATTTCTTTTCATGTTATGTTTGTGTAATTAGCTCATCCAAAGATCTTCATCCATTTTGCCATCTATTCAGATCATGTGTATGGTTACATAGGTAAACAGTTTAGCTGCTAATGTGTGTGTGTGGGAGGGGGGAGGAGTGGGGGAGAGAATTTTATGTTTCATTTCATGTTAAATTGATTGTTCTCTTATATTCAATTGTTCTCTATTATAATTGATTGATTTCTTATAATTATTCTGTTTAAAATTGGTTCTGTATTGATGTTTTTTAACAATCAGGAGAATGCAACTCAAGAGGAGATGTCATCTTTGTCCTGGATTCATCGGGCAGTGTGGGTGAGGATAACTTTAGAATGATGAAGAATTTCACCTACGCAGCCATCAAAGATCTAAACACTGAATCAGGGGCCTTCCAGATTGGTGTCATGACATTTAGGTTAGTGCTCTGAACTCTAGGCTATAGGCCATGACATCTAGGTTAGTCCTCTGAACTCTAGGCTATAGGACCATGACATTTAGGTTAGTGCTCTGAACTCTAGGCTATAGGACCATGACATTTAGGTTAGTGCTCTGAACTCTAGGTTGTAGGCCCATGACATTTAGGTTAGTGCTCTGAACTCTAGGCTATAGGCCCATGCCATTTAGGTTAGTCCTCTGAACTCTAGGCTATAGGCCATGACATCTAGGTTAGTGCTCTGAACTAACTGTAGATCCTTCAGGCATGTGTTGAAAATGACAAGCCATATTGGTTTTAAGGAAAACAAAAAATACTAGATTTCCCTCTACACTAATTCAGTCTGTAAAAAATATTCTTTAAAAATAATGTTTTGAATTCCCAATAAAATTAAAAATATATTTATTATCGAAGTGTTATCTGTAAAGTATCTGCTACTATACCAACGGCTTCTTCACCACTTACCAAACTCTTAAATTATATTAATTATAAAGATAAACCATGGTTAGGTTTTCCATGAATGTTACAAGAGCTTCATTGGTTGAGTTACCAGTTTATATTATATCTTTTCAGTAACTGCATGCATTGAGGTCCCAGTTTATATTTTACCTGTTCAGTGACTGCATGCATTGAGGTCCCAGTTTATATTATATCTGTTCAGTGACTCTGCTCACTTTGAGTTCCTATTTTATATTTATCTGTTCAGTGACTCTGCCCGCATTGAGTTCCAACTCAGGGAGTACACATCCAAACAAGACATCTATGACGCCATCCAGAAAATCCCTTACATTTATGGATACACTCACACAGCTGAGGCCCTCAGACGAGTAAGAACTGAAATGTTCACTGGCAGGAATGGGGATCGACAAGGTCAGTCAGCATGAGAGGGGTTGGAGCTTGTATTATCAAAACAATAACTACAACAAAAAACTGAGAGTGGGTGGAGCTTGTATTAAGAAAACAACTACAGCAAAAAACTGAGAGTGGGTGGAGCTTGTAGTAACAAAATAATAACTACAACAAAAAACTGAGAGTGGGTGGAGCTTGTAGTAACAAAATAATAACTACAACAAAAAACTGAGAGGGGATGGAGCTTGTATTAAGAAAACAACTACAACAAAAAACTGAGAGGGGATGGAGCTTGTAGTAACAAAATAATAACTACAACAAAAAACTGAGAGGGGATGGAGCTTGTAGTAACAAAATAATAACTACAACAAAAAACTGAGAGGGGATGGAGCTTGTATTAAGAAAACAACTACAACAAAAAACTGAGAGGGGATGGAGCTTGTATTAAGAAAACAACTACAACAAAAAACTGAGAGGGGATGGAGCTTGTAGTAACAAAATAATAACTACAACAAAAAACTGAGAGTGGGTGGAGCTTGTAGTAACAAAATAATAACTACAACAAAAAACTGAGAGGGGATGGAGCTTGTATTAAGAAAACAACTACAACAAAAAACTGAGAGGGGATGGAGCTTGTATTAAGAAAACAACTACAACAAAAAACTGAGAGGGGATGGAGCTTGTAGTAACAAAATAATAACTACAACAAAAAACTGAGAGTGGGTGGAGCTTGTAGTAACAAAATAATAACTACAACAAAAAACTGAGAGGGGATGGAGCTTGTATTAAGAAAACAACTACAACAAAAAACTGAGAGGGGATGGAGCTTGTATTAAGAAAACAACTACAACAAAAAACTGAGAGGGGATGGAGCTTGTAACAAAACAATAACTTAGTTATTAACTACTACAAAAAACTGACAAGTGCCCAAACATTTAAAGATAAAAAATGTGTATTAGACTTTCTCTAGATAAGGCCTAGAAGCCAGAATTGAAAATAAACTTGTAATATTTTTGTATAAAAATCTATAGAAACGTTATTACTTAAACATTTTGCGTTAATCCAGGCAGCCATTATGTAGAGTGCCTGGATTTCACTCTTGCCTTTTATCAATAAAAGAATAACAATTTAAAAAAAATATGAAATGAAACTTCACTTTTTTGTTTTCAACATATTTTTTATTAATACACGGGTAACATGAAATTCAACTATGCTAATCTGTCTTAACAAATGTCAACAAATTTTGGGTGCATGTTGAATATATCAAATTTCTTCTATTTCTATCATAGAAATAAATTAACTTCTGTAAATTATCAACTACTAAATTTATCTAGCTTGTAAACCGCCAAACAAAAACTTGATTATGAATTATGTGATCTCATCTTGATATAATTATATATTTTGTTCTTCATCTAAATTGAATGAAAAACACAAGCAATAATTTTATCCGGTAATGTTATTTCTTTTAATATCTCTCAACTATAGGTAAAGAAAATGGAATTTTTATAACTTTTATAAACTTTTAAAATACCATTTATTTCTATGGTTTGTTATTTTAATATGTTACTGATCCATGGTATACATTTTTATAAAGATGTTCCCAACCTCCTTGTGGTGGTGACCGATGGTCAGTCCAATATTAATCACCTCGACACCCAGCCAGAGGCAAGAAGAGTGAAAGCTACGGGCACCACCATCATCACCGTTGGTGTTGGTGTGGATGACAAAACTGAACTACAAGGACTGACCTCTCCTCCAGTGGCAGAGAATATGTTGGAAGCTACAAACTTTGAAAGCCTTGAGCACTTGTCCCAACTCATCGTCACTCCGCTGTGCACAGGTCAGTGTTTGTCTTGTGTTTCCATTGATGCACTTGTCCCAACTCATCGTCACCCCACTGTGCACAGGTCAGTGTTTGTCTTGTGTTTCCATTAATGCACTTGTCCCAACTCATCATCACCCCGCTGTGCACAGGTCAGTGTATAACCTTGTGTTTCCATTGATGCACTTGTCCCAACTCATTGTCACAGGTCAGTGTTTGTCTTGTGTTTCCATTGATGCACTTGTCCCAACTCATTGTCACATGTCAGTGTTTGTCTTGTAATTCCATTAATGCACTTGTCCCAACTAATGGTCACAGGTCAGTGTTTGTCTAGTGTTTCCATTGATGCACTTGTCCCAACTAATGGTCACAGGTCAGTGTTTGTCTAGTGTTTCCATTGATGCACTTGTCCCAACTAATGGTCACAGGTCAGTGTTTGTCTTGTGTTTCCATTGATGCACTTGTCAAAACTCATTGTCACAGGTCACTGTTTGTCTTGTGTTTCCATTGATGCACTTGTCCCAACTAATGGTCACAGGTCAGTGTTTGTCTTGTGTTTCCATTGATGCACTTGTCAAAACTCATTGTCACAGTTCAGTGTTTGTCTTGTGTTTCCATTGATGCACTTGTCAAAACTCATTGTCACAGGTCACTGTTTGTCTTGTGTTTCCATTGATGCACTTGTCCCAACTAATGGTCACAGTTCAGTGTTTGTCTTGTGTTTCCATTGATGCACTTGTCCCAACTAATGTTCACAGTTCAGTGTTTGTCTTGTGTTTCCATTGATGCACTTGTCCCAACTAATGGTCACAGGTCAGGGTTTGTCTTGTGTTTCCATTGATGCCAATCAGCTTTTACCCAAATTCTTAATCCCTGTCACTCCTTGCATTCAGTTTTTTAAAACTTTTCTAGGAAAGTTCTTGGAAAATTTAATTTATAAAAGCCTTAGTTTAAAATTTAAGATATATTGATAACATTTTAATATTTAACTATGGGGACTTTTCCCCTTTCATCATAATTATTATGTTGTTAAGAAGTATACAACTTTATAGTATATGAGTTTAAAGTAATTCATCACACCAAAATTTCAAATAAATACCATACATCCCCCCAATACATCTTAATTGGACTTCATATGTGTTTTTGTTTATCTCTCATATGTGAATTGTTTTTTCCCACACAGATGTTGATATGTGCAGGAACGACCCTTGCAAAAATGGAGGAACCTGTGTTGATGGCCTCAGATCTTACATTTGTGTTTGCAGCTCTGGTTTCTATGGAGACAACTGTGAAAAAGGTAGGAAAGTTTAGGCTTGAACTTTTTATTTTATTAATTGCACACCAAATAGCACATAAAATAATGCAAAGCCAAGAAAAGGTTTTTATATTGGCTTGATGGTAACTCAAAGTTGTGCTGGTAACTCAAAGTTGTGCTGGTAACTCAAAGTTGTGCAGCGTATTTCAAAGCCAATGCTAAGGTCATATCTAAGATTTCCTGCCCTTCCTAGTTATTGTGTTCTATTTTCCATTCTTGAACAATTCAAAGAACCAAAACCTTTTTGTTTTACATGATTTTTGTTTCATGTTCCAAGAAAAAAAAGTGTATCATAGTAGTTTTTAGGGACCGTGTTTTATTTCCGGTTGACAGTTATTTCATTTAAAGCGTTTTCATGTTAAACGAATTTCACAGTAACTTTCAAAGGAAAAGTTTTAATTTCATAAAATAAAATTATATGCAGGCTAAAATGTGAACATGGAAGAGCCGCAGTTCAACCACCATTGGTAAAGACATTGCAGTAACATTTTTACGGGTACCCCGGCGCAATTTTACTACCCGGGTAATTGCTCGGCAATGGGTATCCGGGAACCCGGGTACCCGTTGCCGAGCAATTACCCGGATACCTGTTTGGGGACAGCCCTAGTTGGCACAGCATCATGTTGGCACTGTGTCATTTTGGCACAATGTCATGTTGGTACATTGTCATGTTGGCACAATGTCATGCTGTTACAATGTCATGCTATTACAATGTCATGCTGTTACAATATCATGTTGGCACAGTGTCATGTTGGCACAGTGTCATGTTGGCACAGTGTCATGTTGGCACAGTGTCATGTTGGCACAGTGTCATGTTGGCACAGTGTCATGTTGGCACAGTGTCATGTTGGCACAGTGTCATGTTGGCACAGTGTCATGTTGGCTCAGTGTTATGTTGGCACAGTGTCTTGTTGGCACAGTGTCATGTTGGAACAGTGTCATGTTGGCACAATGTCATGTTGGCTCAGTGTTATGTTGGCACAGTGTTTTGTTGGCACAGTGTCATGTTGGAACAGTGTCATGTTGGCACAATGTCATGTTGGCTCAGTGTTATGTTGGTACAGTGTCATGTTGGAACAGTGTCATGTTGGCACAATGTCATGTTGGCTCAGTGTTATGTTGGCACAGTGTCATGTTGGAACAGTGTCATGTTGGAACAGTGTCATGTTGGCACAGTGTCATGTTGGCACAATGTCATGTTGGCTCAGTGTTATGTTGGCACAGTGTCATGGTGACAGTTTCATGTTGGCACGTCATGCTGGAACGGTCATGTTGGCTCAACCTTATCTTGGCACAGTGTCATGTTGGCACAGTGTCATGTTGGCACAGTGTCATGTTGGCACAATGTCATGTTGGCACAGTGTCATGTTGGCACAGTGTCAAGTTTGCACAGTGTCATGTTGGCACAGTGTCATGTTGGCTCAACCTCATGTTGGCACAGTTTCATGTTGGCTCAAACTGATTTTGGCACAGTGTCATGTTGGCACAGTGTCATGTTGGCTCAACCTCATGTTGGCACAGTGTCATGTTTGCTCAACCTCATGTTGGCACAGTGTCATGTTGGCTCAACCTCATGTTGGCACAGTGTCATGTTGGCTCAACCTCATGTTGGTACAGTGTCATGTTTGCACAGTATAAATATTCCATTTTTTAAAAGCACCCAAAATCTGTCTTATGATTTATGAGTTAATATAATTTTTCCCATTTCCCAAATTTGGCTTATTTACTGAATCATACCAGGGATTTACCACTAACTGGACTTTCTATGTGAACTGGGTTGCTAAAACAAACCAGGAAAACCAACACACTAATAACATAGAAAACTTTTATACAATTGCAATACAGTTGAACCCACTTACCTTGAGCTCGGTTAGCTCGACCACCCCACTAACTCGACGTTTTTTATTGGAACCGCCAAATTCTCTCTTTGTCTTAGCATTTTCTCATCGGCTAATTCGATTTTTCTAAGTCGCCGAAACCTAATACCTCGAGCACAAAAGAGGGCCAAATTTGCAACTTAACGTTGGTTAGCTCGAGCCTAGCAATGCACTCTGGCATTTTTAGTTCTAAACAGTGTTGACATCTCGTTTTCTTCGAGACTTCCGGCTATTGTGAGATTCTACGAGATTTCAATAAAAATTACCGGATGTTATTATCTTCTTTCACTTTCAATCCATGTGTGAATTAGATGTATTCACCCGAGGTCCGAGGTGCCCGTAAATCGGCGTTAGCGGTCTTTAATCCGTCATTATTTCGCAGTGCATGTTATATTATTATTAAACTTAATTCATTTTCTGATGAATTAATCATTTTATTTTTTAAGATAAACGCCATTTTTCATACCCCAACGCTGTAGACTTAACCGGTTTCGACTGTACTAGACATAAACCATGGATAAGTGCAGAATGCATTAATCTTTTGTATAGAAAGAGAATCTGTAAAAATAAGATAAGACATTTAAGCACAAAATTAAATCACTCTTCAAGTATATTTTACAGTAAATGACAAAACAAATCCATTTATTTTAGAACAATTGAAGGTCAAAAGTCTTCTTTTAACTTAAAAATTAATATTGAATGAACATATTTAAATATTTGTATGAGATTATAATTGCATAGAACTTGAATATCTTTGTAAACAGTACAATTCAGTATAGAGTACTTACATGTATTATATAGGATACATAGCTGCTAAAAAAATGTGAATAGTGGATATGATCCATTGTTAATAAAATATACAAAAAAAGATTTCTTTACCAACCAAGAATCTATGTACAAATGTAGTTTGTTTAAAATTGATCTTGATTAATCTGAAACAAAATGTTGCCTTAAAAATGTATCCTCAACATTATGTACATCTACTGCTGTTTTACAAAATGTTAATTCCAAACCTTATGCATGTCTACGGCTGTTTTACAAAATGTTAATTTCAAACCTTATGTATGTCTACTGCTGTCTTACAAAATGTTAAATCCGAACCTTATTTATGTCTACTGCTGTCTAAAAAAATGTTAAATCCGAACCTTATGTATGTCTACTGCTGTCTAAAAAAATGTTAATTCCGAATCTTATGTATTTCTACTGCTATCTTGCAGAATATTAATTCCACTAACTGATAGACATTTAGATTTGTGTCCTACAACATTTGTTCACCTTCTGGGTGGACATCCTACAGTGTTTGGAAATAAAAATATTCTTAGCTTTGAAATTCACCGATGGTGTGGTGATCAAGAGGCAGCGCGCTTGGCTGTTGTACCGAGAGTCACGGATTTGAGACTCAATGAAGGCAGGGTCTTGTTCCCAAGGCTAAAGGGTGTCCTAGAGTCCACCCAGCTCCGAATAGGTACATGACATCTGTTGGGGTAAAGTAAAGGCGGCTAGGCATTGTGCTAGCCAGACAATGCCGTAGCTATAGAAACTAGTGAACGCTGCTTCACTTGCCCCATATGCCAGCGTGGTCTGAAAAGGGAACTTTACTTTTTTGAAATTGTCATCAGATATATCATATTTTAATTTGAAAATAACAATAAAGCAGGTAGGGCTGAAATTCTAAACTTAAATCTACTTTTTTTTTCCACTTTCAGCCTGTGGCCCAGCTTCAGATGTGGTCATTATCCTAGACTCCTCAACCTCAGTGGGGTCAGTCAAATTCAATGACATCAAAAACTACGCACGAAGACTGGTCAGTGCCATGGACGTTCTGACCTGTGGCATCCATGTCGGTGTCATCAAGTACAGCTCTGCTGCCATGATCCAGTTCAACCTGGGCGTCCACAACACAGAGGAGGAGATCACACGGGCCATTTCAGCCATCAGCTACACGCCTGGACGTGCCAACATGGCTGAGGCCTTGAAGGTGGTCAGGACTCAGATGTTCAATGGCAGAAATGGTGACCGGTGAGTCATGCTAAAAAAATATCAGAACCATTTCTGTCTTTCATCAATCATCCAGTGGTAGCAGTATTAAAGATAGGTTGTATATTTTTCTATTTTTTTAAAGAAAGCACATTTGTTTTCTCACTGCATTCAAGGCTAATGAGCTTCCAGTTTTTTTAAAATGACAACTGGCCACTGAAATTTAAGATTATGATGTTATAAAACATATCTCTTTTAAAAAAAACAACTTTTACAATGAATCTAAATATAACTAAATCATTGGGGAATCCAATTTTGGTTTTTTCTAGTGTTTTCATGGCATTAAGTTTCACAATACAATAGATTAATTTAAGTAGAGCTAAATCAGAGGAAAGCAGGAAATAACTTTATTTGGATTGTCAAGGTACAATGCCCGCAACATCGCCTACCTTTTGACCGATGGTTCTGTAGAGATCAACCGTGAGATCACACCCTCTGAGGTGGAGCTGACGCTTGATGCAGGTGTGCGCATCATTCCCCTGGCTGTTGCAGTGAGAGACAGGAGTGAGATTCAGTTCATTGCAGAGGCTCAGAAGATGCAACTTTTGGAGATTGAAAGTGAAGAGAACCTGATGGAACAACGTGACCAGGTCCTTGAGGCTGTCACAGACCGTAAGTGCAGTAGTTTTATTTGGACTCATTGCCAGCACTGTAGCTGGAGAATTATTTTATGTTGACCATATGTTAACTCAAATAATTTAAAGTTTTAATTTATTTATTTATTTTTTTAAATTTATTTTTTATTTTTTATATTTTTTATTTTAAAAGTTTTAATTTAAAGATTTTTAACATCACGCCTACTTTTCAGTTTTCACTATCTTAGATTATAGTTCAAATTAGATGTAGAATTTTATCTAGGACCAAATAATGATAATCATAATAGCTTAAAAAGATTATATATTATATTTTCCTCCTTGTAAGATAAAAAACAATTGCAATGCATGTTTAGTACAACTATGAAATCACAATTTAAGTTTTTTTATTTTTTTCTGTGAATATTAAAAAAAAATTTTTTTTGCAATTATCAAGACCTGATTCTTGTATTAGATGGTGCTTCAGAATTCTCGGTACACTATACATTTTTGTTAATGGTAGTTTACTAGATATAATTACATATTAGAACATTTTATCTGCCTCTCAGCTAATATTTATCTAAATGCCTTGTCTGATCTCTTAAAAAGTGTGTTTACTTTTGTATTTGTAAGTTTTTTGTTGTCATTGATCACATACACATTGTTGTTCATATTCATGTGTCTTATCATTGATCACCTACACATTGTTGTTCACATTTATGTGTCTTATCATTGATCACCTACACATTGTTGTTCACATTCATGTGGCTTATCATTGATCACCTACACATTGTTGTTCACATTCATGTGTCTTATCATTGATCACATACACATTGTTGTTCACATTCATGTGTCTTATCATTGATCACCTACACATTGTTGTTCACATTCATGTGTCTTATCATTGATCACATACACATTGTTGTTCACATTCATGTGTCTTATCATTGATCACCTACACATTGTTGTTCACATTCATGTGTCTTATCATTGATCACATACACATTGTTGTTCACATTCATGTGTCTTATCATTGATCACCTACACATTGTTGTTCACATTCATGTGTCTTATCATTGATCACATACACATTGTTGTTCACATTCATGTGTCTTATCATTGATCACCTACACATTGTTGTTCACATTCATGTGTCTTATCATTGATCACCTACACATTGTTGTTCACATTCATGTGTCTTATCATTGATCACCTACACATTGTTGTTCACATTCATGTGTCTTATCATTGATCACCTACACATTGTTGTTCACATTCATGTGGCTTATCATTGATCACCTACACATTGTTGTTCACATTCATGTGTCTTATCATTGATCACATACACATTGTTGTTCACATTCATGTGTCTTATCATTGATCACCTACACATTGTTGTTCACATTCATGTGTCTTATCATTGATCACATACACATTGTTGTTCACATTCATGTGTCTTATCATTGATCACCTACACATTGTTGTTCACATTCATGTGTCTTATCATTGATCACATACACATTGTTGTTCACATTCATGTGTCTTATCATTGATCACCTACACATTGTTGTTCACATTCATGTGTCTTATCATTGATCACCTACACATTGTTGTTCATATTCATGTGTCTTAACATTGATCACATACACATTGTTGTTCATATTCATGTGTCTTATCATTTTACAGGGAGAGAAGGTAGAGAGTTGATTTTTATTTTCACTTAATAACAAACTTTTATTTGAAAGTTTCTAACGCTTTGTGTCTGGCTTATCTTTTAAATTAGAATCACTGAACAAATTTACTGTATTAGATATTTTCTAAATATCTACAAAATTGATCAATTTTATCAGTCTCTGAAATTTGAAATGTTTTTTCCAAACTTCTTTCAAAATTTTAACATTATTGAAAAAGGAAACTGTCAGATATTTTTTTTTACACACCTTTATTCAACTCATGGTTAGTCTGTCTGCCAGGAATCTTGTAAGCTAAATTAAATTCCTGATTTTAGAGCCAAAATTTGGTGCTGGTTTTATTGCAAAGTATTTAATTAATTGAGTTAGCAGAAATTGCTAAGCAATGAAATGCAGTAATGGAAGAATAAAGGTGTGGTTTTAAAAAAACTTGTTTTTGCTTTGATTATTGTCATCACAATCTGCACTATTTCATTCACTTGAGGCACCCTTTACTTCTTGCACTGTTAACAAAACAACATAACCACTCTAATCAAACAAATAAACACCATTTTTTGTATCTGCTTCTTTTTTTATTTTTTTTTGCATTCTACATGTCATCAGCATGAAATGTTTTCACCCTTCATCTTGTTTAAAACCATTTTTTATTTCTAATTATAATTTTTTGTGGTTCTAATACTAGCAGCACAAGTGACCCACAAGCTTTGAAAAGAAGGGGTGGGGTGGTAAATGTAAAATAATTTAATTTTACTTGTGCTATTGACCTGCTGAAAAATCCAAGAACTTAATATGTGGAAGAATAATATTCTATATAGAATGAGTGTCTGTAATAGATAATATAATCATATAATCACATCAGATGACTATTCCCTTTAATTGACTTCTTATTGGACATTTATAAAAAAAAGGACATGTTGTATGGTGGCAGTCACAGATTTGTGACTGAGTAAAAGGGGGATATGTGGAATAATATTGATTTTATTAATATATTACCCCCCCCCTCATTATTCCCACGCCATATACCATATATTGGATTTAGTTTAAGGTTGCTAAACTTTTATCGGTTTTGAAAGCGATAATCAGTTTTAAATATCCCAAACCGATAATCAAATTTAATTCGGCCGGATTTATAAAGTGAAATCAGGCCGGAGCCAGATTTGAATAAATTGCCAGATTCCGGATTTGCCGGAGCTATTATATTTATATATATTTTATCGCAAAACTGGCCAGCCAGATTTTGCCGGATTTATAAAGTAAATTTGTGCAGAAGCCGGATTTCAAAATGTATTTACAAAATTAATGAAACAACATTTCTTTAATGATTAACGTAGCTTATGTGTAATGTACTGTCCTTTATGTTGTTATTATGGTATGAATGGTTATTTAATTATTATATGTATGTTATGATCTCCATGTAAAGCGCTGTGAGCCCGATTCCTTGCTGGGATACAGCCCTATAAAAATTATCAATTATTATTATTATTATTTGTAAAAATGGCCGGATTCTGGATTTGCCGGGGCCCGAAATCTGGTATACCCCTAATTTCTATGAAGTCAGCGGTAAAACGATAATCGGTTTAAAATTGGATTTACTTAACCGATAATCGATTTGCCAAAAAAAACACGAAATCAACAACCCTAATTCAGTTTCTTTTTTCTGACATGCAGCTACTTCATTGTTTCAGTGCTAGATACCCAGTTACAATATACTGTAAATCAATTTATTACCCTGGGACAGTTATTTTTAAATAGTATGTGTGTCAGTGTTTCTTATGTCACTCAGCAATCACTTTGTCATAGAAATAGTATGTGTATAAGTTCTGTTATCTTATTGTGATGTCATTTTTTTTTGAGGGGTAAAAATACTTACATGCATGCTCAGTGAAAGTAAAAGGGAGATGTCTTTTTAAAATTAGGCCAACTAAGAGGTCAACATAAGAATCATTCAAAACGTTGATAAGTAAATGATGAAAATGTAACAGTTTATACTTTTTGTTTTACACCTTTTAACATTCATTGTACAGTCTTTGCTTGGAACTATTAAAAAAATAGTATTTTATACAACAGATTTTCATGCATAGTTGTAAAACACATTTCATTGCTTCACAAGTTGTCTCATATGTTATTGTATTTGTCATGTGTGTGTTTAATGTTCATTTTAATCAGATATGTATTTAATTGACTTGTTGGTTCATCATTTATTTTAACATTTGAAGATTTTCAATAATTGTAACTAGCATGGTTTTCTGAACCATTCCAAAGTAATAGCTTGACATTTCAGCAAATAACTAGTCTGTTCATTCATCTACTGAATGCTTGACAGATAATGTCCCAGCATGTTTTTTTAAAAAGATCAATCTGTATTGTTTATACTTAAGAGTATATTTTAACCATTTTCCTCATTTCATAGCTCAAATTTTAGTTCATTAAAAAAATATTATTTACGTTTTTTTAAAAAATAATCAACATCATATTTATCCTTTCCCACCTTATTAAATATTCTACTAAGTCAATATCATTTCTCAAGTAATAGTTTCCTTTTCTCCATATCCTTTACTGATTTTCACCATGAATATTTTGTGATAATTATTTCTTTGATTGTTAACAACAGGTGAAAATCACTGCAACCCCAACCCCTGTAACAACGATGGAGAGTGTGTTAGTGGGGCTCTTGGCTTCACCTGTAAATGTGCTGAAGGTTTTGCTGGAGAGCTCTGTGACAGAGGTACGCTTTTCCTCTCAATCTTTGAGATCAAGACTGCTCTTAAATTGAAAGTGGTTTTTTAAAAAATCCTTAATATGCATACTAAGTTGTTGTTTTTTTCTTTTTGCGTTGATATAGTTGTTTAAAATAAATTTAAAGTGAGTTATAGTCATAGAAAATTACTAAATAAAATGAAATATTGCTTAAAAACCATTCAGAATTACATAGTTCTTATAACTAATCAGTTATCTGAGTAATGACTTAAAATAAAACTAATGTTGCTATTCAGAACTAGTTTGTGCTGCGGCGCCGTGGCGCCTGCGGCGCCCCCCTTTTTTATGGGCGCCTACGGCGCCCACTTTTTTCAAAAGCCCAACAAACTTGTCCTTGTATGATAGCTACGTAATATTAAACTACCTTAAATGTACACAAAGTAATTTTAAATTGAGGTTGTAGGGCGCATAAGGCGCCCACTTTTTTGGGGGGGGTCAAAAGCCCAAGTAACTTATCCTTGTATGATAAACACGAAATATTCCTGAAAATTAAACAAAGCATTTATATAATAATTTTTACAGTGCTAATCACCACACGATTTTTAAACTAATTTTCGAAAGCAGCGCACCAAATTACTGCACCAAAAAATAACTATTTGCGTCAATCAGCACTGCTTACAACGCAAAATTTAAAAAAAGCAGAGTGATTTCCCTCAACGTTAGGCGGCAGTGACAAATGAGCGTAAATATATAATATATAACTGAGACCTTATAACTAGTCAGCTATCTAAGTAATGACTTTAAATAAAACTAATGTTACATTCACAGCCTGTGGTTCTAGTGCTGATATTGTGTTTGTGGTGGACGCCTCCCGCTACAACTCGGGAACAGATTTCCGGGCAATTAAGAAATTTGTCCGAAATAGCATAAAAACACTGGCATTCAAGGATGGCAACTTCCGGGTCGGCGTTGTGGAGTATGGAGCTCAAGCTCGACTGAGGCTTGACCTACTTGAGGGAGACAACAAGCGGACAGTCAACTCTGTTATTGGTGCTCTTAGGTTAGTCCTGCAGTCCTTTAGTTCATGTTCCAAGGTACTGGACACTAACGTTAATTTAACAGTGTAAATTATAATGTCAAGTTATCCAACAACAACATTCAAATACACACACACAAATCTCAAATATTACTCAGGAAGAAAAGCAGAATTTTTAAGTAGAGAAACATTTATTCCTACCTGTATTAATTCTTTCCAAGTGTCACTACAGTCGAACCCACTTACCTCGAGATTGGTTAGCTCGACCACCCCACTAACTCGACGTTTTTTATTGGAACCGCCAAATTCTCTCTTTGTCTTAGCATTTTTTCATCGGCTAATTCGATTTTTCTAAGTCGCCAAAACCTAGTACCTCGAGCACAAAAGAGGGCCAAATTTGGAACTTAACTTGATTAGCTCGATCCTTGTCGGTTGGCCTAGCAATGCACTCTGGCATTTTTAGTTCCAAACAGTGTTGACATCTCGCTTTTCTTCTAGACTTCCGGCTATTGTGTGATTCTACAAGATTTCAATAAAAATTACCGGATGTTTGGCGTGTGTGAATTATTAGTTCGACGTGTATCCATGGAGTATGTATTCACCCAAGGTACTGGACAATCGCGTTAGAGGTCGTTAATCGTCATTTCGCAGTGCATGTTATATTATTATTAAACTTAATTCATTTTCTGATGTATTAATCATTTTATTTTTTAAGATAAACGAATATCTTTAGAAATGAAAATAAAGGTTTGTATCGAGAATCGACGGTGGTTTTTATTAAAAAAAACTTTTAAAAAATGCACCAACCCATGCAAAAAATTATTATTCTTTTAAAAGTTTGTTGTTGCTTTGTTACCAGTAAGATACGTGACTGTGACTAACACGCGCGTGACGATGAAATCAAATCATTTCTGATAAGGAATGATTTTAAAAAAAATTTGCTTAGACTTATTTGCCGGCCGAGGTCTAACACAGTACACACAGCCCACAGCGTGCTGTGATCAACGGTCAAGGCCACAATAGTTTTATTTATATTACAAGTTTGATTGACTGAGGAAATTCGAGAGTGTTCTGATAGTAACAGATATCCTGCACGTCAAAAGCATTAAACTTAAAATAACC
Source organism: Ampullaceana balthica (assembly GCA_944989445.1). Taxonomy (NCBI): domain Eukaryota; kingdom Metazoa; phylum Mollusca; class Gastropoda; family Lymnaeidae; genus Ampullaceana; species Ampullaceana balthica. The sequence goes on from CALYLW010000369.1 coordinate 716,614, forward strand.
ATATTGATTTGTTTATTTGTATTTTAAATTCGCTGATACGACGGCAAACGCGAGCGGCTATACCATGCCGCACGCAGGTGACACGCAGCATGTGACGAGGCGAGGCGAAAAATTTGACCTTTTAACGCGTGCGCAGACAATTATAAACTGGTAACTTTTTTTTATTAAATGGAATCGAAACATACCACTACCACAGAGTCGTAATCAAAGTCCTTTACTTCGGCATAAATATATATATAAAAATCATAAAATATATATAGAAAAACTGCCGATTAGTCATAACTTTTCCCGACTTTCAAGGCAGAGAAAATTTTTTTAAAAGAATTCCCGACTTTTTCCCGTTTTCCTGAGTGGGAACCATGGTTATATTTAAATTTTAAACGGTCCTTAAAAACGAACGGTCATTACAACCTTAGGAAAGAGTGAAGAAATATTAGGGTTCCGATACGATTCCGATTAATCGTCCCATCACTAATTAACGCTAACTAATTAATCACGTACATAAAGAAATTTCAAGCACATGTTAATATTTTGCCGCCATATTGGTTTTCGTTCTAACTCGATCATCGGTTATGTCGACGCCATTTTTCATACCCCAACGCCGTCGACTTAACCGGTTTCGACTGTACTTAAATTGTTGAATAACTGCTCTACAATCACTTGTATAACACAATATGTTAAAAACGACTCAGAATAATCAATTATTAGGTACCATTTAACATACAGTTTTTGTGTGCATCTCATGATTCAGACGCCAGTCAGGTGACCCTGACCTTTCATCAGCGGTTAAACTGGTTTCCAGTAGTTTGTTTGATGAGTCTGGGGATCGAAAGGACGTTCCAAACTACTTGGTCATTGTGACCAGAGAGATTGGCGGGGAGAGCTCAGTGGAGGCCATCAATGAACTTAAAGCTAAAGGAACTAAAGTGATTGGCATTGGTCAGTGGCAAGAAATAAAGAGTTGAATTAATTTAGTCATTTGATTCAATAGCTGTCAAATTATACAAGTCAGTTGAAAAGAAATGAAGGTTCTAAGATTTTAAATCAAATCCTAACTTTCTTTTATTTGCTAACTTATTTTTGCTTTAAAAAAAGATGAGAAAGAAAAAGAAAGTTTGTTATGCTAATTTAAAAATATTGCGGCAATTAATTGAAGCACTGCTGTCACGCTCCGCAGGCATTGGTCTGAGCAACTCTGATGAGAAGTACCTGGAGGCAGCTGTGTCAGCCCCTGTCGCTGAGACTCTCTACAATGTTGTTAATGTCAACAATCTGGACAGTATTTCTGTAGATTTTGTCGACTTTCTCTGCCAAGGTGAGTCTCGTGTTATGAAAGCAAAGTGAAAAGTGTGATAAGGTTATTTTATGAACCATTGTAGACCCTTATGTTCATTCTCTTATAGATGAAGGCCCCACCAAAATAATGGTTATTCAAAAGAAATACTTTAACTTCAATGGTATATTTAGTGAATGGAACTAATTGTAATGAAACCTTCATCTCTCATAAGAATGTGAGTTTTAGTCTACGTCCTATCTCCAGTTTGTTGCTGTTTTGTGATGTAAACATATGACTTATGAAACTATTTCAGATAAAAACGCTTGTGCCACCAACCCATGCAAAAATGGTGGCACATGTGAAAATGGTGAGAAATCCTATTTCTGCAGATGTCCTTCTGGCTTTGCTGGCAAAAACTGTGACAAGGGTAAGCAAGACATTTCTTAGACAGCCTTCTGTACAAGTTACATTTCTTTAATTCTATTTAAAAAATTAACATTTGCAAATATGATGAGTGAAATAAGTATGTCACAACTGTTATTTTTTTTTCCTTACAGATATGCATTTACTTTTATCTAAACTATCTATTTCAAACCATTTTCTATTTCTTTTCTAAAACATAACAATAATCATTGATGTGTAAGTGTGTGTAGATACATATAGATATGTATACACAGAAATATTTTGGACACTGCAACTGTATGAAGAAAAATGATTTTTTCCCCTGTTAATCTTTTTCAGTGAGAAAAGTGCTAACTAAACTGGGTAGTACAACTAAAACAAATAAGTCAATTATGGAAGTGCTTACACCCCCTCCCCCCCCCCATAAAGAAAGATAACTCTGGATGACAAAGGTAGTAGATACCGTAATCATTTTTACTGAGAAATCAGAAAACAGCTCTGGCCCTTGGTAACTCTACATTGTTGTGCCATCCAGTAAAGAAAGATAACTCTAGATGAGAAAGGTAGTAGATACCGTAATCATTTTTACTGAGAAATCATAAAACAGCTCTGGCCCTTGGTAACTCTTCATTGTTGTGCCATCCAGTAAAGAAAGATAACTCTGGATGACAAGGGAAGTAATAGCCCCAGCTGCAGTGTTCCATATGAATGCAAAGTATATAGACTTTTTTCACCCACCTAGTGATCCTCCTCTACACATTCAAAGTCTCTACCTCTATTTAACTTAATTTTAGCTTGTGATGATCGCGCTGATGTCGTCTTCCTCATTGACTCCAGCGGCAGCGTGGGTTTTGACAGCTTCCGCCGCGTCAAGGACTACATCCATCATCTCATCGATGACCTCAATGTTGGCCCAGGGGCCACCCAAGTGGGTGTGGCCACCTTCAGTCAGAACAGCAGGGCTGAGATCTATCTTAATTCTTTCCAGGTTATTTGAGTTACTTGCTCTTATCTTATAAATATATTAGAACAGATGCTTCTTCTGAACAGAAGATTATTGCGTCCTATGCTTATCCCTGGTTATGTCCAGTCTTACTTTTTTTATTTAATCATATTTTTAATTAGAGTTTAATTTAGTTAATAGTTATGAACATTCAGTGGAATGGAAAAGGTTAAAATTGACATGCCAGAAATCTGAACAGGATTTAGAATGATACTACATGTACATTTAAAACAAAATATAGAAATGAATCTGAGCAATGAAAGCTTTCATCAGGAGACTTAACAAATTTGAAGAAGAAAAAATGTTTAACTTTTATTTGGACTATGCTGACCTCTGTAAAGTTTTCTTACGAAAGTTTCATTCTTCCATAAATTTTCCTCCATAAATTAACAGGACAAGAGAAAGCTCCAAGCGGCAGTGAGTGGCATAACTTATGAGTATGGGAACACAAATACGGCATCAGGGATAAAACTGGCCAGGACAACTTTGTTTTCACCTAACAAAGGAAACAGACCAGATGTGCCAGATTTCTGTATGTTTTGATATGAGCATGTATTTTTTTAAAATGATTATATTGGATTAAATTAGTTGACTTAAAATTATGTTATTGTTATTTTTCAAGCATTTGTTTAAATGTCCTAAAAATGTTACATATATTTCTTATATCTATGAAATAGTTTGATTTAATAATTTCTTTATTGAAATAAGATTCATTTAAGAATTAAAATAATTGAGAAATGAAATTTTAGTTTTCATGCAAGTTTTTAAATGAATTTTCTTTTACAAATTTACCTTTTTTAAACCCTGGAGAATGAACAAAAGGTAATTTGACTGTATATCATCTATGATAATCTGACAAAAAATCAGATCAGCACACAATACTTATCTCAAACTGTTTGTACTATAATATCCTCAGTATTTGTCATCACCGATGGGTTGTCCAATATCAACCATGAGGCCACCTTGCCCGAGGCAGCACTTGCCCGCAAACAGGGCATCCACATCTTTGCTGTGGGAGTTAATATTGGAGATCCCTGGGAGCTCAATGGCATTGCCAGCCCTCCCTCCGACAGCAACGTCTTCAGGGTCGACAGCTGGGAGAAGCTGTGGGGCATTTCAGATCAGCTGATACTCAACACCTGTAGAGGTAAATGATGGTCTTTGTAAAGGGTCAGTGCCTGGGCCAGGCATCTCAGAACAGCTATAGACAGCACACCTGTAGAGGTAAATGATGGTCTTTGTAAAGGGTCAGTGCCTGGGCCAGGCATCTCAGAACAGCTATAGACAGCACACCTGTAGAGGTAAATGATGGTCTTTGTAAAGGGTCAGTGCCTGGGCCAGGCATCTCAGAACAGTTATTGACAGCACCTGTAGAGGTAAATGATGGTCTTTGTAAAGGGTCAGTGCCTGGGCCAGGCATCTCAGAACAGTTATTGACAGCACCTGTAGAGGTAAATGATGGTCTTTGTAAAGGGTCAGTGCCTGGGCCAGGCATCTCAGAACAGTTATTGACAGCACCTGTAGAGGTAAATGATGGTCTTTGTAAAGGGTCAGTGCCTGGGCCAGGCATCTCAGAACAGCTATAGACAGCACACCTGTAGAGGTAAATGATGGTCTTTGTAAAGGGTCAGTGTCTGGGCCAGGCACCTCAGAACAGCTATAGACAGCACACCTGTAGAGGTAAATGGTGGTCTGTGTAAAGGGTCAGTGCCTGGGCCAGGCATCTCAGAACTGCTATAGACAGCACACCTGTAGAGGTAAATGATGGTCTTTGTAAAGGGTCAGTGTCTGGGCCAGGCTCAAAACAGCTATAGACAGCACCTGTAGAGGTAAATGATGGTCTTTGTAAAGGGTCAGTGCCTTGGCCAGGCATCTCAGAACAGTTATAGACAGCACCTGTAGAGATAAGTGATGGTCTTTGTGATTATTGCCAACATTTAAATCTAAGAAGAGAAAAGATGAGGGGCTACTTTGGAGCCATACAATGTAGGCTAAAGACAATTTCATTAAATTTCATATTATTATTTTATATTTTTTTTTGGGGGGGGGGTGTTCTTTAATTGGGAGGCAAGTAAGTACTGCATTGTAATTAATATATTTACAGCAAGTATTGATAAAACATTTATCTTCCTATTACTGTGGCCAAACATGACAAGATAGCAATAGACAACCTGTTAACATTTAATACTGTACATCTGTATTACACTTGATTCACCATTAACATTGTCTACAACATCAATCCTTGTATTTCAGACAAAGGCGTCTGTGCTGAGAATCCTTGCAACAATGGAGGTACTTGTGTGGCTGGAGTTGGGACGTTCACATGCCAGTGTCCACAAGGATATCTGGGCAAATATTGTGAACTGAGTAAGTCTTGGTTACACTACTGTACTACATTCTCTTGGTGGGTTGAATCTATTACTGGGCAAATATTGTGAACTGAGTAAGTCTTGGTTACACTACTGTACTACATTCTCTTGGTGGGTTGAATCTAAGACTCCTCTAACTGGGTAAACACCGATAAAAATTGGAAAAGGATACATGGCTTTAAAAGTTTTTAGAGAGAGGGATTGACAGAAATAGATATATATATACTGTATTATAGAGATAGAAATTTAGGGTGAGATAGAGACAAATAAATTAAAGAAAGATATTGAAAGAGTTAGACACATATACAGCCAAAGAAAGATATTTTTGGGGACTAAAATAGCCATGATTCTATGTTAACTTATTAATCCTTGACTAAAATGGCCATGATTCTATGTCAACTCATTAAACCTTGACTAGAATGGCCATGATTCTATGTCAACTCATTAAACCTTGACTAAAATATCCATGATTCTATGTCAACTCATTAAACCTTGACTAAAATGGCCATGATTCTATGTCAACTCATTAAACCTTGACTAAAATTGCCATGATTCTATGTAAAAAAAAATATATATAAAAGATTCTATATAAAAAAAGAATAAAAGAAAATATTCTAAGCATTGCTACAATTACTTGGTATAAGGGGTTGTGGATATATAGTGTCCAGGATACAGTTAGTGGTGTAAGGGGTTGTGGATATATAGTGTCCAGGATACAGTTAGTGGTGTAAGGGGTTGTGGATATATAGTGTCCAGGATACAGTTAGTGGTGTAAGGGGTTGTGGATATATAGTGTCCAGGATACAGTTAGTGTTGTAAGGGGTTGTGGATATATAGTGTCCAGGATACAGTTAGTGGTGTAAGGGGTTGTGGATATATAGTGTCCAGGATACAGTTAGTGGTGTAAGGGGTTGTGGATATATAGTGTCCAGGATACAGTTAGTGTTGTAAGGGGATGTGGATATATAGTGTCCAGGATACAGTTAGTGGTGTAAGGGGTTGTGGATATATAGTGTCCAGGATACAGTTAGTGGTGTAAGGGGTTGTGGATATATAGTGTCCAGGATACAGTTAGTGTTGTAAGGGGATGTGGATATATAGTGTCCAGGATACAGTTAGTGGTGTAAGGGGTTGTGGATATATAGTGTCCAGGATACAGTTAGTGGTGTAAGGGGTTGTGGATATATAGTGTCCAGGATACAGTTAGTGTTGTAAGGGGATGTGGATATATAGTGTCCAGGATACAGTTAGTGGTGTAAGGGGTTGTGGATATATAGTGTCCAGGATACAGTTAGTGGTGTAAGGGGTTGTGGATATATAGTGTCCAGGATACAGTTAGTGGTGTAAGGGGTTGTGGATATATAGTGTCCAGGATACAGTTAGTGGTGTAAGGGGTTGTGGATATATAGTGTCCAGGATACAGTTAGTGGTGTAAGGGGTTGTGGATATATAGTGTCCAGGATACAGTTAGTGGTGTAAGGGGTTGTGGATATCTAGTGTCCAGGATACAGTTAGTGGTGTAAGGGGTTGTGGATATATAGTGTCCAGGATACAGTTAGTGGTGTAAGGGGTTGTGGATATATAGTGTCCAGGATACAGTTAGTGGTGTAAGGGGTTGTGGATATATAGTGTCCAGGATACAGTTAGTGGTGTAAGGGGTTGTGGATATCTGGTGTCCAGGATACAGTTAGTGGTGTAAGGGGTTGTGGATATATAGTGTCCAGGATACAGTTAGTGGTGTAAGGGGTTGTGGATATATAGTGTCCAGGATACAGTTAGTGGTGTAAGGGGTTGTGGATATATAGTGTCCAGGATACAGTTAGTGGTGTAAGGGGTTGTGGATATATAGTGTCCAGGATACAGTTAGTGGTGTAAGGGGTTGTGGATATATAGTGTCCAGGATACAGTTAGTGGTGTAAGGGGTTGTGGATATATAGTGTCCAGGATACAGTTAGTGGTGTAAGGGGTTGTGGATATATAGTGTCCAGGATACAGTTAGTGGTGTAAGGGGTTGTGGATATATAGTGTCCAGGATACAGTTAGTGGTGTAAGGGGTTGTGGATATATAGTGTCCAGGATACAGTTAGTGGTGTAAGGGGTTGTGGATATATAGTGTCCAGGATACAGTTAGTGGTGTAAGGGGTTGTGGATATCTAGTGTCCAGGATACAGTTAGTGGTGTAAGGGGTTGTGGATATATAGTGTCCAGGATACAGTTAGTGGTGTAAGGGGTTGTGGATATATAGTGTCCAGGATACAGTTAGTGGTGTAAGGGGTTGTGGATATATAGTGTCCAGGATACAGTTAGTGGTGTAAGGGGTTGTGGATATATAGTGTCCAGGATACAGTTAGTGGTGTAAGGGGTTGTGGATATATAGTGTCCAGGATACAGTTAGTGGTGTAAGGGGTTGTGGATATATAGTGTCCAGGATACAGTTAGTGGTGTAAGGGGTTGTGGATATCTAGTGTCCAGGATACAGTTAGTGGTGTAAGGGGTTGTGGATATATAGTGTCCAGGATACAGTTAGTGGTGTAAGGGGTTGTGGATATATAGTGTCCAGGATACAGTTAGTGGTGTAAGGGGTTGTGGATATATAGTGTCCAGGATACAGTTAGTGGTGTAAGGGGTTGTGGATATATAGTGTCCAGGATACAGTTAGTGGTGTAAGGGGTTGTGGATATATAGTGTCCAGGATACAGTTAGTGGTGTAAGGGGTTGTGGATATATAGTGTCCAGGATACAGTTAGTGTTGTAAGGGGATGTGGATATATAGTGTCCAGGATACAGTTAGTGGTGTAAGGGGTTGTGGATATATAGTGTCCAGGATACAGTTAGTGGTGTAAGGGGTTGTGGATATATAGTGTCCAGGATACAGTTAGTGGTGTAAGGGGTTGTGGATATATAGTGTCCAGGATACAGTTAGTGGTGTAAGGGGATGTGGATATATAGTGTCCAGGATACAGTTAGTGTTGTAAGGGGATGTGGATATATAGTGTCCAGGATACAGTTAATGGTGTAAGGGGTTGTGGATATATAGTGTCCAGGATACAGTTAGTGGTGTAAGGGGTTGTGGATATATAGTGTCCAGGATACAGTTAGTGATGTAAGGGGTTGTGGATATATAGTGTCCAGGATACAGTTAGTGGTGTAAGGGGATGTGGATATATAGTGTCCAGGATACAGTTAGTGTTGTAAGGGGTTGTGGATATATAGTGTCCAGGATACAGTTAGTGGTGTAAGGGGTTGTGGATATATAGTGTCCAGGATACAGTTAGTGGTGTAAGGGGTTGTGGATATATAGTGTCCAGGATACAGTTAGTGGTGTAAGGGGATGTGGATATATAGTGTCCAGGATACAGTTAGTGGTGTAAGGGGTTGTGGATATATAGTGTCCAGGATACAGTTAGTGGTGTAAGGGGTTGTGGATATATAGTGTCCAGGATACAGTTAGTGTGTAAGGGGTTGTGGATATCTGGTGTCCAGGATACAGTTAGTGGTGTAAGGGGTTGTGGATATATAGTGTCCAGGATACAGTTAGTAGTGTAAGGGGTTGTGGATATATAGTGTCCAGGATACAGTTAGTGGTGTAAGGGGTTGTGGATATATAGTGTCCAGGATACAGTTAGTGGTGTAAGGGGTTGTGCATATATAGTGTCCAGGATACAGTTAGTGGTGTAAGGGGTTGTGCATATATAGTGTCCAGGATACAGTTAGTAGTGTAAGGGGTTGTGCATATATAGTGTCCAGGATACAGTTAGTGGTGTAAGGGGTTGTGGATATATAGTGTCCAGGATACAGTTAGTGGTGTAAGGGGTTGTGCATATATAGTGTCCAGGATACAGTTAGTGGTGTAAGGGGTTGTGGATATATAGTGTCCAGGATACAGTTAGTGGTGTAAGGGGTTGTGCATATATAGTGTCCAGGATACAGTTAGTGGTGTAAGGGGTTGTGGATATATAGTGTCCAGGATACAGTTAGTGGTGTAAGGGGTTGTGGATATATAGTGTCCAGGATACAGTTAGTGGTGTAAGGGGTTGTGGATATATAGTGTCCAGGATACAGTTAGTGGTGTAAGGGGTTGTGCATATATAGTGTCCAGGATACAGTTAGTGGTGTAAGGGGTTGTGCATATATAGTGTCCAGGATACAGTTAGTGGTGTAAGGGGTTGTGCATATATAGTGTCCAGGATACAGTTAGTGGTGTAAGGGGTTGTGCATATATAGTGTCCATGATACAGTTAGTAGTGTAAGGGGTTGTGCATATATAGTGTCCAGGATACAGTTAGTGGTGTAAGGGGTTGTGGATATATAGTGTCCAGGATACAGTTAGTGGTGTAAGGGGTTGTGGATATATAGTGTCCAGGATACAGTTAGTAGTGTAAGGGGTTGTGGATATATAGTGTCCAGGATACAGTTAGTGGTGTAAGGGGTTGTGCATATATAGTGTCCAGGATACAGTTAGTGGTGTAAGGGGTTGTGGATATATAGTGTCCAGGATACAGTTAGTGGTGTAAGGGGTTGTGCATATATAGTGTCCAGGATACAGTTAGTGGTGTAAGGGGTTGTGGATATATAGTGTCCAGGATACAGTTAGTGGTGTAAGGGGTTGTGGATATATAGTGTCCAGGATACAGTTAGTGGTGTAAGGGGTTGTGGATATATAGTGTCCAGGATACAGTTAGTGGTGTAAGGGGTTGTGCATATATAGTGTCCAGGATACAGTTAGTGGTGTAAGGGGTTGTGGATATATAGTGTCCAGGATACAGTTAGTGGTGTAAGGGGTTGTGGATATATAGTGTCCAGGATACAGTTAGTGGTGTAAGGGGTTGTGGATATATAGTGTCCAGGATACAGTTAGTGGTGTAAGGGGTTGTGGATATATAGTGTCCAGGATACAGTTAGTGGTGTAAGGGGTTGTGGATATATAGTGTCCAGGATACAGTTAGTGGTGTAAGGGGTTGTGGATATATAGTGTCCAGGATACAGTTAGTGGTGTAAGGGGTTGTGGATATATAGTGTCCAGGATACAGTTAGTGGTGTAAGGGGTTGTGGATATATAGTGTCCAGGATACAGTTAGTGGTGTAAGGGGTTGTGCATATATAGTGTCCAGGATACAGTTAGTGGTGTAAGGGGTTGTGGATATATAGTGTCCAGGATACAGTTAGTGGTGTAAGGGGTTGTGCATATATAGTGTCCAGGATACAGTTAGTGGTGTAAGGGGTTGTGCATATATAGTGTCCAGGATACAGTTAGTGGTGTAAGGGGTTGTGCATATATAGTGTCCAGGATACAGTTAGTGGTGTAAGGGGTTGTGGATATATAGTGTCCAGGATACAGTTAGTGGTGTAAGGGGTTGTGCATATATAGTGTCCAGGGCTACAGTTAGTGGTGTAAGGGGTTGTGCATATATAGTGTCCAGGATACAGTTAGTGGTGTAAGGGGTTGTGGATATATAGTGTCCAGGATACAGTTAGTGATGTAAGGGGTTGTGGATATATAGTGTCCAGGATACAGTTAGTGGTGTAAGGGGTTGTGGATATATAGTGTCCAGGATACAGTTAGTAGTGTAAGGGGTTGTGGATATATAGTGTCCAGGATACAGTTAGTAGTGTAAGGGGTTGTGGATATATAGTGTCCAGGATACAGTTAGTGGTGTAAGGGGTTGTGCATATATAGTGTCCAGGATACAGTTAGTGGTGTAAGGGGTTGTGCATATATAGTGTCCAGGATACAGTTAGTGTGTAAGGGGTTGTGCATATATAGTGTCCAGGATACAGTTAGTGGTGTAAGGGGTTGTGGATATATAGTGTCCAGGATACAGTTAGTGGTGTAAGGGGTTGTGCATATATAGTGTCCAGGATACAGTTAGTGGTGTAAGGGGTTGTGGATATATAGTGTCCAGGATACAGTTAGTGGTGTAAGGGGTTGTGCATATATAGTGTCCAGGATACAGTTAGTGGTGTAAGGGGTTGTGGATATATAGTGTCCAGGATACAGTTAGTGGTGTAAGGGGTTGTGGATATATAGTGTCCAGGATACAGTTAGTGGTGTAAGGGGTTGTGGATATATAGTGTCCAGGATACAGTTAGTGGTGTAAGGGGTTGTGCATATATAGTGTCCAGGATACAGTTAGTGGTGTAAGGGGTTGTGCATATATAGTGTCCAGGATACAGTTAGTGGTGTAAGGGGTTGTGCATATATAGTGTCCAGGATACAGTTAGTGGTGTAAGGGGTTGTGCATATATAGTGTCCAGGATACAGTTAGTGGTGTAAGGGGTTGTGGATATATAGTGTCCAGGATACAGTTAGTGGTGTAAGGGGTTGTGGATATATAGTGTCCAGGATACAGTTAGTGGTGTAAGGGGTTGTGGATATATAGTGTCCAGGATACAGTTAGTGGTGTAAGGGGTTGTGGATATATAGTGTCCAGGATACAGTTAGTGGTGTAAGGGGTTGTGGATATATAGTGTCCAGGATACAGTTAGTGGTGTAAGGGGTTGTGGATATATAGTGTCCAGGATACAGTTAGTGGTGTAAGGGGTTGTGGATATATAGTGTCCAGGATACAGTTAGTGGTGTAAGGGGTTGTGGATATATAGTGTCCAGGATACAGTTAGTGGTGTAAGGGGTTGTGGATATATAGTGTCCAGGATACAGTTAGTGGTGTAAGGGGTTGTGGATATATAGTGTCCAGGATACAGTTAGTGGTGTAAGGGGTTGTGGATATATAGTGTCCAGGATACAGTTAGTGGTGTAAGGGGTTGTGGATATATAGTGTCCAGGATACAGTTAGTGGTGTAAGGGGTTGTGGATATATAGTGTCCAGGATACAGTTAGTGGTGTAAGGGGTTGTGGATATATAGTGTCCAGGATACAGTTAGTGGTGTAAGGGGTTGTGGATATATAGTGTCCAGGATACAGTTAGTGGTGTAAGGGGTTGTGGATATATAGTGTCCAGGATACAGTTAGTGGTGTAAGGGGTTGTGGATATATAGTGTCCAGGATACAGTTAGTGGTGTAAGGGGTTGTGGATATATAGTGTCCAGGATACAGTTAGTGGTGTAAGGGGTTGTGGATATATAGTGTCCAGGATACAGTTAGTGGTGTAAGGGGTTGTGGATATATAGTGTCCAGGATACAGTTAGTGGTGTAAGGGGTTGTGGATATATAGTGTCCAGGATACAGTTAGTGGTGTAAGGGGTTGTGCATATATAGTGTCCAGGATACAGTTAGTGGTGTAAGGGGTTGTGGATATATAGTGTCCAGGATACAGTTAGTGGTGTAAGGGGTTGTGGATATATAGTGTCCAGGATACAGTTAGTGGTGTAAGGGGTTGTGGATATATAGTGTCCAGGATACAGTTAGTGGTGTAAGGGGTTGTGGATATATAGTGTCCAGGATACAGTTAGTGGTGTAAGGGGTTGTGGATATATAGTGTCCAGGATACAGTTAGTGGTGTAAGGGGTTGTGGATATATAGTGTCCAGGATACAGTTAGTGGTGTAAGGGGTTGTGGATATATAGTGTCCAGGATACAGTTAGTGGTGTAAGGGGTTGTGGATATATAGTGTCCAGGATACAGTTAGTGGTGTAAGGGGTTGTGGATATATAGTGTCCAGGATACAGTTAGTGGTGTAAGGGGTTGTGGATATATAGTGTCCAGGATACAGTTAGTGGTGTAAGGGGTTGTGGATATATAGTGTCCAGGATACAGTTAGTGGTGTAAGGGGTTGTGGATATATAGTGTCCAGGATACAGTTAGTGGTGTAAGGGGTTGTGGATATATAGTGTCCAGGATACAGTTAGTGGTGTAAGGGGTTGTGGATATATAGTGTCCAGGATACAGTTAGTGGTGTAAGGGGTTGTGGATATATAGTGTCCAGGATACAGTTAGTGGTGTAAGGGGTTGTGGATATATAGTGTCCAGGATACAGTTAGTGGTGTAAGGGGTTGTGGATATATAGTGTCCAGGATACAGTTAGTGGTGTAAGGGGTTGTGGATATATAGTGTCCAGGATACAGTTAGTGGTGTAAGGGGTTGTGGATATATAGTGTCCAGGATACAGTTAGTGGTGTAAGGGGTTGTGGATATATAGTGTCCAGGATACAGTTAGTGGTGTAAGGGGTTGTGGATATATAGTGTCCAGGATACAGTTAGTGGTGTAAGGGGTTGTGGATATATAGTGTCCAGGATACAGTTAGTGGTGTAAGGGGTTGTGGATATATAGTGTCCAGGATACAGTTAGTGGTGTAAGGGGTTGTGGATATATAGTGTCCAGGATACAGTTAGTGGTGTAAGGGGTTGTGGATATATAGTGTCCAGGATACAGTTAGTGGTGTAAGGGGTTGTGGATATATAGTGTCCAGGATACAGTTAGTGGTGTAAGGGGTTGTGGATATATAGTGTCCAGGATACAGTTAGTGGTGTAAGGGGTTGTGGATATATAGTGTCCAGGATACAGTTAGTGGTGTAAGGGGTTGTGGATATATAGTGTCCAGGATACAGTTAGTGGTGTAAGGGGTTGTGGATATATAGTGTCCAGGATACAGTTAGTGGTGTAAGGGGTTGTGGATATATAGTGTCCAGGATACAGTTAGTGGTGTAAGGGGTTGTGGATATATAGTGTCCAGGATACAGTTAGTGGTGTAAGGGGTTGTGGATATATAGTGTCCAGGATACAGTTAGTGGTGTAAGGGGTTGTGGATATATAGTGTCCAGGATACAGTTAGTGGTGTAAGGGGTTGTGGATATATAGTGTCCAGGATACAGTTAGTAGTGTAAGGGGTTGTGGATATCTGGTGTCCAGGATACAGTTAGTGGTGTAAGGGGTTGTGGATATATAGTGTCCAGGATACAGTTAGTAGTGTAAGGGGTTGTGGATATATAGTGTCCAGGATACAGTTAGTAGTGTAAGGGGTTGTGGATATATAGTGTCCAGGATACAGTTAGTGGTGTAAGGGGTTGTGCATATATAGTGTCCATGATACAGTTAGTGGTGTAAGGGGTTGTGCATATATAGTGTCCATGATACAGTTAGTAGTGTAAGGGGTTGTGCATATATAGTGTCCAGGATACAGTTAGTGGTGTAAGGGGTTGTGGATATATAGTGTCCATGATACAATTAGTGGTGTAAGGGGTTGTGCATATATAGTGTCCATGATACAGTTAGTAGTGTAAGGGGTTGTGGATATATAGTGTCCAGGATACAGTTAGTGGTGTAAGGGGTTGTGCATATATAGTGTCCAGGATACAGTTAGTGGTGTAAGGGGTTGTGGATATATAGTGTCCAGGATACAGTTAGTGGTGTAAGGGGTTGTGCATATATAGTGTCCAGGATACAGTTAGTGGTGTAAGGGGTTGTGCATATATAGTGTCCAGGATACAGTTAGTGGTGTAAGGGGTTGTGGATATATAGTGTCCAGGATACAGTTAGTGGTGTAAGGGGTTGTGGATATATAGTGTCCAGGATACAGTTAGTGGTGTAAGGGGTTGTGGATATATAGTGTCCAGGATACAGTTAGTGGTGTAAGGGGTTGTGGATATATAGTGTCCAGGATACAGTTAGTGGTGTAAGGGGTTGTGGATATATAGTGTCCAGGATACAGTTAGTGGTGTAAGGGGTTGTGGATATATAGTGTCCAGGATACAGTTAGTGGTGTAAGGGGTTGTGGATATATAGTGTCCAGGATACAGTTAGTGGTGTAAGGGGTTGTGGATATATAGTGTCCAGGATACAGTTAGTGGTGTAAGGGGTTGTGGATATATAGTGTCCAGGATACAGTTAGTGGTGTAAGGGGTTGTGGATATATAGTGTCCAGGATACAGTTAGTGGTGTAAGGGGTTGTGGATATATAGTGTCCAGGATACAGTTAGTGGTGTAAGGGGTTGTGGATATATAGTGTCCAGGATACAGTTAGTGGTGTAAGGGGTTGTGGATATATAGTGTCCAGGATACAGTTAGTGGTGTAAGGGGTTGTGGATATATAGTGTCCAGGATACAGTTAGTGGTGTAAGGGGTTGTGGATATATAGTGTCCAGGATACAGTTAGTGGTGTAAGGGGTTGTGGATATATAGTGTCCAGGATACAGTTAGTGGTGTAAGGGGTTGTGGATATATAGTGTCCAGGATACAGTTAGTGGTGTAAGGGGTTGTGGATATATAGTGTCCAGGATACAGTTAGTGGTGTAAGGGGTTGTGGATATATAGTGTCCAGGATACAGTTAGTGGTGTAAGGGGTTGTGGATATATAGTGTCCAGGATACAGTTAGTGGTGTAAGGGGTTGTGGATATATAGTGTCCAGGATACAGTTAGTGGTGTAAGGGGTTGTGGATATATAGTGTCCAGGATACAGTTAGTGGTGTAAGGGGTTGTGGATATATAGTGTCCAGGATACAGTTAGTGGTGTAAGGGGTTGTGGATATATAGTGTCCAGGATACAGTTAGTGGTGTAAGGGGTTGTGGATATATAGTGTCCAGGATACAGTTAGTGGTGTAAGGGGTTGTGGATATATAGTGTCCAGGATACAGTTAGTGGTGTAAGGGGTTGTGGATATATAGTGTCCAGGATACAGTTAGTGGTGTAAGGGGTTGTGGATATATAGTGTCCAGGATACAGTTAGTGGTGTAAGGGGTTGTGGATATATAGTGTCCAGGATACAGTTAGTGGTGTAAGGGGTTGTGGATATATAGTGTCCAGGATACAGTTAGTGGTGTAAGGGGTTGTGGATATATAGTGTCCAGGATACAGTTAGTGGTGTAAGGGGTTGTGGATATATAGTGTCCAGGATACAGTTAGTGGTGTAAGGGGTTGTGGATATATAGTGTCCAGGATACAGTTAGTGGTGTAAGGGGTTGTGGATATATAGTGTCCAGGATACAGTTAGTGGTGTAAGGGGTTGTGGATATATAGTGTCCAGGATACAGTTAGTAGTGTAAGGGGTTGTGGATATATAGTGTCCAGGATACAGTTAGTGGTGTAAGGGGTTGTGGATATATAGTGTCCAGGATACAGTTAGTGGTGTAAGGGGTTGTGGATATATAGTGTCCAGGATACAGTTAGTAGTGTAAGGGGTTGTGGATATATAGTGTCCAGGATACAGTTAGTGGTGTAAGGGGTTGTGGATATATAGTGTCCAGGATACAGTTAGTGGTGTAAGGGGTTGTGGATATATAGTGTCCAGGATACAGTTAGTGTGTAAGGGGTTGTGGATATATAGTGTCCAGGATACAGTTAGTGGTGTAAGGGGTTGTGGATATATAGTGTCCAGGATACAGTTAGTGGTGTAAGGGGTTGTGGATATATAGTGTCCAGGATACAGTTAGTGGTGTAAGGGGTTGTGGATATATAGTGTCCAGGATACAGTTAGTGGTGTAAGGGGTTGTGGATATATAGTGTCCAGGATACAGTTAGTGGTGTAAGGGGTTGTGGATATATAGTGTCCAGGATACAGTTAGTGGTGTAAGGGGTTGTGCATATATAGTGTCCAGGATACAGTTAGTGGTGTAAGGGGTTGTGGATATATAGTGTCCAGGATACAGTTAGTGGTGTAAGGGGTTGTGGATATATAGTGTCCAGGATACAGTTAGTGGTGTAAGGGGTTGTGGATATATAGTGTCCAGGGCTACAGTTAGTGGTGTAAGGGGTTGTGGATATATAGTGTCCAGGGCTACAGTTAGTGGTGTAAGGGGTTGTGGATATATAGTGTCCAGGATACAGTTAGTGGTGTAAGGGGTTGTGGATATATAGTGTCCAGGGCTACAGTTAGTGGTGTAAGGGGTTGTGGATATATAGTGTCCAGGGCTACAGTTAGTGGTGTAAGGGGTTGTGGATATATAGTGTCCAGGGCTACAGTTAGTGGTGTAAGGGGTTGTGGATATATAGTGTCCAGGATACAGTTAGTGGTGTAAGGGGTTGTGGATATATAGTGTCCAGGGCTACAGTTAGTGGTGTAAGGGGTTGTGGATATATAGTGTCCAGGATACAGTTAGTGGTGTAAGGGGTTGTGGATATATAGTGTCCAGGATACAGTTAGTGGTGTAAGGGGTTGTGGATATATAGTGTCCAGGATACAGTTAGTGGTGTAAGGGGTTGTGGATATATAGTGTCCAGGATACAGTTAGTGGTGTAAGGGGTTGTGGATATATAGTGTCCAGGATACAGTTAGTGGTGTAAGGGGTTGTGGATATATAGTGTCCAGGGCTACAGTTAGTGGTGTAAGGGGTTGTGGATATATAGTGTCCAGGATACAGTTAGTGGTGTAAGGGGTTGTGGATATATAGTGTCCAGGATACAGTTAGTGGTGTAAGGGGTTGTGGATATATAGTGTCCAGGATACAGTTAGTGTGTAAGGGGTTGTGGATATATAGTGTCCAGGATACAGTTAGTGGTGTAAGGGGTTGTGGATATATAGTGTCCAGGATACAGTTAGTGGTGTAAGGGGTTGTGGATATATAGTGTCCAGGATACAGTTAGTGGTGTAAGGGGTTGTGGATATATAGTGTCCAGGATACAGTTAGTGTGTAAGGGGTTGTGGATATATAGTGTCCAGGATACAGTTAGTGGTGTAAGGGGTTGTGCATATATAGTGTCCAGGATACAGTTAGTGGTGTAAGGGGTTGTGGATATATAGTGTCCAGGGCTACAGTTAGTGGTGTAAGGGGTTGTGGATATATAGTGTCCAGGATACAGTTAGTGGTGTAAGGGGTTGTGGATATATAGTGTCCAGGGCTACAGTTAGTGGTGTAAGGGGTTGTGGATATATAGTGTCCAGGATACAGTTAGTGGTGTAAGGGGTTGTGGATATATAGTGTCCAGGGCTACAGTTAGTGGTGTAAGGGGTTGTGGATATATAGTGTCCAGGATACAGTTAGTGGTGTAAGGGGTTGTGGATATATAGTGTCCAGGGCTACAGTTAGTGGTGTAAGGGGTTGTGGATATATAGTGTCCAGGGCTACAGTTAGTGGTGTAAGGGGTTGTGGATATATAGTGTCCAGGATACAGTTAGTGGTGTAAGGGGTTGTGGATATATAGTGTCCAGGGCTACAGTTAGTGGTGTAAGGGGTTGTGGATATATAGTGTCCAGGGCTACAGTTAGTGGTGTAAGGGGTTGTGGATATATAGTGTCCAGGATACAGTTAGTGGTGTAAGGGGTTGTGGATATATAGTGTCCAGGGCTACAGTTAGTGGTGTAAGGGGTTGTGGATATATAGTGTCCAGGATACAGTTAGTGGTGTAAGGGGTTGTGGATATATAGTGTCCAGGATACAGTTAGTGGTGTAAGGGGTTGTGGATATATAGTGTCCAGGATACAGTTAGTGGTGTAAGGGGTTGTGGATATATAGTGTCCAGGATACAGTTAGTGGTGTAAGGGGTTGTGGATATATAGTGTCCAGGATACAGTTAGTGGTGTAAGGGGTTGTGGATATATAGTGTCCAGGATACAGTTAGTGGTGTAAGGGGTTGTGGATATATAGTGTCCAGGATACAGTTAGTGGTGTAAGGGGTTGTGGATATATAGTGTCCAGGATACAGTTAGTGGTGTAAGGGGTTGTGGATATATAGTGTCCAGGGCTACATATATAGTGTCCAGGGCTACATATATAGTGTCCAGGGCTACATATATAGTGTCCAGGGCTACATATATAGTATCCAGGGCTACATATATAGTATCCAGGGCTACATATATAGTATCCAGGGCTACATATATAGTGTCCAGGGCTACATATATAGTATCCAGGGCTACATATATAGTATCCAGGGCTACATATATAGTATCCAGGGCTACATATATAGTGTCCAGGGCTACATATATAGTATCCAGGGCTACATATATAGTATCCAGGGCTACATATATAGTGTCCAGGGCTACATATATAGTATCCAGGGCTACATATATAGTGTCCAGGGCTACATATATAGTATCCAGGGCTACATATATAGTGTCCAGGGCTACATATATAGTATCCAGGGCTACATATATAGTGTCCAGGGCTACATATATAGTATCCAGGGCTACATATATAGTGTCCAGGGCTACATATATAGTGTCCAGGGCTACATATATAGTATCCAGGGCTACATATATAGTATCCAGGGCTACATATATAGTGTCCAGGGCTACATATATAGTGTCCAGGGCTACATATATAGTGTCCAGGGCTACATATATAGTGTCCAGGGCTACATATATAGTATCCAGGGCTACATATATAGTGTCCAGGGCTACATATATAGTGTCCAGGGCTACATATATAGTGTCCAGGGCTACATATATAGTGTCCAGGGCTACATATATAGTGTCCAGGGCTACATATATAGTATCCAGGGCTACATATATAGTGTCCAGGGCTACATATATAGTGTCCAGGGCTACATATATAGTATCCAGGGCTACATATATAGTGTCCAGGGCTACATATATAGTGTCCAGGGCTACATATATAGTGTCCAGGGCTACATATATAGTGTCCAGGGCTACATATATAGTGTCCAGGGCTACATATATAGTGTCCAGGGCTACATATATAGTGTCCAGGGCTACATATATAGTGTCCAGGGCTACATATATAGTATCCAGGGCTACATATATAGTGTCCAGGGCTACATATATAGTGTCCAGGGCTACATATATAGTGTCCAGGGCTACATATATAGTGTCCAGGGCTACATATATAGTGTCCAGGGCTACATATATAGTGTCCAGGGCTACATATATAGTGTCCAGGGCTACATATATAGTGTCCAGGGCTACATATATAGTGTCCAGGGCTACATATATAGTGTCCAGGGCTACATATATAGTGTCCAGGGCTACATATATAGTGTCCAGGGCTACATATATAGTGTCCAGGGCTACATATATAGTGTCCAGGGCTACATATATAGTGTCCAGGGCTACATATATAGTGTCCAGGGCTACATATATAGTGTCCAGGGCTACATATATAGTGTCCAGGGCTACATATATAGTGTCCAGGGCTACATATATAGTGTCCAGGGCTACCTCATTGTCCTTTCAAAAGTTCCATTCAGAAAATGATTTGCTTCCAGATTGTCAAGAAAACAAAGACATTGCCTTTATCTTGGATGCATCTGCCAGTGTTGGACCTTTGAACTTTGAACTCCAGCTTAAGTATGTGTCCTCCATGGTCAAAGACCTGACCTTGTATGGTCAAGAACACCACTTTTCTCTGATAGTCTACAGCACTGAGGTTAAGACAATCTTCAGCTTCAACCGCTACAGCACAGCCACAGAAATCATCAACGCCATAGAGACGACCCCTTACATAGCTGGCTCCACCAACACAGCTGGTGGTCTGAGGCAGGCCATCCAGGTGTTCTCTTCAAGTCAGTATCAGTGCTCTTGTAGTGTAGGGTAGTGTCTTGTAGTGTGAGGTAGTGTCTTGTTGTGTGGGGTAGTGTCTTGTAGTGTGGGGTAGTGTCTTGTAGTGTGGGGTAATGTCTTGTAGTGTAGGGTAGTGTCTTGTTGTGTAGGGTAGTGTCTTGTAGTGTAGAGTAGTGTCTTGTAGTGTAGGGTAGTGTCTTGTAGTGTGGGGTAGTGTCTTGTAGTGTAGGGTAGTGTCTTGTTGTGTGGGGTAGTGTCTTGTAGTGTGGGGTAGTGTCTTGTAGTGTGGGGTAGTGTCTTGTAGTGTGGGGTAGTGTCTTGTAGTGTAGGGTAGTGTCTTGTAGTGTAGGGCAGTATCTTGTAGTGTAGGGTAGTGTGGAGTAGTATATGGTAGTGTGGAGTAGTGTGAGGCAGAGTCTTGTAGTGTGAGGTAGTGTCTTGTAGTGTGAGGCAGTGTCTTGTAGTGTGGATTAGTGTCATGTAGTGTAGAGTAGTGTCTTTTAGAATAAATTAGAATAATTCACCCTCACTGTTCATTTAATAATAGAGCTCATGTATAAAGTATCCAAGAATGAACACATATATAGGCAGTGAAGCCAGGCATGAGATATCAGTTGTATTACATTAATAGTAGGCCATATATTCCCTCAGCTTCAATTCAAAATCAGTGACCAACTCATAAAAAAACTCATAATGTTTGAGGGACTATAGATATTAAACGTCACTACTCAAACACCTTAGGGTTGGGTTTTGGCAGGAAATAGTTTTGGGTTTAACTCACAATATGTATCAACAGAGTAAACAACAAACAATTTCTTGTTAAAGAGCTTCTGTGTCTAGACACATAAATAAGGGTAAGGAGTAAAAGGGCACCATTTAAAATTGTGTAAAATTTGCTGAATTAATGTTGCCTTATCTGATCTGGTAGCAAATGTACCTAATAAATGATTCTGATAAACATGTATTTAGCTAGTTTTCAGGAGGTTCAATAAATTTTTTGAATTAAAGTTTTTAACTTAACCATTTGTAAACCCCATTACAGGAAATTTTAAATATTAAATGTGCAAAATTTACACTTTTTTTTACAGCTGGAGTATAGACTGTCCTCAGGCTCATAGTTCCTAACTAAGATAGTTTATTTAAAACACCAACATTTCTGCAGATATAATCAACTATCAAATCTATTTATGGTTCTCTCTCTCCACCAGCATTCGGAGACAGACCGACTGCTGATAACGTAGCCATTCTGATGACCGATGGTCAGAGCAACGTCAACTACTGGGACACCATCCCTGCAGCCAATGACCTCAAGAATAAGACACGAGTCATTGCCATTGGCATTGCACTGAAAGAGGAAGATGAAATCAGGGCTATCGCAAGCAGTAGGAAAGATGTCTTTTTGGTAACTGTTTTACACTTTTTTTACACTAAGCTACATTATCCTTTATAAGGCACACAATTTTGTGGTTATTTTGTTTGGAAAATTTCACTAATTAAAATTTGGGCAGACCACAAAATATCAAAGAGTTTCCATTACATTTAGTTAAATTTGGATGAATCCACTTGTAGCCCATTGAGAACTATAAGACGTTATCATTAATGTATCACATCATCCAGAGGTGTCACTAGGGTTGGTGTCATTTTGTGCGGTAGGTTATGGTGTCACCCTCTCATGACTTAACACATAGACCCCCTCCTCCGAGTCTGCCAGTGCCAAATAATGGGAACACACAGATTTTTACCCCGTTGGTGTCATCCCTTGTGATGGTGTCACCCGGTGCAGTCTGTGCCCCCCCCGCATCCCCTAGAAATGCCTCGGACATTATCAATGTGACATGGCCACAAGTCTGAAATGTATCTAGTAGAAGACATCAACCATAATAATAACAGGTCAATTTAATCATGGTTACACCACCTGCCTATTTGGTAATAATGGTTAGCTCTATAAATGAGGACATCAGACATCATCTGTTTGGCTCCCATTCTCATTTAGTTCACTTCCCAATTAGCACCAAATTAAAATCCCTATCAAGGGAGCTCTATAATAGTGTTATAATATTCCAGCATCTGTTTTGATTCAGCTATAAGTGCAATCATTAAATAAATATGTATGTTATAAAACAGGGTATGTATAGGCCTGAACAATGCCTTGTTCTGTGACATTTTCTCACATATATTTATTTATCAAAAAAGCCTGATTGCAGTCTCACCCATATTTTGTCCAGTACAATCATTAAAAGCACTGAACCTATTCATTAAGCTGTAAAAAAAAACTTAATTTTTTTCAAACTATCTTACAGGCCACAGGCTTTTCCGATTTGAAGGAAATCGAACAGAAGATCATAGAAGGCACTTGTAAAGACAAAGAATAAGATGTACTCTCATTTTCTTATTTTCCTGTGGAAATGAACCTGGGCATATTTGTTTGAGAACTAGTGCTCAGTTTGAAAGGTTTGACTGGAGTGGGGACTGAATGTGTGACTGCTGGAGGGACAGAAGGTCAAAAGTGGGTCAAATTATACACATTTATGACATTTGTGCCTTATGTAAATTTTTTGTTTATACTTTTTCATTGAATAAGATTGTAACTTTTTTTTATACAATACTTTTGCTGTTTAGTCCAACTTTATTTGACCATCTTTTACACTTGTTAATCTATTTTAACAAAGTAGTTGTTTTGGGGTTTTTTGTTTGTAGCCATGCAAACAAACATTGCTCTATTCATTTTCTCACATGTTGGTGTTCTATAAAGTGTTCATTTGAAAAAGAAAAATCTCTACATTTTCTCATCTTACTTGTAATTTGTAATGAGTGTGTCAGAATATTATTGTATGTCATCAGAGGTAAACAGAACCCAAGCCTTACTTATTGAGGTCTTAACATATAGCATAAAGACAGCTAAATTAAAAAGCATAAAGACAGCTAAATTAAAAAGCATAAAGACAGCTAAATTAAAAAGCATAAAGACAGCTAAATTAAAAAGCATAAAGACAGCTAAATTAAAAAGCATAAAGACAGCTAAATTAAAAAGCATAAAGACAGCTAAATTAAAATTAAAGAAGACACAAAAAAGAAACAATTATAATTTAAAATTGAAAAAGTACCTTAATTTCGTTCCATTGTTGTTTTCTAGATTAGTTTTCCAATATTTGGCAAGTTAGCTTTTGTTTCAAAATTCTATCAACAATTGCTATTATTAGAATGATACTCTTAAGATTTTTATTAAATTAGTCCAGTTTTTTAAATTTAAAATTTCATTCATCTTGTCATATGACCGATAGAAGATTGTATGCCTCTCAAAGAAACACTGAAATGTGTCAAGTGTGCCATATTAATCTAATTTTAGTCAATAAATCATCTTTTGGTAACGAAGTTTTACTCATTACTTTAAAATGTTTTGTGATTGTTCATAAGTAATTACACTTGCTATAACTTAATATGTCTTGTCTTATCTTACACAGACACTCCTTATTTTCAGAAGATTCGTTGCGTCCACAGACCATACTGGTCTGTTGGCAAGAGATGTAGCTTTCACAGGCCATGCCGGCTTTGTTTCCCTAACTAGTGTTAGGTACCCATTCGAAGCTGGGTGGACTCAGGGACAAATCCTTGCTTTCACGTGTATTCGAACCCGTGACCATCACTATGCCAACCAAGCGCCCATGCCACTCATGTATTTGATATAAAAGAAAAGCTTTTTTTTTGTTTCCTCAAGCTTATAGAACAGGGACCACATGTTAGAATACTTTGACTCATTTAAGAGAGAGCTTTGTATTTACCCTAAAGAACCACTTCCCTGTTGATATAATTTAATCTGTATAGTATCAGACTGAAAACTAGGTGGCTTCATAACGGCATATCAGATATTGCAGTAACTGGTATTTTATATGCAAGCAATACCCATGATAGAGTCCACATGGAAAATAGACTCATAAAAAGATTTGGTACGTTGGCTCCATATGGAATTAACCAAATTCATAATTTTACTTAACTGCATAATCTTGTTCCCGTTGTGGTTTTTACTGTAACTTTGGATACTTCCCCCTTTTTGCTATATCCTGTGTCCATGTTTGTTTTTGTTTTTCCTTTCTTTTTATTTAACATAAATATTTTAAAATACAATATGTTTTAAGAATAGTATTATTACTTATGTAAGTATTGTAAGAATGTATCCTAAATAAATGGCACATTAGTTTTAATTCCAGTTCCAGTTGGTGATCTTTGGTGAAACCATCCTTCAAATGTGCCAAAACACAAATAAAAACCCAGGCAAACACACACATAATAAAAAAACCTTGTAAAAAAACAAGTTTTTTACTATAAATCCTTTATCTACGAAACATAACTAAAGAATGTTCATTATAATGCCCATCACAAGACAATCCAAAAATACAAAATTGTGGTTATGTGTCATAAATCATGTTTAATATAATGAACACCAATCAGGAATATGTCTGTAAAAAGTATTGTCAATAAAATACGCACCTTATTGCGCGACAGGAAAGGTTATTCAATATAATATGCACCACAACACATTCGCAAAAAAATGTAAAAAGTTACATAGAGATAAATAAAGATAATCTAAGAATTCATTAATTTAATTACGGTACATTCGATTTATCTGAAATTTTGATACATCATTTTTATCATCTGCACGAGTCTGCCTGCAAAATAAATTTCAGCTCACTAGCTTAGGAGGAAGTGGGTTAAAAATCGATCCAAAGTTTTTTCGGCACCGCCCGCCCCGCTTGCCTCAAGCAGACACCAAGAGTTAATATAAAGGATTTAAAAATGTAAATACACCAATTACAAGATTTAAAAAAACAAGAACTTGGTAATCAATCAAAGTTAACCAGTAAAACACACATTGGAGACAAAAGACAAATATTTGACTCCTTCTCATGCCCATGAAGGCAGTCACACTTAAGGATATATTTTTAATTCTCTATATTTTCTTCTCTTCTCTATCTCTTTTCCTCTCTCTCCTTAGAGTGACCAGCGACATGAATAGGCACACTGTGTTCCAAGAAATTGCAATAAAAAAATAACTGCATTAATTTAAACATATTGATTTGAATCAACTGCCTCGGCCTCTTTTTCTCTGAAATAATAAAGTTTAAATAAAATCGGTCACAAATATGTCTACAAGCAAGGATTAGAAAAAAACTTGAATAGAACAGAGGAGACGCCTCGGGGGTACATGGAACAGAGGAGACGCCCCGGGGGTACATGGAACAGAGGAGACGCCCAGGCAGTACTTGGAACAGAGGAGACGCCCAGGCAGTTCTTTGAACAGAGGAGACGCCCAGGAAGTACTTGGAACAGAGGAGACGCCCAGGCAGTACTTGGAACAGAGGAGACACCCAGGAAGTACTTGGAACAGAGGAGACACCCAGGTAGTACTTGATGGTGTACAGTGGTGCTCAAATCTGTCTCTTTGCATTGTAGTGTTCTGTTTTAAACCATGCACAGAGCTTCTCAAACCTGGCACATTGACATGAGCAACAAATGGTGAACTATGTCTATGTTTTCAGAAAACAAGAGAATGTGCTGTACTGTAATGTGTTGGTGCTCAAAGCCCTTAGACTCAGGAGGTTTTCAAGAATTTACTTCTTAATTAAGAAAGTTATAGACCTTCATAAATAGCTGGGTTTGGGAGGGGGAGGGTGGCATATAGGGTGCTAAATAAACATAGACCAAAATTTGTGGTAATCTATTTAGGATAATTTCATATTGAAATATTGGTTGCTTTAAATAAATTAATACACATTCCAGGTTGGAATTATAAAAAGTAGTTACCGTATTTATCGGCGTATAACACGCACTTTTTCCCCCTGAAAATAGGGGGCAAATGATGTATGCGTGTTATATGCCGATATAATGTTTAGAAGTCATGTTTTTACAGTATCTCTTAAAATGAAGGTGCGTGTTATACGCCGATAAATACGGTAGTTTAAAAAAAGTTGTATGCACTAAATCAAATTTCCACCAAGCCCCGTTTTATGTTACAGAGGACTTGGTGTTTCAGAAGATTTTATATTAAAAACATATTTCCCTTTAATTTGTCATTTATTTCTTGGTAAAAACAACTGGATTTCATACTTTGTAGTTACCATAAAAAATGAAGACATGTTGAATTGTGCACCATTGTTGTGTGGATCAACAACATAAGCTGACCTTCCATCAAACAACCTACGTCCTGTGTCAAATCTCCATGTCTTCCATTATACATAAGATTGAAAAATGAAAAGGAAAATAGTTTGTTGATAATACAATTTAAAGATTCTTAACATTAAAATACATTTTATATTCAACAGCAATGTGGAATATATTTAGGAATTTAACAAAGTCTTAAAATTTATGCCAAGCAATGAGAGCTGATAATTCAGTCCA
This sequence comes from Ampullaceana balthica, assembly GCA_944989445.1. Lineage (NCBI taxonomy): Eukaryota > Metazoa > Mollusca > Gastropoda > Lymnaeidae > Ampullaceana > Ampullaceana balthica. Next base: position 743,404 of record CALYLW010000369.1, read on the forward strand.
GTACATGGTCTGTGACAGAGCAGAGAGGATGGGTATCCAATCATGAATGTTCCTCAGTGGTGCCCAATCATTTAATCATGGAAGTTGAATCCAATCATGGATGTATTTAGTGGTATCCAATCATGGATGTATTTCACTGATGTCCATTCATGGATGCATCTCAGTGGTACACAGTCATGGATGTGTCTCAGTGGTGCACAATCATGGATGTATCTCAATGCTGGTGGCGAAATAATCATTTATATTATTAAAAATAATTTGAACTTTATCAAAATCCAATAACCTTTCACTCTAGTATACTTATAATTATAAACATAATTTATTTATGAGCAATGAACATTCAGTGATTTAATATCTCATACAACAAATTTAAATCAGAAAATAAAAAATTGTAAATGAAGAGCTAAAAATGTTTATTAAACCATACCTGGGTTAAATGAACAGTTACACCTGTCCACCAAGAGAATTTATTTTTAAGCAGCTCACATCTTGGTTGCAAGCATCAATGTATTCATCATAGACACAGTATGTCAATAGAAATATTTAATTTGTATGTCATGTTTATACATTGTATGTCATGTTTTATCAATTGTATGTATTGTTGTCAGGGCTGTGTTAACACTTTGGTCACAACACAAAGTCATCGAACCCACTTTAGCTCAGCTGGTAGGTATTAATGAACATTAACAGTTGGGTACACAATGAACATTTATAGAAAGGTATACAATTAATATTAATAATAAAATATACAATGAACATTAACAATATGGTGTAAGGTCAAACCTCTCATAACGAGATAAATTCGTTCCAGAATCTTACTCGTTAAGCAAAACACCAAAACACTCGGTATACAAAATAATTTTTGACTGTACAATGAACATTAGCAATAGAATATATAATGAACATTTAAAATATGGTATTGTATACAAAGAACATTAACAACAGGGTAAAAAATGAACATTAACAAAATGGTATACAACGAATGTTAACAATAGGGTATAGAATGAACATTAACAATAGGATGTGATAGAAGAGACACCACATATAGAACTAGGAAAAATGGAGATTTTCAAAGAAGAGATATTTCAGCCTTCAAAAAATCTTGAGAAAATATTTGAAACCTGACAGCATTACAACAGGCTGTTGAGATCAGTTATATATAGTCAACATGTCATATTGGTACAGGGCTGTTTAGTTCAGTTACATATTGTCAACATGTCATATTAGTAAAGGGCTGTTGAGATCATTTACATATACATGTAGTCACAATGTCATATTTGTAGGCCTACATATCCTATACAAAATATTTTGTGGTCTTTGAATAACATATTCAAATAATAATCTAATAGTTGTGACATTATTTCATGCTCCTTTGTTTCAAGTTTATATTACTTGAAAGTAATAAATATCGATAGACACTCATGCCCTGGAGTCGAATATCTGGGAAAATGGGCCACATTTTGTTGTGTCTGCCAGTGTGAAGGAGAAAATGGCAGAAATATCCTGAATCTTGTCAAAATATGGCAACAACAAAAATGTTATAGTTTTTTCTCTTACAGCACCAATTTTATAGCTTTCACTCTTACAGCAACAATTTTATAGTTTTCCCTTTTACAGCACCAATCAATTTTCTTATAATTACATGCTCACAAAGTTGTTAAATAATGTACAATTATAAATTAGTTTAATAGTCCTTCTCTTATAATAATATTATATCACCAATTCAAGCCAGTTGGAAGTTAAAAAAAATAAGAAGGGTTTTAACGTCATAAAAAGTTATAGGAACTGAATCACTTTTTAAATGAAATCTCAATAAAGTAATAATAATTATTATTTTTAATTTCATTTAAAAAAAACTACAGTTAGGAAGATTAAATTCAGTAATGATACAATTTTTGTAAAAATACATGGATGTGTAAGACAACAATCCTTTTTATTTTTATTTTTACTGTCACTAATGTGAAGACCATTCCAAGTGCATATTCTTCATACTATAAGTATATTTTAAAGTTGAAATTATATGAATAACAACTACAAGAAAGTTTAACTTATTCAATTACAATGTAACATTTTCAGATAAGGTCTCCAAGCTTTGTTCTTGTAAAAGAGAGACAGCTAGCTGTCTATAAAAACTTTTTCAAACTAAAACTAAGCAAAGAAATTAATCATATATAATTTCGTTACAAATTTTTTTTACTATTTCCTAAAATTCCTTAACAGAAATAAGAATTTTAAAGTCCATATAAAATAAACAAATATTTAGGCTAGGCTATTTGTATTATTAGGCCTATATATAAGAATATATACCATACATACCAAGTAGTTTAAATTGAATAATATAGTAAGAATTCCAAATTCAAATAGTATAATATCAGGGCCAGACTTAACCTTTGAACCACTCCGTGCAAAAAGTGAAACATTGTGCCCCTATGTAGTAATTACAATTTAGGTATTCTAAAAAAATGGTATATGGCTTTTTATATTTTTAGCGAACATCCTAAAATCACTTTAACTTAAACTTTAACACAGTAATTAACAAAAAATACTTGGAATTAGATTTTACTAAAATTGCTTCAATTAAAAAAACTTTTAAATGAGTTTGTACTTAGACACTTTTTAAAGGAAGCTGTTACAGAGTTCCTGGTCAACGGTTAATATAGTGTTGTTTGACAATCAACGGTTAATATAGTGTTGTTTGACAATCAACGGTTAATATAGTGTTGTTTGACAGTCAACGGTTAATATAGTGTTGTTTGACAATCTTGTTTGAGATTTTGTTTCCAAAATAGTTCTTGAATATTTTTAGTTTGGAAAAAATATTTTCCTGGGATTGGAAGTTTTAAAAAATTCCTAGATGAACGCTCAAATTTGGAGCATATTTCATTTTCGTTATGAATTTCAAAACTTCCAAAGTTTCTTAATATTTTTCAATGGAGAATACATCCCTTATATTTCATTAGAAATTATATATTTCCACTGATTCTCCATCTGTTACATAGGTTTCCAAATTTTTGCATTTTGCCAAAATCACAGAAGAACTAACATCTTTTACAGTAGTTCATATTTGAATTAACATCTTTTTAGTTAATATTTATAATATAAAAAAACAAAAGTAACTGCTGTGATGTTGCAGCTGAGAAAATCTTTGTTCTAAAGGCTTGGTTGCAGTGTCAACAAGGTGGTAAAAGAATTCAACCAAGTATCTTTCCTGTGCATCCATTTTGGGGCTGGATCTGATTTTCATCAAATAGACTTTTTCTCCGACGAACTCAATGTCGTATTGAGTCAAATTTTTTATCTGCATCTATTTTGGATGCCATTTGTCAGCATCAACAATGACGCCATTTGCCAGCATCAACAATGATGCCATTTGCCAGCATCAACAATGATGCCATTTGCCAGCATCAACAATGATGCCATTTGCCAGCATCAACAATGATGCCATTTGCCAGCATCAACAATGATGCCATTTGCCAGCATCAACAAGGATGTCATTTGCCAGCATCAACAATGATGCCATTTGCCAGCATCAACAATGATGCCATTTGCCAGCATCAACAATGATGCCATTTGCCAGCATCAACAATGATGCCATTTGCCAGCATCAACAAGGATGTCATTTGCCAGCATCAACAATGATGCCATTTGCCAGCATCAACAAGGATGTCATTTGCCAGCATCAACAAGGATGTCATTTGCCAGCATCAACAAGGATGTCATTTGCCAGCATCAACAAGGATGTCATTTGCCAGCATCAACAAGGATGTCATTTGCCTTCATCAACAAGGATGTCATTTGCCAGCATCAACAAGGATGCCATTTGCCAGCATCAACAAGGATGCCATTTGCCAGCATCAACAAGGATGACATTAACGTGATTGTCTGATCTCAGATTCTTAAAAATAAAAAATAAATTTGAACTTCTCAAAAAGTTTTATTGCCAATGCAATATCATAATTTTTGCCCTGCATGAGTTTTCTTAATGAGATTGACATGAGAGAATATATTAAAACCATATCACAACCGAAAAATAAGAAATTAAAATAGTTGTAGTTTCGTACGTAGTCCAGGTGCTTCATCTCTTATTGAACTATCTATATCTTTGTTTGTCATAAATGCTATCAATGCATCAAATATTTTGACCGATTTTATACCTGAACGACTTTCCTACCTGGTGTCACTGCGTGGTTTGAAGGTTAGTTTTTTGATCGTAATTCAAAAGTATGGGCCGTCTGAAAGTCGATGAAGAAAAAAAAATTAATAAATTTTTTAGACATTACCAAAGAAGTTGTCTCCTTCTAATGATGATTTGACCATATAATTTATTACCAAGTTAAGTCAATGGCTACCACATGGTATAAACAATGCTACAGGGTTGATGTTTGTACTACTTACTGTTTCTTGTAGGCCTATATACTGTTTCTAGAATTTACTGTTTCTAGTATTTACGTCCACATGTTCTCCTTTTCATCTTTGACAGATTATAAAATCCTTAGCATCTCATGTGTTTCAAAAACAATCTTTCAATCGAAAGAAAGTCCCCAAAAATGTTCCTGAATGCTGATGCCTTCCTCTTCAATCGACATATACAGACGGAGTGTTAGTCCAGCCCTGCTAATAGACTTTTCCCCAATACTATAGTATAGACTATAGACTATAATTAAAATTTAAAAATAATTATTTAGTTCAAAATATGTATCATCTGAAAATTATGTAGGCCTTGAGCCTTAAATCATTTAAATTGTGTTTATAACTTTAACTTTTTTCTCAATAGGGCCTATATAATACTCCGTGGTCCAAGGTTAGTATTCCAGGGGGTGGGATTGGGAAATAAGCACCCACTCCTCTCGAAATATCCCCATAGCTTGCGTCTCATAATAGCCTCTGCTAACCAAAGTTAAACTCCTGGCCTTCTCGTATGACTTGTAACCAAGTCTGGCGGATCACGTTTCAACTGACAGGAGAAGGGGTGGAAGGCGAACTACATATTTGTCTGGCAAGGACTACCATCAGACAGACCATGGCGTTGGTTTTGCCATAAAAAAAAACTCTCTTTATGTCATATGTTGAACTGGCGGCACATGGCACTGAGAGGATACTCGGCATTAAACTTTCAACATCATCAGGCGCAGCCCATATCCTCAGCCTGTATGCAACAACTTTCTGTTCTGAAGAAGAGTTAAAAGACAACTTCTATGAGGCTCTAGAATCCGCAGTAGCAAATATACACACTCATGAGAGTCTATACCTCCTCGGTGACTTCAACGCCAGGGTAGGTGCAGATCACAAAGCCTGGTCCACCAGCAATGGCTTACACGGCATTGGTAAAATTAATAACAACGGCCATCGACTGCTCGAGCTATGTAGTACTCACAATCTGTGTGTAACTAACACATTCTTCAAATGCAAGAAAATCCACAAACTGTCTTGTAGACACTCCCGCCCCAGCACTGGCACCAGCCTGATCTCGTTATCACCAGGCGATCTGACCTGTCTAGTGTGCTCCAAACACGCAGTTACCACAGTGCCGACTGTGACACAGACCACTCTTTGGTCGCAAGTAGAATCAAATCAATACCAAAGAAATTGTGTCACTCTAAGAGCAAGGGTAAAACTCGCATTAACACGCAGAATATCAACTGCCCTGAGATAAGGGATCAGCTTAACACCAAGCTTGAGCAAGCTCTCAAGGCCAACACCTCGCAGAAAGCAATCCCCAATCCTCATGATGCTATAGGGACAGAAAAAATCGATGCGAATTGGCTCCATCTTCGAGACACTATTTACAACACCTCTCTTGCCGTCCTCGGGAGGAAGGAAAGAAAAAATGCAGATTGGTTTGAGGCCCACTGGGTTACAATGAATCCCGTGACGGAGACAAAAAGAAAAGCTCTATTGGCCTACAAAGCTTCCCCAGGACCCTGCAATGTCTCAGAAATGCCAGAGACACAGCCCGGAAGACTGCATGCACGTTTTTGCGCTAACACTTATTGGGTGGAACTATGCAAAAGCATTCAATCTGCTGCTGATCAGGGAGATATTTAAAAAATGTACGAGGGCATAAAAAAGGCCACTGGGCCCACAACATCAAAGTCAGCTCCAATCAAGACAAAATCAGGTGAGATGATCACAGAACGAGACAAGCAGATGCAGCGCTGGACTGAGCACTATCTAGAACTCTATGCGACACAGAATGTAGTATCAGACTCTGCCATAGAAAGAATTCCAGATCTACCAGTTCTAGATCAGCTTGATGCTCCACCGTCACTAGAGGAGCTTAGTAGGGCTATCGATCATCTGAGCAATGGGAAGGCCCCAGGTAACGATGGCATTCCTGCAGAAGTCCTTAAGCACGGCCAGCCAGCACTACTGAAGCCTCTGCACGAACTCATATGCGATTGGTGGGAACGCGGTCACATCCCACAGGATATGCGTGACGCCAAATAGTCACGCTTTATAAAAACAAAGGTGATCGCAGCGATTGCAATAACTATCGTGGCATCTCCTTACTGAGTATTGTGGGAAAGGCCTTTGCCAGAGTGATCCTTGCACGCCTGCAAATTCTGGCACATAATGTCTACCCGGAATCACAATGCGGTTTTCGGGCTGGCCGGTCAACCATGCACATGATCTTCTCACTCCGTCAGCTACAAGAGAAATATCGGGAGCAACAGAAAGCCCTCTTCGTTGCCTTCATAGATCTAACAAAGGCATTTGACCTGGTCAGCCGCAAGGGTCTGCTACGTATATTGGAAAAAATAGGATGTCAGCCGCGGCTTCTCTCCATCATTGAGTCCTTCCACACCAATATGCACAGCACAGTGCTCTTCGATGGTGCCACCTCAGAACCCTTCCCAGTTTGTAGCGGAGTCAAACAGGGCTGTGTACTGGCTCCAACACTCTTCGGTATCTTTCTTTCTCGATGCTACTGCGTCATGCTTTCGATGACTGCTTCGAGGGTGTAAACATCCATACCAGGACGGATGGAAAATCTATACAACATCAGCCGACTCCGTGCGAAGAGAAAAGTGGAAACTGTTTTAATTAGAGAGTTGCTCTTCGCGGATGACGCAGCCCTTACCTCACATTCAGAGATAGGTCTCCAACTTTTGTGTCAATAAGTTCTCAGAGGCATGCAAGGATTTTGGTCTAACGATTAGCCTCAAAAAGACCAACATTATGAGACAAGGAACAGAATGCTTCCCAGCAATCTCCATTGAGGGAAACGCCTTGGATGTCGTCGAGGATTTTAGCTACCTTGGCAGTAACATCACAAGCACACTCTCCCTGGAAAAGGAAATTGAAACCAGAATCGGCAAGGCTGCATCATTGATGGTTAGGCTGAATCAAAGAGTGTGGAACAATGCACAGCTCACTGATAGGACGAAAATCACTGTGTACCAGGCCTGCGTGCTCAGCACACTCCTCTATGGCAGCGAGTGCTGGACGACCTATGCCAAACAAACAAAGCAACTCAACAGCTTCCACTTACGATGCTTGTGCAGGATTCTGCACATCAAGTGGCAGGACAAGATCACGAATGTCGAGGTACTCAGAAGGAGTCATATGCTGAGCATGCACTCAATCCTGAGTGAGAGGCGCCTGCGGTGGTTGGGACATGTCCGCAGGATGAGCTCGGAGCGCATTCCAAGAGCCTTGCTTTACGGCGAGCTGGCAACTGGTATGCGGAAAAGAGGACGCCCCTGCTTGCGCTTCAAGGATGTCTGCAAGAAAGACATGACTCTGGCGCAGATTGACCATAAAACGTGGGAGACCATTGCTGAGGAGCGCACCTCCTGGCGGGTAAAAAGTGCGCGAGGGCATTCAAGTCGCGTAAGCTTCCCCTCACAGCCAGGATCGAGGAGAAAAGGGCCAGGAGAAAGGGGAAGGGGGGAAGAGGAGCAGGAGGAAACGCCATCATCCCATGAGGATGGACGGATGCCATATATATAGAATACTCTAAACTAGTAAAATTATATAGGACATAGGCTAGTAAAGTTATAATTAAAATCATACAAATACAGTACACCATGCATGAATATTAATTAGTCCTAGATAGGAGACCTCATTCTGTCCTATGAATCAAGTAACACCATCCAAAACTTTGTGTCATTGTCAGTACTATTAGCAATAAAAAGTGTTAGCTCAGAAGTCTTAAGAGTCTTGACTTGATATGCACAGTCATAGTAATAGTAATAGTAAAATAAAGTTTATGCTAAATTATCAAAACGGTACATCTAATTATTATTTCTACAATCATATGATAAAAGTGCAGTTTAGGTCCGAAAAAAATGCATTAGGCCTCTCTCCCTCCTTTTAGTAAATTATAAAGCATTACAGCCTCACATTTGAAAAGTAGAGCTGTAATAAATTAATACTGATTACTTTATAACTTTATATTTTATATAACATAATTCATATATAAAGCTTTTAATAATTTTTCACGAGAAAATTAAAATTCACTGCGAAATAAAAATACGCACTAAAACTTCACTTTTATCTAAAATGTCTAAATATCCTAAGAAAAATAAAATTCTACCCAAAGTTTACTCTATTCAAATTTTCAAATTGTAAACATACAAAATTTCTACTTTCGATAATAACATGATATCTTTCCGCTTCAGGCGAAAATTAAAAAAATTTCGACTTCCTATAATCTATTTTTAGTATAATTTTTATTTCATTTTTTTTTCCCTGTAAGGAGAAAACAACCAATTAATTCGTCGGTTCAGCAAGGCAACATGAGTTATTACGCTTGATATCTGTAAAACAATTTTTTTTAAAGTATGAAAAAATGGGAAGTCAACAGTGACATCTTAAAAACTAGTCTAATATTCATCAGTTATTTACCTTTGACCGTAAAATAAAAACGAAAAAAAACAACAAAAAAAAATTAAAAAATTGGGAACACAATTTTGTTAATTTTCTTTTAAAAAAGTGAAGATCTAAAAATTGAAACAAATAAGTAAATTAACATTGTCTTAATTTTTAAATTATAAGTACTAGTATGGAGAATGTCCTTTGGTTGCTTAACTGCATCAAGAGGAACGTCTGTAACAGATAAAATACGATGTAAATATTATACAAGTCACAATGACTATAGATAGATGAGAACAACACACAGCCACCACCCCTGCACCACCCTCGCTTGCCAACAATAAACTGTGATTGTTATGATTGCTAGACCCTAGCGAGGGTCAGTCGTCTTGCATGCTTGCTCGCTTCCTCTTGTGCTTGTCCAAAATTTATGGCAAATTATATATATATACATTATATATAGAGAGACATTAATATAATTGTCAAAATACTTTTAAATTAGTAAAGTCCATGTCGTTACAATACAAAAATTTCGATTGCAAATAGAATTTCACGATGTAGATGTTTTCATCAACGCATTAAATTTCATAATTCCGTCGACTTAGTGAAAGCAAAAGACTTAGTCTAAGTTAATTTATTTAGTTTAAGCACGAGCCGTGAAAAGCAACTTAAAAGCAAAGGTAAGACAATACATTTTTAAAAACAAAATGAACAATACATTTGTTCTCAAGCTTAATAGTTTCATGTATTTCATAGAAGGTAATCATGAAATTCTGCTTATTACCATATTATGTATAATTTTTATTTTTAAAATGTTTTTATAAAAAATCAAACTGCTATTATAAAATTCTAATTTTAAAAAATAATAATAGATAATAATAACTCCAATTTCATAAAATTGTGTTATATTTTATTATTATTTTTTAAAATAAGTTTTTAAAAAATGCAAACTGCTTTTATCCGGTGTTCCTTCAATGTCCTTGAGATATTAACCAGTGGCGGATTTAGGTTTGTCTTCGTGGGGGGGCGAGGAGAATTTCAAGGGGCGCCGCAAAAATTTTTTTATTCATGCACTTAGTGCAAATATTTATAGGTGCTGAAATAAAATTCATTTGTCTAAATTGCTGGTTCTGCAATGAAGATTAGAAATTTGATATGAGATTCACTCTTATTGCTATATTTTATGTTAAAAAACTTTTCTGCTCACTTTAAATGTGAGTTTTACTTTAATAAGTTTTCATCATAAGAGTCTGCTGCAGTCTCAAATATGAAATCTAAAGTGTTTTGTTTATGTTACATACATTTTCAGAGTTTCCCTATGGCAACTTGCTAGACAAAAAGAAACATCTAGTCTTAAGTAGATATGGTTAATCAATTGAATTTATGAAAATGGTAGTTAATTTGGGAGCTGTTATTTGTGACGAAATCTAAATTTCTCATAATCCTTTGTTTCACTTTCAATTGCTGAATATCCTAGCAGACTTTAACATAGAAAACTCAGCATAATAAGTTTATAGTCTTTGGGCTAAATAAAACTTCTAAAATGTTTTGATAATGAGGTAGAATTTTATTAAATTTTTTATAGGCCTCCAATAGTTTGTTGTACTATCTGCAAGATGACTCATCAGTGTTCAGCGTGCCATAAATAGCACTGACAGTAACTCAAACAAATAACTAAGTGTTAAATAATAAATGCTGTGTTGATCATTCAAAGTACATTATTTAATATTATTTTTGTTTACATCAAACCATTGCAATGAATCTCTTCAATATACAAACAATTGCTTTATATTCAGGAGAGTAATAGGTAAAAAATGCAAACAAAATGTAATGTATTTTAAAAAATGTTGATCATTAATAAAAGGCCTAAGTAATTAAAGAAATCATTTATCGTATACGTATTATATGCATATATCAGTTGTAGATAAAAAGATGACAGTAAATTATGAACTTAGTTTCAAAGAGAACAACTTCTTTTTACTAATCAAATTTTAGAGCTACTGTTTTTAGTTCTTGTAATAGTTTTCTATCTGAAAAAAAAGAAAGGAGAATTGTATCTGGCAAAATAGTTCAGTTTAAGTCCAGGTAATCTGATGCTACAAATAATGAAAAACACAGAGACTTTAGTGGAGTGGATTGGTTAGGATTAGTAACACTGACACACACACACAAAGAGTGCCAATAATATTATACTTATAAATAAACTAAACAATTTACTTCAGAATATATTAAAAAAAAATTTGTCACTGTAAGTTTGAGCATCAAACTTTGGGAAAATCTATGAACTTTACACAAACAATGATTGTAAGTTCCTTAAATAAGCATTCAAAACTCTAATAAGAATGCAGGACTAAATACAAACCATGGATAAGCATTTGACGCAATATTCTTCTGTATAGAAGGAGCGTCTGTAACAGATAAGATAAGATAAGATAGAGCCATGAGCCCTATATAAATTGCTTTCTACGTGATTTCATTTAAGCAAAACGATTTATCGTTGATTCAAAGTCAACGTTCTCAGCTAGATCACGTTCAATTGAAATTAATGCCAATTCAGACAGACGTTAGTTTGTCATTGTTAAGCGCAAATAATTTTTGATGAGTTTCAATCTACTGAAACATCTTTAAGCAGTAGCACTGCTAACAGGAAGAGGCATGTAAATTTTATAGAGTATTGACAAGCTAGTGAGACCCGACCGATGCCATTAGTTTTTCAGTCAAGAATGGCTGAACCTTTTTAAGTTGTAGTCCACTAGTGAAGGTTGCCTGTATTAATGCATACAAATCTTATATTCTACGATTGCTTCTTCAAGGTTAATGTCGTGTTTGTAAATTTTGCGTAAACTTTGAAAAGAATCTTTATTTTCCTCCGATATTTGTGATTGATCAATGCCATAGAAATAAGTAACTGTGCTCCGAAAGTCATTAAATCGATCATCTATTTGTGTTACAAGTGTATCCATGATAGTGAAGTACGTTTCAGATTTAAAGAGTGTAGTTGGATCATCAGCCATTTTATCTCTGCTAAGTTCGCCTGCCATACTGCAATTCACTTTTCTTTAAATTCTGTTTTAACATCTAGTTTGGAACAATTTAATTAATAAATGATTTGACATCTACATTCAGCATTTCAAAAGCTTCATCGCTTCTCATTTCAACAAACTTATTTTTTCCAACTTCGATCAACTGTTTTGCAAAGGCGTTGCAAGTAGTTTGATAACATGAAGATATCTTTTGTACAAATAGCATCAGAAAAACAAAAGAATATTTTGTTATTAAAACAGATAGTCCCATAGCTTCTGCTCTGACACCTCCTTTCTATTCTGTTGATTCCCCTGAATCAAGTGTGGCTAGAATAGCAGAGAATGATCCAACAACTGCATGAACTGCATGCTTACGGCTTGCACATTTTGTATAAGAAAGTCGTTTGAGAGTATCTACTGTTGATTCATATTGAGATTTCTGGTATTCTTTAAGATTATGTAGACGTGGTAAACTAGACGTAAGGAATGCATACAACCTTAAATCTGCGCCAAAAAACAACTGTATACCACTGTTTACAGACATTGCTTCGATAGTAACCAAGTTCAAAACATGGGCACAATAATTGGGTGAAAGTTTCTTTATCTGAGTTTAAAGGCCACTCTTATTTCCAGATTATGCCTGTCCTCGACAGAGTGTGAAATCAATGTTTCACTTTTTTATTTCTGTTAAAATCTTCTCAGCAAATAAGGGAGCATTTTTTATTTATGAGGGCGATTATGAGGTTTTACATATGCATTTCACTCATTCTCTCACTTATAGATCTCTCTTTAACTTTTATACCAAAAACCCGCCCCAAGTTTTTAGTCATATTAAATCAAAGTACATGAACTTGAATTCATAAGTTTTAAATTATTTTCTTACTTTTAGTACACTTATAAAAACTTGGTTTTTAAAAATCTTTCTTTACCTCTATTTATTTTTTATTGTGGCTTTAACGTGGATAGATGCCACGCCCCTCAGCTTGTGAGGCGAGCGCACTATTCCCTATCCAGCCGCTGTTTACCAAAGTATAAAAGCCTATAAATCTTTCCACAACATGTCCTGATTTTAAAACTGAATGTAAAGAAACTGACATCTGATCAATTCTATATCAATGGTTGATTCAATAATTAAAGAAAATAATTGTGCAGACTTAACTACATTATCAATTGTCGCCGATAATTCAGATGCGAGTGATTGATTTAAACCAGATATTACCGTTTCATCATTTGATATACAATATTTAGCAAGCAGTTTGGTGTTGATTACAAGTTTCGTGTTAAGAAATCATTTTTCTGCTCTTGTGACACCTTTTTGATGTTCAACGAGGGCGTCTTTAGGGGGGCGCCAATTTAGACCCAACAGGGGCGCGGGGGGGCAAGCCGCCCCCCCTGCCCTATAGCTAAATCCGCCACTGATATTAACCCAACACAAGCTTGCAGCAATTTTTTTTTAAAAAACATAAAATTATCTTTACATATATTTTATTTTATTGATGCATGCTAGCCCAGAAAGTTTTCGGCACTACTGGCCTAATATCACTGGAAGACACTTTTCTTAATTCAAATCATTACAACATAAAAAAAAGTTCATAAAACTGAATCAATAAGATATCATGTTTACACCCTACTAGCTGACCCGCGGCGTAGCATACGCCGCTAATGATTTAGTGACGGGTGAAGACTTCCTGAAAGACACAGTTGTTAAAATGGGGTGGGTTTGGGCAAACGTCTGTGAGTGAATGAAAAGAAGGAACTCTGGAGAGACCCGCGGCGTATCACCCGTAAAAAATGACGGAAGTGTTCAGCTGAAATCTATTTATTTTGAAAAAATGCACTTTTTTAGGGCGCCTACGGCGCCCACCTTTTTCAAAATCCCAACTAACTTGTCATTGTTTGATCAATACGAAATATTCAACTTTCTAAAATGTACACAAAGTATTTTATAACTTTTTACATTGTTCCCTTTTTACAAAATTAAAATATCAGCGAAAACAATGACGTCATATAATTTTTTTTTCAGCGCACATTTAATTTGCACACCTTTTGATGCACTGGTGGAGTAATTTGGTGCGCTGCTCTCTAAAATTAGTATCTGTTGAACATACTTGCAGCTTGTCTCGTAGGGTCCGACCACGAAGAGAATTATATATATATATATAGATACTATGACTTTTAAACCTATGATGAAGTAAAGTTTGAAGTGGTCTGGAATATTTTGTTTAAAAAATTAATGGTTAGTAAAAAAAATAAATATCAATTAACAAGGGGTAAAATGACGAGTAGAGGAATTTTTTTTTAAATTAAAATAAAATGGAGCAAAAATATCAAAGGAAAATTAACTCTGATTTTATGCATTAAGATTCAATGAATTCATTTAATTACTAGTTCTTTCCCATCTACGAAAACCAAAAAAAAACCAACAAATTCAATTTTCCAACGGTCATGGATAGTACCAGTAAACAGGTTAACCTATGGCGGATTAAGGGGGGGGGGCTGAACGGGCTAAAGCCAGGGGCCCCAGATGATTTAGGGCCCCCAAACTTAGCATATTTTTTAATAAATGTGGACATATCATATGTATACATGAATTGCTGAAAATATGATAAATTAATAAAATCTCATCTATTAAAATGATCTCTTTTCCCACACGATAGTCTTAGCAGTCAAAAAACCTGATTTGATAGGCTCAATAACAGAAATTATTAAAGAATATTATATATATATTTTAAATTGACAACTGGAAATGAGCTCTCGTGGCCGAATGTGAAGTACTAAGGCTTATGGTGCAAGCGGTGGCGGGTTCGATCCCCGGGTGGGGTTAGAATTTTGTTTTCCATGTGTTTTTTAATTTTATAATTTGTCTTTTACACTCAATTTTAGGATATCGGCAAAAAGTTATTTCTTAGAATTCGGCTTTTTCATGAATATTCATTTTGGATGAATATTTACAAGTTACAGTCTTATATTAGCTGCTAGCAATCATTTTATCTAAAGGTACACTGGCTGGATAGGGCCCCAGTTTGAATTGCAGCCAGGGGCCCCGCGCAGTCTTAATCCGCCCCTGAGGTTAACCATCCCATTAAATAAAGTGTTTTGCTTTTGAAATTGCTATAAACTAAATTCTGGCACAATTATAATTAAAAGTTATTCTTTAACTATTATATTACTAATATAACACTAAAATAATAATTACTATAAACAGCTTTTTTTTAAAAATGGCATTTTAATGATTTTTTAAAAGATATTTTTTAACCAATGTGTGCGGTAATCCTCTGTCTGTGAGTAAGAAAAACAATTATTTCTCAGAGATAGCCGTCTGGACCCAATGGAACTCGGATATTTCCCATTTCAAAATAACAATTATTTACATATATCCAGAGCAATCAGTAGTAGTAGTAGAAGTAGTAGTAGTAGTAGTAGTAGTAGTAGCAGCAGCAGTAGTAGTCTATGGCGGATTAATTAATGGGGGCATGCTGAATGGGTTAAAGCCAAGGGCCCCCAATGATTTAGGGGCCCCCAAACTTAGTATATCCTATATTCCTATATAATAAAAGGCTAATTTCTGTCCGTTCTGTCCCGTCATCTATAGCGATGGGTCCCTCAAACACATATGACTCCTACAGCCAATCACTAGCGGAGAAAAATTTACATATTACGAAGAGGTTCAAAACGAGTTATTTTTGGTGCAGTTTTTTTGTCATAATTCAGTATGTTGTTCCCATCTTGAAGTGATGCCTGCCGCTTATTCCAATGACAATTCTGTTAAATACGTTTTCCTTGATGGTCCTGGGGGTAGTGGCAAGAGTTTTAAGTGTTGTGTTGCTGTTACTGTTGTTGTTTTGTTGTTGTTGTTTTGTGGTTGTTGCTATTGTTGTTTTTTTGTTGTTGTTGCTTTGTTGTTGTTGCTGTTGTTGTTGTAGTTGTTGTTTTGTTGTTGTTGTTTTGTTGCTGTTTTGCTGTTGTTTTTGTTTTGTTGTTGTTTTTGTTGCTGTTGTTGCTGTTGTTGTTTTTTGTTGTTTTTGCTGTTGTTGTTGTTGTCCACATCCCTTGCCCTGCGATGACAAATGTCCTGCAAACGCTTCAGCATAACAACTACCGAAACATAGCTTCCATGAACTTCACAGGTCACCCTACACTTATTCCCGTCCTTGGGCGGGCTTTGTTACTAGTTTTATAATAAAGGTGGACAAATGTTTGAATTAATCCCTTAAAATATAATAATATACTAAATATCATAAATTAACAAAAATCTTACCTATTAATCTGACTGCTATTCGGAACCGGTAGTTTTTTGTAATCGAAAAACCTGATTTGATAGCCTCAATAAGAGAAAATATTAAGAATATTGTTTATATTTTTTTAATTTACATTTTCCGTCAAACTCTTCTGGTCTTTTGGAAAAGTGTAGGCTTGAAGTGGGCGAAGTAGGGTTTGATTCCTTGTGTTAGAATTATTTTTTTGTTATTTTGTTTTAAATTTTGCTTTTTACACTCAATTTTAAGATACCGGCTAACAGTCATGTCTTCGTGTTCGGTTTTTTAAAGAAGGCTGATCCCGTAGTACAGACAAAGCATGAGCAAGGAACCAATGGACTATTAGTTACAAGTTTCAGTCTTATATTAGCTTCTAGCAATCATTTTATTTAAATGGACACTGGCTGGATAGGGCCCCAGTTGGAATTGCAGTCCCGTGCAGTCTTAATCCCCCCCCTGGTAGTAGTAGTAGTAGTAGTAGTAGCAGCAGCAGCAGTAGGAGCAGCAGCAGTAGTAGTAGTAGTAGTAGTAGTAGTAGCATTAGTAGTAGTAGTAGTAGCAACAGTAATTAAAAGTGAGATACTGAGCATGGGTTAACATCTTGAGTTGATGTTAGTAATGTTAGCTGAGAGAACAGCAACATTCATCTACTGACTGACCAACAGAGATGGTTTCCCCTTATACAGTCACCAACCAGAGATCAGAGCTGGGCAGGGTCTTATATGAGCTGTAGTCTCAGAGATAATCATCAGAAACAATCTGTCACGTTCAGATTTATATTTATAGGTTTACTAGCAAATTACCCGCGCTTTGCAGCGGTAAATTAGGATTTCAGTTAGCGTTGAGTACCCGCGTAACACCAATTCAAAGCACCAATCTGGATCATGATGGATATACTAAATATATTAACTTCACCGTCTTGTCTATCTGTCATGATCCCGCAGAAAAACAAAAAATTAAAAATGACACACTGCCCGTGATCCCTTCGAGCTGATAATTTAAATATTTTTTTCGTCTGTTACAATTGCGGAAGGTTACTCCACAACTTACCAAAGTTTCATAATTCTACCTACATGGGAAGTCGGTGAATTAGTGATGAGTCAGTTTTTATATAAGACAAAAATTACATTTGGACCACCAGTTAGTGATAAATTAAATTTATTTTAGCCTGTTAACATCGCGGGAGTGTATTCAATAACTTCCCAAAGTTTCATGCTTCTACCTATACGGGAAATAGGAGAATTAGTGTTTTTCAATTTTTATAGAGCTCATAAAGGGAAAAAACTACATTTGGGCCCATGGCTCCCGGGAGTTATAACTTCAATTTTTTTTTCACCTCTTACCATCGCGAAAGTGTACTCCACAACTTCCCAAAGTTTCATGCTTCTACCTACACGGGCAATTAGTGTCTTTCAATTTTTATAGAGCTCATATAGGGAAAAAACTTCATTTGGGCCCGCGGCCCCCCATGAGGGAGCTTTATAATTATCTTTTGGGAGTGTACTCAATAACTTCCGAAAATTACATGCTGCTACCAACACGGGAAATAGGTTCTCTATATGTTCAGATCTATAGGTTTATTTAACACTATTTCTGTTATTTCAAAAAAATATTGTCACGTTCAAATGTATAGGTTTATCGTACGTTCAGATGTTTCTCTATGTTCAGATGTTTCTCTATGTTCAGATGTTTCTCTATGTTCAGATGTTTCTCTATGTTCAGATGTTTCTCTATGTTCAGATGTTTCTCTATGTTCAGATGTTTCTCTATGTTCAGATGTTTCTCTATGTTCAGATGTTTCTCTATGTTCAGATGTTTCTCTATGTTCAGATGTTTCTCTATGTTCAGATGTTTCTCTATGTTCAGATGTTTCATTCTTGTAGTTTAGATGCATATGTTTATTAACCAATATTTCTCTCATTTAACTTCACACTGGTATTTATGGTAATAATATCACAGACGTTATGAGCTAGACGCAGTATGAGCTGCGTGTAATAATGATAACAATAATAACCCCCAGTACCGAGGTCCGATCCCGTGACTCAAGTTTTGCCTTGGTTCGACATTCCAGCGCGCTACCACTTGGACCACCGCGCCCACATGTGCTGCATGTAGTCGTTCAATAAACTACCCTAAACACTCAGAGAATAACTGGGGTAGTCAGCATATCAGTGATTGACAGCTTTTCTCCAGATTTAGGTTGTTAACGGCTAAAACAAGAAGTATAACTAATTTCAATTTTTCTCTCAAAAACTTCCAGTCACAAGGGGATTGCAAGGTACATTTTCATGTAAAGAATCCAGACATTTATCGAGATGTGAAGGGGCAGGTGTGTTTATGAGCTAAGTAAAAAAAAATATTTTAAATTAAGAAATGTGTTTATTCTGTCAATGAATAATTGACAACGACAAGGTTCCACGTCTGCCGAGATGAAGAGCTGCAAGTTGTTTGAATGTCTGGAGGACTTATCACAAATCCGCTGTTCACTAAAAATAAAAATTAACACATACGGCTGAGTGAGTCTGTCTATATCTCCTGCTCATTAACTTAGAATTGTGTGTAATTATTTAACTAGTTGCTGGTATTTTGAGGTCCTTTTAAGTTTAGGACATGTCAAATGAATATTTTAGTATATGAACTTAATTTTAATTATTTTTTTTACATTGTTAAGATTTTTATTTAAAAATCAATAATGACTTTTTAAAAAGAGTGCTGTTTTTTCCTTCTTGTGTGTGTGTGTGTGTTTTATCATTTTTTTTTGGTTTAAATTTTTTTTAGTGCACTCAGAATTACAATTAGAATCAGGGTAAATCTAAATAATGTCAATGCCCTGTGACTCATCAAAAATGTATGCAATGGGACTTCCTAACTACCAGTGTCAAAATTTGACGATGGCCAGATCAAAAATCCATATTTAAATATAAAATTTTGGTATTGCTTCAATTTTTTTCACTTGACAAATAATGATAATGTTACAGGCAAAGTGTGAAATTCAGGCATTCTATAGAATGCCTAGGCAATGTATAGAATGCCTGGTGGTTTCAGACAAAGTATGAAATTATTGCTATTTCATACATTGCCTAGGCATTCTATAGAATGCCGAGTTGTCGTCCGGCAAAGTATGTAATTGGCCTACCCCCGCCATTTTTTCAGCCACTTATGTTTACGGTCGCGCTTTGGTTGTTGTTTGATGATGGCGATCGAAGCCTGTGAGTATTGAAAGTTATTATAAGACAGAGTTTAGCCGGTACGAGGTTCCACTACCACATCACAGACAATATTGCCTAAATTCTTCTCACGGCGTCAGTTTATATCATCTGGCTAAGATTACACATACGTTCTGCCGTAACGTTTCCCCTTGGATTGCTGTGTGACCATGTAGGAAGAGAATGTAGTGCTAGAGAAGGAATCACGCCATGTTGACATGCAACGACGTTTCTTCGATGAGTTATCTAAAGTAAGAGCAAATGCTGCTAAAAACAGTTTTTAAAACAGAAACTGTTACCAAAAATTGGTGGACGATGTGAAAATGGCTAATACCGCCATTAAGCAAAAACCACGGGACTATAGGCTGGTTAAACACTATGATGTCATGATCGTTGAAAATAAGAGTAAATTAATTTAACCTGTTAAAGAAGGTGTGAGTGCCACTCTGTTTTACGTCGAGGACTCTAAGATATTTGAAGTACTTCATAAAGCGCAATTGGCCATTGGTTATGGAGGACGGTACAGAATATTTAAATAACTTTCACCCAAATACAAGAACGCTACCCGTCATGATATTGAACTGTGTATAAACTTAGTGAACCTTGCCAGAAAAAACAAAAATGCGTTAAAAAAAAGCATTGTGGTCAAGCCAATGGCTTTTTCTGAATTCAATTCTCGTTGTCAGGTCGATCTCATCGACTTTCAATACATTCCTGATGAAGAATACAAGTTCATAATGGTGTATCAAGATCATCTCACCAATTTCTTGGTTCTCAGGGCCCTGAAGACAAAGAGGGCACAAGAAGTAGCATACCAGCTCGTTGACATATTTACGTTGCTTGGTGCTCCATTGATTCTTCAGTCCCATAACGGCAGGGAATTTGCAAACAATGTGATAAGCAGCCTAAAAGAGTACTGGCCCACTTTGAAGATCGTTCATGGTTAGCCGCGTCACATAAAAAGCCATGGGAGCGTTGAAAGAGCTGACCAGGACATCGAAAATATGATGTGTGCTGGGATGCAAGATGAAATAACTGGCCACTGGAGTGAGGGGTTACGGTTCATCCATCTCAATAAGAACAGAGTTTTTCATTTTGGTATTAAAAGATAACCATACGAAGCTTTCTTTGGCTGCAGAGCTTAAGTAGGCCTCACAACGTCGTCCCTACCTGACGATGTTTTCCAAAATGCGGAATCAGAGGAAGACCTCGAAAAAATAATATAGAGCGTACATCATGTGATTTATTTTGTATTACTTCCACTTTAAAATATGTAATTATCAATAATGTCTTTTGTTATGATCTTTTTACACTTTGCCTAAACGAAATCCGGCATTCTATAGAATGCCTAGGCATTATATAGAATGCCTTAAGGCAAAGTATGCAAAAGTTTTAAAAATTTCATACTTTGCATGAAACAATCAGGCATTCTATACATTGCCTAGGCATTATATAGAATGCCTGATTTCAAACATTGCCTGTAACAATAATACAAGACAGTCCGTTACATAGCATGCCTGATGTCACACATTGCCTCTAACAATAATACCAGACAGTCCGTTACATAGCATGCCTGATGTCACACATTGCCTGTAACAATAATACCAGACAGTCCGTTACATAGCATGCCTGATGTCACACATTGCCTGTATCAATAATACCAGACAGTCCGTTACATAGCATGCCTGCTGTCACACATTGCCTGTAACAATAATACCAGACAGTCCGTTACATAGCATGCCTGATGTCACACATTGCCTGTAACAATAATACCAGACAGTCCGTTACAAAATCGGACATCTGGCATCTCTACTTGACCTTGATCCCTTGTAAACCAGTTGCTTGTAAGGCTTAGGTTCTGGAAGAATATCTGTGACAGAAGAACACGAACTATAACGGAAGAAGAACGGTGTGCCAGAAGAAGAACGAACTGTGACAGACAGTGGCGTAGCTAGAACTTTTGCCACCCGGGGCGGTCTCAAATTTGCCGCCCTTTCTAGGGGGCCGTCCATAAATGACGTCACGCAGAAGGGGTTGAGTGTTTAATAAATGTGACGTCACAGCAAAACGCACAACTTTAAATAAAAGTTTCACTTAAATATTGGATTGCTGACACTTTATTTAATAAAGACATTTTACATGGCTTCACGAGTGTTACGATATTATAGTGTAGCCTTAAATGACAAAAAATTGATTTGACATACTCATTTTCAAATAGAAATACGGTTTTTATAGTGGGGCGGGGGTGTGCAAATCGTGACGTCATATTGAAATAAAACAAACCCGTAAAAACAAAGTTTTTGACTATAAATCCCTTATATATGAGACATAACTAAAAGTATTTAAAAATATTTACAGACTGAATCTGTCGTAACTCAACTTTGCTTCATAACTTGTAGAGGGGGAAAAGTCTGGTCACCGATTCGCTTGACCGAGCTCAGCGTGACACGTAAAATGTAAACAAAAGCACGCGGGTGCGTCGATGGATCCCCTCAACGCGTCAACTCAAAATTTCACGTGGGAAAAAAACAATAACAAACCGTGAATTTGAATTACATACCTTATATTAGGATAAACTAAAAATGCATTAATTTCAATTACGGTACGTTCGATCGATCTGAAATTTTGATACAATGCATTGTTAGGTCAGACGGGTCCGTGTGCCAAATTTGAGCTCGATCGGATCACGGGAAGTGGGTCATTTTTTACTTTTGTTTTTCCGCCCGCCCGCCCATGAGATGACGACAGACAGAGACGGCCGCGAAGTTAATATAAGGGATTTAATAAAACAAACCCGTAAAAACAAAGTTTTTGACTATAAATCCCTTATATATGAGACATAACTAACAGTATTGATTATTTTTAAACGCGACAAGCATTTACAGAATGAATCTGTCTTAACTCAACTTTGCATCATAACCCTAGGGGGGAGGGGTGGGTGGGAGGGGGGGGAGGGGAAAAGTCTGGTCACCGATTCGCTTGACCGAGCTCAGCGTGACACGTAAAATGTAAACAAAAGCACCCCGGTGCTTCGATGGGTCGCCTCAATGCGTCTACTCAAACTTTCACGTGGAAAAAAAACAATAACAAACAGTGAATTTGAATTACATACCTCATATAAGGATAAACTAAAAATGCATTAATTTAATTACGGTACGTTCGATCGATCTGAAATTTTGATACGATGCATTGTTACGTCAGACGGGTCCGTGTGCCAAATTTCAGCTCGATCGGATCACGGGAAGTGGGGTCATTTTTTACTTTTGTTTTTCCGCCCGCCCGCCCATGAGATGACGACAGACAGACAGAGACGGCCGCGAAGTTAATATAAGGGATTTAAAAATCAGCCAAAATAGCATGACGTCATTTATGGATGGTCCATTAAGTCAATCATATTATGGATTTTATAAATTAATAAACATGAATAATTAATTTATTTGCAGCGAAGTAACGGTGGGAAATTTTTTTACCATTGCATGCCATATTTATGTGAGCAGTAATAAAAAGAGCCGCATAATATGATATACCTATAAATACACACTCATAAATATGCAATATACTTTTTTTTTAAAAGGCCACAAGAAATTTATTGGGGTTGCAGGCTGCAGGTCCCACCCACCCAGCCCCCCCCCCAACAAAAAATGAGACAAGACATATTCCAAATTTAAACCCAAAAAAAAACATTACCAAATTGTATTTATTGATGAATGATTTTTTTTTACAAAGAAATTATATACATTAATATGTAAACATATCTATACATTTACTTTACTAGCTTTCATAATAGAAAAATCATGTATTATGCAATCAAAATTTCAAATTATTTGTAATATCTGGGTCTATGGACAATAATGCAAGATTGTGTAGTCTTAAATCCCTCATTGTGGAACGAAGATAATTTCCTTATCAATTTCAGTTTGGAGAAGCTCCTTTCACAACTAGTGACACTGATAGCAATTGTTGAAAATTTTTTAGCAAAATTACAATTTTGGGTACAGAATTTTCCAATATATACTGTTGAATAAATTTTAAAAGATCAAGGGGTCTTTCCCATTTTCTAACGTAATGCCTCTTCTTGTGGTGTAGGTACAGCCATAAAAACCTGGATCCTTTTTCTTTGAATATTGAAATTTCCTTTATGAGTGTCAAAACAGTAATTTATTTGATGTTCAAATTCTTCATTTAGTACAGGGGTGCGCAACCTATGGGCTATTCCCGGCCGCATTAAAAAAAAATACTTTTGCGACGGCCGCCAACAATTTTTCACTAAAAAACGAAACGGTCACTATCAAAAATTTACCTCTGGTAATAGTCAACGCGAGATAATAATGACATAATCATAATGTATTGTAGGCAAACACAGTGTTTAATTACAAACAAAAACATTTTCATTGATATTCTCTTATATTTTTACTTTATTGAACATGTTATCATGTAAACCTAACATCATGTCACACCAAGTACAGCATGAGTATATTTTTAAGTGGCATTAGTACACTAAGTTACGATAATTGAATAAGTGAGAAGCTTCTTCATTAACACTGTCCATGTAACTTAGCAGTCCAGAGTTCTGGAAATTAGGGGCTGCCTTGCTCTTGGATGTTTGTAGAGTCGCGCAAAGTCCGGGCCCTCGCTGGAGATCATCAGTCGCATTCTTAACGCGAACGGTGTCCACCAGACAGGTTGGATATTTCATTCGTGAAAATGGCGCTTCGCACATGTAAGTGCTTCCAAATAGCATTAGAGTGTTTCTTCTTATTTCGCGAAGCTTGGGAGACTCCACAGTTACTTTCCATGTCTCCAGTAGATGTTTTTGTCCTCGAATTTCTTCACAAGCTGCGCGTTATATTTTAGTTCGATCAGTTCTATTTTGACATCCAACGGTGCTCTCTCTGTCTCAACCACATGTGAAAAAGCAACGAGTCTCATATTTTATGAAATCTTGTCGAAATCTTGAAAACGTTCCTCGAATTCCAACAACAGCGCTTCAAGGACGCCTGAAAAGGATGTAGCCGGAATTTCATTTTTTAAATTATTTCATGGCTCTCGATTAGAGCGGTGAGTTGTGGGAAATTATAGAGATTGAGCTGTTGGATATGACTTTGTAGCAGACGACATTTGTCACAGAAATCCTATACTCTTCAGTGCATGAGGCAAGCTGTTGTTCCTTTGCCTTGCAGAGACTCGTTGAGGCAGTTGATATAAATTAACAAATCTACAAGGAAGGCTAGAGATGTTAAGAAGGCCTGCTGGTTCTGCAGTGGGCAGTCCTTGTTTTTCGTGGCATAAAATTCCAGTATTTCTTTTCGTAGCAGCAGAACACGGCGAGATGTTTCTCCCTGAGACAACCAACGAACGCTGGTGTGGGTACAGAATATCTTCAGCCGACGAATCATTTGTGTGAAGAATTTGTATGAATTGGCGGTGGTGAAGAACATTCGCGCGAATGAAAAGGATAATGCGATTCACATCCTTCAGAATTTTATCCAAATCAACAGATTTAGAACACAGCGCCTCCTGGTGAATAATGCAGTGCAGATTTTTGAGCTGGTCATTACCGTGATCCTTCAACACATAATCGGAAAATCTAGCCACGAAGTCATTTTGCTTACCAACCATGTACAGATGCCTCGCAGGTTCTTCAGATCAACGTGCGAGTCGATGCAAGCTTTTTAAACTGCCAAAATATGTCTTCTCCTCGAGTTCAAGTAATGAGTGTCTGCATGGAGAGCAGATCCTTCGCACAATTCAAATGTTGGGGATAGGGAGCGAATGAATATGAGTAGCTGCGCTATTTCAATGTCTATGGGCGCTAAACACTGCAGCTAACGCTACAGCTGCCAGAGTCGTAATTTGTTTCGCAATAACAAGTGTTTAAGAGTGTTAGTGAATATTCGATATTTCGTTTACAACTTTAAATAATATATTGCCAAATGGCAAATATTTGACGGCCGCAGGTTATTATAAATTAAACAGATTTCCACGGCCGCAGGTTATTATAAATTAAACAGATTTCCACGGCCGCACATTTTCGTGCCCACGGCCGCATGCGGCCGTAAGGCCGCAGGTTGCGCACCCCTGATTTAGTAGGTTACATGGTATCATATGGTATTATACACGAATATTTTCTTGCAAGGATATGCACTAATCAAAGCGTTCTTTTATTTTCTTTTATAATTATATCCATTGAAAAAAATAATCTCTTTGCACCTCTTGTTCTAAGGATAGAACCATGTCTTCTGAATTTTCCCCACTCATATTTTTTCTCCTTCTATCTCGGCGTTCATTAGACATCTCCAACTCTTCACAAATTGTTTGGCTGATATAACAGCTTTTTGTATTAGCACCTCTCTTTGTTCCATGAAATGGGTTTTACTTGTACATTAATTTAAAAAATACGAGTTCCCATAAATTGGGATAACTTAGAAAAGAAAAAGATTGCATTGAATCGAGTAAAATTCCAGCATCTGATATCGTTTTACTAGTTACTTCTTCAGGTGTCAATTTTAATTGTTTATGCCTATTGTGGTCTTTATTAACGTAGCAATTTGAATATTTTTCATATTCTTGTCATCATTCAAATTATTTACACATTACTTTAATAGGACAGGCGTAACATTGTTAATGAATAATTGTTTTAATAAAAAAAAAGCAAACATTATTTGTGCTACTCTGATGCAGCAAATACGAAATAAATTTAATTTTTGATAGTTCCCTTACAATCATTTTCTGAAAGCTGAAACAGTAATATAAATTACTACTTGCAAGTTAAGCACCATATTTGAACCACCATGCCATGTAGGTACTTGTTCGCACAGCATTCTGCGCATGTCGAAATTCCACCAAAAACAGTCATGGCGATATTAATAGCACCTGTTATTCAGGCCAGCGGTGATGTTTCTCGGTGTATTGATTTCATATAAAAAGCGTCATCTGTGACGTATACCGATTAATTGTCCAAACAAATCGATACCTTTTTTGAGCGATCTTAAATTTTTGAACGGGTTTGCGTTAGTTAGGTAAATGCATAAAATAAAAACAGGGTATTAGTAGGCCTGACAGGACGTAACACAACAGCGAACGTTTCGGCAAGGAGCCTTCTTCAACGGACAAATAGTACACAAATGAAACGAATAAAACGAAATAATAGAAAAAAACACTTAGCTGCGGTGAAATCCAAGTAGTCCAGTAGAGATAAAGCAAGGAGAGAAAAGTAAGAGCTTAAATAGGAAAGGAAAGGGTGGGTGTGGCCAATCAATCAGCTTGTCAGTGCGAACACAACGTTGATCCCATGTGGTGTAAGAGTCCCATATTCATGGATTAGTCTATTCTCCAGACTGACCCGGCCGGGTGTGTTTGTACAAGAAACCAAGGCGGTGACAGACATGTCATCGACGCCCATGTGGTCCCGTCCATTGAAGTGTCGGGAGACAGGACACTGTTTGTCTTGTTTAATGGCACGTACATGTTCCGCGATACGGCAAGAGAGTAACCTCCCCGTTTCACCAATGTACTTCAAAGGACAGCGCTTACACACAATGGTGTAGACCACATTGCGGCTAGTACAAAGATAGCCATTCCTAATTTTGAATGTCCCCTTAGGGAAGACAATCTGGTCCGTCTGGGTAACAAAGGGACATGTCTTGCAGCGATTACGACCACATGGCTTAGTGCCCAGATAGGAGGACGGAATAAGCAGACGGCTACGAACCAATAGGTCTCGCAGATTTTTGTCCCTCCTGAATACAATGAGGGGTGGGGTGGAAAATATGTTGTTTGTCTCAGGGTCCGCGAGGAGGATGGTGCGGTTTTTCACAAATATTTCCTTTGCTCTGATGTTGTGGGGATGGTATGTGAGCACCAATTTGCTCCTTTCATTACTATCACTGGAGCGTGATACAAAGGCGTCGGCACGAGTGAAGTTTTTAACTCGCTCGTGCCGACGCCTTTGTATCACGCTCCAGTGATAGTAATGAAAGGAGCAAATTGGTGCTCACATACCATCCCCACAACATCAGAGCAAAGGAAATATTTGTGAAAAACCGCACCATCCTCCTCGCGGACCCTGAGACAAACAACATATTTTCCACCCCACCCCTCATTGTATTCAGGAGGGACAAAAATCTGCGAGACCTATTGGTTCGTAGCCGTCTGCTTATTCCGTCCTCCTATCTGGGCACTAAGCCATGTGGTCGTAATCGCTGCAAGACATGTCCCTTTGTTACCCAGACGGACCAGATTGTCTTCCCTAAGGGGACATTCAAAATTAGGAATGGCTATCTTTGTACTAGCCGCAATGTGGTCTACACCATTGTGTGTAAGCGCTGTCCTTTGAAGTACATTGGTGAAACGGGGAGGTTACTCTCTTGCCGTATCGCGGAACATGTACGTGCCATTAAACAAGACAAACAGTGTCCTGTCTCCCGACACTTCAATGGACGGGACCACATGGGCGTCGATGACATGTCTGTCACCGCCTTGGTTTCTTGTACAAACACACCCGGCCGGGTCAGTCTGGAGAATAGACTAATCCATGAATATGGGACTCTTACACCACATGGGATCAACGTTGTGTTCGCACTGACAAGCTGATTGATTGGCCACACCCACCCTTTCCTTTCCTATTTAAGCTCTTACTTTTCTCTCCTTGCTTTATCTCTACTGGACTACTTGGATTTCACCGCAGCTAAGTGTTTTTTTCTATTATTTCGTTTTATTCGTTTCATTTGTGTACTATTTGTCCGTTGAAGAAGGCTCCTTGCCGAAACGTTCGCTGTTGTGTTACGTCCTGTCAGGCCTACTAATACCCTGTTTTTATTTTATGCATTTACCTTTTTTAAAAGCCTGATTGCAGTCTCACCCCCATTACTTTATTTGCGTTAGTTATAACAACCACTATGTAATCAAACAAATGTTGTGCGACCCGTTAATTAAGACTCGAAATTACGAATATTTTTTCGACCTGCTTTTCCCCCTTTCAAAAGAAAAAGGGAGATTGTCGGCAATGGCTGTACATTTCAACTGCCTACAAATGCCGCCCCTAAATGTGTGCCGCCCGGGGCGGACCGCCCCCACCGCCCCCCCCTCTAGCTACGCCACTGGTGACAGAAGTAGAACGAACTGTGACAGAAGTAGACCGAACTGTGACAGAAGAAGAACGAACTGTGACAGAGGAAGAACGAAATGTGACAGAAGCAGATCCAACAGTGACAGAAGAACGATTTGAGACAGAAGATCGAAATGTGACTCAGGAAGAATGAACTGTGACAGAAGAACGACCTGTGACAGAAGAAAGAACCGTGACAGAAAGAACGATC
Organism: Ampullaceana balthica; assembly: GCA_944989445.1. Classification (NCBI taxonomy): domain Eukaryota; kingdom Metazoa; phylum Mollusca; class Gastropoda; family Lymnaeidae; genus Ampullaceana; species Ampullaceana balthica. The sequence goes on from CALYLW010000369.1 coordinate 772,023, forward strand.
TGTGACAGAAGAATACCGAACTATGACAGAAGAAGAACAAACTGTGACACAAGAACGATCTGAGATAGAAAAACGAACTGTGACGGAAGAACGAACTGTGACAGAAGAAGAACCGTTTCCGAAAAAATTCGAACTGTGACAGAAGAAGAACTGTGTCCGAAGAAATTCGAACTGTGACAGAAGAGCTGCCAGATTCATTACTGGAGAATATTCGAAACTGACAAGAGTAACACCATTAGTTAAATCATTAAACCTTGAAACACTAGAGGATAGAAGAACCAAGAGCAAAGTAGTAATCATACATAAAGCAATTAATTCTAATTTAGAAATACAACACAAAGATAACTTAATACAACCCTCAGATAGACATAAGGATAAAAACACCTTTCTTATTCCGTATGCAAGAACAAACACATACAAGTATTCCTTCTTCCCGTCCGGAATTAGGGCGTGGAATGGGTTGCCTGAAGAATCCAGGAAAACCAACACTTTATCAACATTTAAATCTCTAATAAAAATGCAGGACTAAACACAAACCATAGATAAGCGTAGGACGCAATAATCTTCTGTATAGAAGGAGCGTCTGTAAACAGATAAGATAAGATAAGATAAGAAGAAGAATAAACTTTGACAGATGAAGAGGGTAAACATGATAGAAAAAGACAGAGATACAACTATAATAAGGAGAAGACAATACTACTATTATAAAACACGCCAACAACAAAAATAATAAAAAATTAAAAAATCCATTTTATCCAAACTGTATTTTTTATTCTGTTTATGATTGTATTCGTACATCCAGTTTCAGACACGAGGTCACGTGATCACACAGTCATGTGATCAGATGATCAATGCACGCGCACATTCAAACAGCAATTCTATTTTTATACCAATTATTATAGTTTTAACGCCTTGCACATAGGAAAAAATGTTGTTTTTTTAAAAAACAAAACAACTGCATAAGAAAGTGTTATTATAGTATTGTATGGAGGAGCATTATTTACAACTGAAGGAATCAAAAACTACATTTGCTAAACAAACTCAAACATAAACAAAATAATATTTTCAAATGAGTTGAAAATGTGCAGAATTTTTTTAATAAATATTTTAAAACAGCAAAAATCTACCGTAACAATGTAACTTCAGTACAATGCAACTTTAGTTAATTTTAACTTTAGTAACAATGAAACTTTAGGAAAATTTAACTTCAGGACCAATGCAACTTCAGTGACAATGTAACTTAAGTAACAATAACTACAGTAACAATGTAACTTAAGGAACAATAACTACAGTAACAATGTAACTTAAGGAACAATAACTACAGTAACCANNTGTAACTTCAGATACAATCACAATCATGACATAAATAGATAGGTTTTAGTCATCTTGTTTAATGGTTATATAATTGCTCTAAAATATTATTAAAAACCACAATAAACACGTTAAATATGTTTTTATTTAAAGTACATGTAACTGAATTTCATGATTTCTTATTATAACATTATTAGATTTTAAATATTTTGTAAAACTTTTTTTTACAAAAAAGCTCAAATAAATCTAAACAGGTTTTTCACTAACCATGGAACTGTTGAGATATTGATAATACATATTTATAAATATTAATTTTATTTGTTTTATATTTCAAAATTATGATTTTTTGTTATATATATATATACATATATGTTTAAAGTAATTTTTTTAAATCTCAAAAATTCTAAATTTCAATCATACAATAAATATAAATGTCTTTACAAACCAATCTAACCTTGGTCACCACACTTAAATTGTCAATAAAGAAGTAAATCCTATAAAAAATCAAAATGAAATTTCAAAACAGAAATATTTTCATACAAAGACACAACCTGCACTTGGATTGAGTTCAACAAGAAGACAGTGACCAAACTTAGAAGTATAACATGTCACAATTGGGAAAACAGTAGATTAATTACTTTTGTGACTTTACATAAATATTGTGTTGTTTTGTTAGTTTTATGGGGCAAAGTTTTTTATTTTTATATAAAGAAAAAAAATGTATTTCTTTCTTTTTTTTAACTCTTTAATTGTGTTTTAGACATTATTAAAATTTGTGAATACTTAGTTTAAAAAATGTGCCTGAAATTTACCTTAAATAAATATTTATTTTTAACAGTGTATTTAAAGTCTAGATTTTAAACTTTTATTGCAAAAGACATTATTTTTATCATTTTGCCATATTCATTTTCAAAAAAATACAACAACCTGTGGTACAATTAAGTTTTGGTTATTTAAGATTCATTTTTGTTGCTGTATAAGCACATTTTCTACGTGGCTTGGTGTACTTCAATCTAGTTTAACAATTGACAAATGGTTCAAGGATATAAAATATTGTTGTGTAAAATAATGGTATGTTTATACAGTGCTGTTAAATGAAGACAGCTCATGTTAACTGAAGACAGCTCATGTTAAATGAAGACAGCTCATGTTAACTGAAGACAGCTCATGTTAAATGAAGACAGCTCATGTTAACTGAAGACAGCTCATGTTAAATGAAGACAGCTCATGTTAAATGAAGACAGCTCATGTTAAATGAAGACAGCTCATGTTAAATGACGACAGCTCATGTTAAATGAAGACAGCTCATGTTAAATGAAGACAGCTCATGTTAAATGAAGACAGCTCATGTTAAATGACGACAGATCATGTTAAATGAAGACAGCTCATGTTAAATGAAGACAGCTCATGTTAAATGAAGACAGCTCATGTTTAATGACGACAGATCATGTTAAATGAAGACAGCTCATGTTAAATGAAGACAGCTCATGTTAAATGAAGACAGCTCATGTTAAATGAAGACAGCTCATGTTAAATGAAGACAGCTCATGTTAAATGAAGACAGCTCATGTTAAATGAAGACAGCTCATGTTAAATGAAGACATCTCATGTTAAATGAAGACAGCTCATGTTAAATGAAGACAGCTCATGTTAAATGAAGACAGCTCATGTTAAATGAAGACAGCTCATGTTAAATGAAGACAGCTCATGTTAATGCTGATGTCAGGGAAATGAATTTTTATAACATTTTTTTACAAGCTCACCAAGCACACTTGTAACCTATTTCTAAAATTTTAACAAAATTCTTAGATTTAGTAAAATTCCAATCTTCTATTTAAGAATTCAGTTAAATCTTGAAACTGGAAGTAAAATTAACTTTACCATTTAAACTTTAGTTAGGAGCTAACACCAGAATGACACATAAAATCAGTTTATGTTTTGGGACATGAAAGATATGAATCAAATAATGCACCTCAAAGTACTGAATTTTTTTTTAAAAAGTATATTTTCTTACAATCAACTTCACAACTAAAGATTATCATTTTATCTTTCTCATCGGGAAAAGAAAGCAAACATTTAAAAGAAATACCACACCCCTGATGAAATGAAGATTGTAGTTTTATGTGTGTCTGTGTGTCTGTGTGTTTATTTTACAACAGTCAAAATTGAAGAGCTGATCTCCAAATGCAGGGTAAAAAAAGTTTATATAGGCCAGGCGGGATAAAAGCAATTTATAACGTGTACTTGTATTGGTGTTCAGTTTAACAATCACATGTACTTGTATTGGTGTTCAGTTTAACATCTAAATTAAATTTTGATAACACAATTACAAATGACAAAAAAGTTTAGCTAAGTAATGATGTAAAAAAAAAGAAATCATCAAATCCATCATAATATTCCAATCCAACATTAAGGAAGATGCTCTTCATTTGTTGGGGTCAACAGTTCAGGCAATTTGTTGTTGTTAAATGCATTCACTTGTCAACAATGGGGAATAAATATTTTAAAAAAAAATCTTATAATCTTCATCACAAGAGACACATCACAAAAGTGGTCTAGAAATATTTACAAGTATAAAATACTTAAGTCTTGTTATCCTAGGATATCAACAACAATAAAATTGTAATGATATCTATTTTAAAACATGGGATGAGGAAAATGATTGCACATTTGATTAAATAAAACACAAACAAAAGAGTCTGCTTGCTACCATCAGGCCACTTAAAAAATAGAACCAGAAAAAAGATAGCAATAAATAAATATTTTTAAAAACTGACATTTAAAAAAAATATCATTTTATAATATGGTATATATAATATATCATTTTATAATATGGTATATATAATATATCATATTATAATATGGTATATATATCATGGAGGGTTTTTAATATGTAAACATGATGCTATATGTGATGAATAACTTAAAAAACTATTGCACGCATTTAGTTTATCACAAAAAAATTAAATTATTATACTTTCACAGCTTGACTTGAACAGACCATTTTTAAAACTTTTCACAAACCATTGTTTTAACTTCAACTGACCATTGTTTTAACTTCAACTGACCATTGTTTTAACTTCAACTGACCATTGTTTTAACTTTAGCTCACCATTGTTTTAACTTCAACTGACCATTGTTTTAACTTTAGCTCACCATTGTTTTAACTTCAACTGACCATTGTTTTAACTTTGCTCACCATTGTTTTAACTTCAACTGACCATTGTTTTAACTTTGCTCACCATTGTTTTAACTTCAACTGACCATTGTTTTAACTTTGCTCACCATTGTTTTAACTTCAACTGACCATTGTTTTAACTTTGCTCACCATTGTTTTAACTTCAACTGACCATTGTTTTAACTTTGCTCACCATTGTTTTAACTTCCACTGACCATTGTTTTAACTTTAGCTCACCATTGTTTTAACTTCAACTGACCATTGTTTTAACTTTGCTCACCATTGTTTTAACTTCAACTGACCATTGTTTTAACTTTGCTCACCATTGTTTTAACTTCAACTGACCATTGTTTTAACTTTGCTCACCATTGTTTTAACTTCCACTGACCATTGTTTTAACTTTAGCTCACCATTGCTTTAATTTAGACTGACCATTATTTTAACTTTTAACAAACCATTGTTTAAACGTCAACTGACCATTGTTTTAACTTCAACTAATGGTCAGCTTTTAGGGCTGGCAACAAATTGAATACAACCTTGGTCACAAAACACAACCTACAACACAATCGAATAGATATGATGATGCTGTAGATATGTTTATCCTACAGATATGTTACATTGGAGTCAGAGTGGCTCATCTCTAAAATACATCAAAAGATAAAATGACGTCACTAAAACACCTTGTTGTGAGCAGCTCTGTGTGTTCTGTTTCAGTTCAAGCAGAGGCGTAGCTACGATATTTTGCCCCCCCCCCACCTTTTAATACATGACTTTCCTTTTTTGCTTATTATAATGACGTTTTAAGCCTCATTTCAGCGTCACTTTAACTTGAGGACGAATATACCCCTCCCCCTTTTTCCGCTCTCTAGATAGTTTTAGATATTAATTCATACCACCAGATTGCTCTATTTCACATTTCAAAATACAAAATTAATTCCGGACTTTATATATATATTAGGGCTTCGGAAAATAACGATTAATTATTCGATTAATCGTTAAAAAAATTTACGCGATTAAAAATTAATTTGATCCATCAAAATTTCAATAAAATTTAAGAAAATATTTCTACATTTTTTTTCCTCCAATTTCTTAATAATTTTTTTTTACTTACATACTTTTTCCTGGTATTATTATTACTTATTTAGACGTGCATACGTAAACAAAAAGGTTTTCTTCCTTATTTCTTGCATAGCGGAACGAATTTGCTGTGTTACGTCACAAAATTTGGGAGCCATGGATCTACCGCGACTTAACCGATTTCTCGAAATAATGAATAGCAACTTAACGGGATCTATATATGCGTTATAAAAATACAATAAATCGAAATTAGTCCATTAATCGATTAAATTTTTTCCTGATTCATCGAACATTTTTTTTTAAATCAGTAGCAGCCCTAATATTTATATAAATATAATCGGTTGTCACTAATTTCTTTATATTTTTGAAAATTTACTTACATTGAAATTATTCTCCTACGCCTAGGTAAAAACGAATTAAATATTTCACAAAATTATCCATTGAATTTAGGCCATTGATATTCTTCCTCTCAGTGGACTGTCAGTTTGCTAAACAAATAAATTTAATTAAAAATACGTAGTTAACAAACAGATTATAACTTTTTTTGAAGCAAAGGGAAACAATTCATTATAATATATGGGCAGTAATCGTACACCGAACAAGACAACACTATAAATATTAAAAAGAAAGTCACTTCATTAGTGCACATTACCAACCAACCCATACTGAAGTAAACTTGACACTATTACTGGGCTTTACAAGAAGGGGCAACTTGCTTCGCACAAGTAGAAGAGGACACATTACTTTGGAGGTATAAACCTGAACTCATACAGTAAATATAACATTGTAGGGATAAGCCAATAAATTATTGAGGACATATTATTTTGGGAGAACGGACTACAACTCATATAGGAAAAACCGCATTGGAGGAATTAACCTAAACTTATATAGGAAATTGTAATACCATATTGGAGGAATTAACCTAAACTTATATAGGAAATTGTAATACCACATTGGAGGAATTAACCTAAACTTATATAGGAAATTGTAATACCATATTGGAGGAATTAACCTAAACTTATATAGGAAATTGTAATACCACATTGGAGGAATTAACCTAAACTTATATAGGAAATTGTAATACCATATTGGAGGAATTAACCTAAACTTATATAGGAAATTGTAATACCACATTGGAGGAATTAACGAAAACGCATGTAGGAAATATCGCAGTGGAGGAATTCGCCTAAAATTCTAGTGGTCATATCAAGGAAGAGAAGCATTCAGTCAACGTTGCTGCCAATAAGTCAAAGATATTCAAATACATTGGTTCAATCAGACAGTGAACATTCTTATTGGCCTGACCATAAATTACTGTAAACTTAGATTGAAAAAAAGCATCTAAAGATGAAATCACAAGAGAAATGAAATTAACATGATACAATTAAAAAAAAATATTTTAACATGTTTAGAACCAGTATACAATTATTTATATTATATTATAACATAATCTGGAACAGCATTTGATTTGTTTGTTTAAAAATGGCAGTGAGTGGTGACGTCACGGCTTTGTGCCACCTTCAGACCAAGTTTACATCAGATTAACATTACTGTAAGATTGTCTTCTTACCACAAAACAGTTGACAAATGGACAGTTCACTATCTCAAGATGGAGACACATACTTCTGTTTTCCTTTACAAAAAAAATATGCATATGAGCTTCGAGAGTAATGCTTTGTTTAAAAGGAAAATTGAATTCTATACCCCAAAATGACATCAAAATTTTTATTGTGATTTATGAAGAAAACCTTTAATGAACTTGGTGACATCCCCACCCATTTTTTTTCTCTCTCAGTCCAAATACTTACACGTACTTCAAGGGATATGGCTGGTACCATATACAACATAATAATAGAATAAAAAGCTGTGCATTCCGTATGTGTTTGTGCATAGACTAGTAGCACTCTAAGTGAATCTCATATTACATATAAAATTGCAAAAAACAAAAAAAGATATGTAAAAACATAAAATTGAAACAAAAGCGAGACAAATAAAGAAAGAAAAAACCTTAGACCTGATGTTACCGTGAGTAGAAATAACGTTTGCTAAAAGGCACTGTCAAAAAACTGATGAGACGAGGGTGAGAAGACGGTTCAAAATTTAACGTTGGTTTTAAACATGTGCAATGAAACGACAGAAGTCTATCTCAATGTGATAGAAATGCATGACATTTGTAGACAGTGCAAACAAACTCATAACGTTAAATATCTGTACATCACATTTTGTTGGCACAACATGCCACAGAAATCTAGTTTCAGTTCGAGGTTCATAAAACTGTGGTAGACACTGGTCTGTCCCGTTACAAAACTATCTCTTAGTCAGTGGTGAATTCATTACCAACATACAATTAAAATTTCGAAATATTTAAAAAGTGTAGTTTAAAAATAAATTATACAAATAATCTTTATCTTAATGCTTATTATGAAATAATTATAATAAAGGAGATTAACTATAACAATGCAGCAAAAAAAATTTTTCATATATATATATATATATATATATATATATATATATATATATATATATATATATATATATATATATATATATATATATATATATATATATATATATACAAATCTAGGAGTGACACAATCTTGACAATAAAACAGAATTGAACTAACATCAAACTTGCTACGATATCCGATATTCATGTAATCATCCAGTGTAAGAAATCTAAGTGACTATCGTATCTTGAACCACTGTCGATATGCTACTTCATGACCGGGATGTGGTGACGTCAAGACCGGAGCATGGTGACGTCATGACCGGGACGTGATGACATCATGACCGGGACGTGGTGACGTCATGACCGGAGCGTGTGACGTCATGATCGGGTCGTGGTGACGTCATGACCGGAGCGTGGTGACGTTACGATTCGTGTCGCCATTTTGTTTCAGTTTTTTTTTGTTGCTAAGCAAATAAAGATGTATTTTGACTGCAAGAAAATGTTCTAAACGTATCTTTACAGAAAGAACGCACATTTTACTTATTTCGACAGAACACTTCCAAGAATTATCATGATATGTACGATATTATTGGTAAACTCTAGCCTAGCGAGATGCAACCCTTGGCTGGGTAATCACTCACATACATACATACATACATACATACATACATACATACACATAGATTACAATACTGGCTTAGTTGTCATGGTGTGGCAGTCACATCACACTCCTTGGTGATATGTTGTGACAATCTCATCACATTCAGTAGTGACAGGATGTGACAGTCCCATCACATTCACTCATACACTCAAACGGACATTCCCAGCAGACACCAGTTAAAGACGCCCTGATAGGGAGATGTATCACTGAATCTATGCACGACTTTGACTTCGAGTTCGCATAGACTGATGACGCAATCCTGTCGACTAGTGTGTTGGTGTGACGTAGTAGGCAGTAGGACGTTGAGTTCGAGCAGTTTGAACGACGGTAATAAGACTGAGTGCAACGTTTCTTTTGGTGATGTACTTCATGGATGAAATGATCATTTTTAATAATAAAAGGTTAAGATATAGGTCAGTCGTGGCGAACCTTTTGGGAGCGTCGTGTCCAAAATTCGTCCAAAACCCATCTATTTATAGCAAAGTGTCAACACTCAAATGAAACCCGAAAATGGGGGTTTGGCTTAGCTGGTTTGATTAAGTAAGTAATATTTTAATCGCGTGCCTGCAGTGGCACGCGTACCATAGGTTCACCAGCACTGATATGGGTCATCATCAATTATTTTAATTCCAAATGGATACCTTTGAGGAACAACACCCCACCCCCTGTTATAGAACGAGTCAAAACGTTTGTAAAAATACCCCCCCACACACACACACACGTTCTTTTTGTATTTTCGTTTATAACAGTGTCTATCTATATTCCAATGTGGAGGAGTGTCAGAATCTAGGGTTCACATACTGCCATGTTACAATGTGGAGGAGTGTCAGAATCTAGGGGTCACATACTGCCATGTTACAATGTGGAGGAGTGTCAGAATGTAGGGGTCACATACTGTCATGTTACAATGTGGAGGAGTGTCAGAATGTAGGGGTCACATACTGTCATGTTACAATGTGGAGGAGTGTTAGAATACAGGGGTCACATACTGCCATGTTTAAATGGGGCTCTACCTTCTCAACCCAAAATTGCACTCTGCAGTTGCCCCCCCCCCAGACCAGTCATGTTCATGAAGAAGAAATGACCGCCGTCCCCACAACCCACCCTTGTTACGCCGGTGTATAGCAGTCCGGGGACGTAACTCGTGATGAGGGATGTAGACGGCGTAGTGAGGGTAGAAGAAGGTGGGCCCGTCATGTTTATGTGTACTGTGTACCTGAGTACTGAGGCGCGTGCTTCCAGAATGTCTTCGGCCAGGTCTGTGGCTACCCAAGCCGTGTGCTGTGTACGTCAGAGGAGATAGTTCCATCAGTTCCAAGTCATTTTTCTCTCTCACTCTCTATCTTTCTCTCTGTTTGTATATATCTCTCTCTTTCTCCTCTCTGCCTGTCTATATCTCTATGTCTCTATCTGTCCTTGTCTATGTTTCTCTGTCTCTCACTCTCTCTCTGACTGTCTCTCTCTATGTTGTCTCTGTCTCTCTCTTACTCTCTCTTTCTCTTACTGTCTCTCACTCTCTCTTTCTCTTACTGTCTCTCACTCTCTCTCTCCTTCAAGTTTCGATCACTCAAACATTATTCTCGACCTCATTTTAACTCGTAAGTTCTCCTCTCCCCCTCCAAATCGTTTTCATTTCCTCCCACTTTCCTTCTCCACACTCTTCATATACCCTTTCTCTCTAGCTGTCTCCTCCTCGTCCCTAGCGGCCTCGGCCTTTCACTCGCTTTGACTGTGAGCACACATACATCAAATGAGCGTCACTGGTTGTTATAAAATAGATGAACGTCCATGACGCAATCTGTCAGTTAACGAGGAGAGAACGAGGGTGGTTGGGGGAGGAGAGATGACTTTTGAGATATCCCAACCAATAAATAGCAATTTAAACCTCGCCAAAACGCCTGGAAGTTCGTCTCCCTGAGTTCATTAAATAGTGCTACAAGAAAAGTTCAGGCTGCAGGAGAAAAGACCGGAGTAAGTCAACTTTGTTACGGCCCGAGGACACATCTTTAATTGGGTTAATAAACGGCCATTCAAATCAGAAGGTCTGTCAGTTGGACAAGGGTGTATACCAGCCTGGTCAGTCAACCAATGGACGTTGCTCTTATATGAATAATTCACGTGTATAAGGAGCAGACGACTTATTTCAACACATCATCAGCCCCCCCTCCACAAACAAGACACCAAGCGCCCCCCCACATACAAGACATCAATGCACAACCCCCCTCCCCCCCAAAAAAAAACCTAGCCTCCACTAAATATTAAGGCCCCCACAACATACCAAGCCCCCCCCCCACAGCATACCAAGGCCCCCACAAGATACATTACCCCCAACAAGATACCTAGCCCCACAGAAGATACCAAGTCAAGGCCCCCCACAACATACCAAGGCCCCCACAAGATACCAAGGCCCCTGATGTCATATGAAACTATGCCCCCGCCCCCACAGCCGATTATCCTGAGGCTACATAGTTCTAACTCGTATTTGTTAAATAAATGTTTCCCCAAACATCAAACACCTGCTAGCAATACATGATGTGTTCACAGCTAGCACGCTCTCTTAGCGGTTCTTTTTTTCCCCATCTCTCTTTCTTCGTCAGTAACAGGTTCTCAAACTGGAGGAGAGAGGTGATTAGAGGGAAAAAAGGTGGGAGGGGGTAGACAAGACGAGGAAGCATCGTGTTGAACATAAGGTGGTCGGAGGGTGTGTTTACCAACTGATGTGGAGTTGTTGAGGTTGGTAGGGTGGAGGGTGTGTTCAGATTGTTATGTGTTGTTGTTGAGGTTGGTAGGGTGGAGGGTGTGTTCAGATTGTTATGTGTTGTTGTTGAGGTTGGTAGGGTGGAGGGTGTGTTCAGATTGTTATGTGTTGTTGTTGAGGTTGGTAGGGTGGAGGGTGTGTTCAGATTGTTATGTGTTGTTGTTGAGGTTGGTAGGGTGGAGGGTGTGTTCAGATTGTTATGTGTTGTTGTTGAGGTTGGTTGGGTGGAGGGTGTGTTCAGATTGTTATGTGTTGTTGTTGAGGTTGGTTAGGTGGAGGGTGTGTTCAGATTGTTATGTGTTGTTGTTGAGGTTGGTAGGGTGGAGGGTGTGTTCAGATTGTTATGTGTTGTTGTTGAGGTTGGTAGGGTGGAGGGTGTGTTCAGATTGTTATGTTTTGTTGTTGAGGTTGGTTGGGTGGAGGGTGTGTTCAGATTGTTATGTGTTGTTGTTGAGGTTGGTAGGGTGGAGGGTGTGTTCAGATTGTTATGTGTTGTTGTTGAGGTATGGTTGGGTGGAGGGTGTATTCAGATTGTTATGTGTTGTTGTTGAGGTTGTTTAGGTGGAGGGTGTATTCAGATTGTTATGTGTTGTTGTTGAGGTTGGTTGGGTGGAGGGTGTGTTCAGATTGTTATGTGTTGTTGTTGAGGTATGGTTGGGTGGAGGGTGTGTTCAGATTGTTATGTGTTGTTGTTGAGGTATGGTTGGGTGGAGGGTGTATTCAGATTGTTATGCGTTGTTGTTGAGGTTGGTAGGGTGGAGGGTGTGTTCAGATTGTTATGTGTTGTTGTTGAGGTTGGTTGGGTGGAGGGTGTGTTCAGATTGTTATGTGTTGTTGTTGAGGTTGGTAGGGTGGAGGGTGTGTTCAGATTGTTATGTGTTGTTGTTGAGGTTGGTAGGGTGGAGGGTGTGTTCAGATTGTTATGTGTTGTTGTTGAGGTTGGTAGGGTGGAGGGTGTGTTCAGATTGTTATGTGTTGTTGTTGAGGTATGGTTGGGTGGAGGGTGTGTTCAGATTGTTATGTGTTGTTGTTGAGGTTGGTTGGGTGGAGGGTGTGTTCAGATTGTTATGTGTTGTTGTTGAGGTTGGTAGGGTGGAGGGTGTGTTCAGATTGTTATGTGTTGTTGTTGAGGTTGGTAGGGTGGAGGGTGTGTTCAGATTGTTATGTGTTGTTGTTGAGGTTGGTAGGGTGGAGGGTGTGTTCAGATTGTTATGTTTTGTTGTTGAGGTTGGTTGGGTGGAGGGTGTGTTCAGATTGTTATGTGTTGTTGTTGAGGTTGGTAGGGTGGAGGGTGTGTTCAGATTGTTATGTGTTGTTGTTGAGGTTGGTAGGGTGGAGGGTGTGTTCATATTGTTATGTGTTGTTGTTGAGGTATGGTTGGGTGGACGGTGTGTTTAGATGGTGATGTGTTGTGCTGGATGTGTAGTTGGGTTATAGAGTGCTGTGGGGCGTGGGATTGGAATGGTGTTTGCAGATGGTAACGCTATTGTGGGGAACACGAAGAGGGAACGAAATAAAAAAAATTCCTAGTGTTTCTAAGGTCATTCTCTTAAATAACACAATTCTAAGTTTGGATCATAAATTCTTTCTTTCTTACCAACATATTTCATCACATACATCACGTTTCAACCCTATTTTCAGAATACGATTCAAAAAACGTAATTTTTTTTACTATAATTATATATAAGAGAAACAAAACAAGAAAGGTAAGCAGCATCAAACTAACAAAGCTTATCTCCCCCTTGTGTTTCTTTCCTTCACCACACCCACGAGGCGTTTACATCAACCGATTTATTTACAAAAGGATTTTCTGCAAGTGTAGATCACTATGGCTGCCCAACACGTTTACGCGTCACCCAGCAACCGTAGACTCCCAAGAGTTCTCAAATCCTCCAACAACACAAGTGTGAGGGAAGGAAAGTTTCAACATTTTCATGGGCGGCACCTGCGGAGAGATGAAAACTATAATTTTAAAAAAAAACTTAATTGATACCCACATGAGAAGATTGTGGACGTCAGTTCGATAGTAACAGCGACTCCCGACAGCCAGGAAATAATTGAAATTATGACGTCATTGATATTTTCGGCGCTACTGGTCTAAACATCGGTATAAAAATCACAAACTAACCGCGTCTTGGTCACAGAAGAGTTCCACTTTTGTAGCACCACATACCTTTTTAGACCGAGGATAAAATAGTTGACGAGTGAATCATTCGAAATGAATCAGTTATCAATATTTATTTATTTTTAACTTTTGATTCCCAACCGACAGCTGTATGTATGAAAATATCTGACCAATGAAGGAAACATAGTTGCCGTTGAAATCAATGCCATAAATATCACAGTTTCATTTTGAGACTTCAAATTTTGGGAAGAGTTCCCAACCAATGTTCCCCTTTAAGCTGCGCGACTGCGCGGCCGCGCAGACATTTGACCGATACAAAGAATTACTGCGCAGATTTTGATTTTGCACCCAAAAAATGGATGCTGTGCACATGAATTTTGTTATATCGTTATTTTGTACATGGACCAACGAAATTTAAAGGGAAAATTGTTCCCAATCGCAAACAACTGTTTCATTCAAAATACAAAACTCTAGCCCACATAATATGCCAAACTCAAGGCCCGCGGGCGACTTCAGGACCCTCTCGTGATTGAATCAGGCCCGATGGTTCCTAACGAAGTAGAATTAAATCCCATCAAATTGTGAATTTTAGGCTCAACATTTGTAGTGGTTTTGCAGTATTTATAATGGACACCGAATTTTCTATTCAGCGCATGCGCAATATTGAGTCAAGTAAACTGCATGGCACTTCCTTATTCTCGCCGAGTTCGCATTGTACAGCACAGAAGACAAATGTCGAGATTTTTATTGAAAGATTTGCCATAGACGTGGAAAGTGCAACTTGAGATGTTGGAAGCAGCATTGTGATGGAACACTAACATCAAAGTACAACAATTCGTACCCTCAATGTTTATTCTGATCGACGCGCAGCCTAACTGCAACCTAACGTGTGATTTCAGCTTTGACCCTCTAAACGATTGAGTTTGACACACGTGCCTTACCACATGTTAGATGACATTAGACGTAGGAGTATTTGCCAGTGGAATCATCCAGAAAAGTGTGTTTTTTTTAACGGTACAATTTCCATGAATAATTTTTTATTTAAAACAGGATCATAGTTCAACACCGCTAAACGATTCAACTTCAATCAGAACCAATGGTTCTTAACTCGTGTCAACAGGCCTCTAGATAGCATGTGTAATAGTTTTAATGTTCTCGTGGTGGATCACTACTTGCCTTTGTGTTTCACAGGGAAGTATGATATTCAACATTACTGCTACCGTTAGGTCAGCTGTGACTGAAGAGGGTATAGTATAACATCCAACACTACTGCTACCATTAGGTCAGCTGTGACTGGAGAGAGTATGGCATCCAACATGACTGCTACCATTAGGTCAGCTGTGACAGAAGGGGGTATTGCATCCAACATGACTTCTACCATTAGGTTAGCTGTGACAGAAGGGGGTATAACATCCAACATGACTTCTACCATTAGGTCAACTGCGACAGAGACTTCTACAGTTAGGTAAGCTGTGACAGAAGGGGGTATAACATCCAACATGACTGCTACCATTAGGTTAGCTGTGACAGAAGGGGGTATAACATCCAACATGAATGCTACCATTAGGTCAGCTGTGACAGGAAGGGGTATAACATCCAACATGACTTCTACAGTTAGGTCAGATGTCCAAAATTGACCAAACCTGTTTTTTTTAAGTTGTTGCTGTTTTTTTTTAAATTTTGGTGAGGATGAGGAAGTTTGGACAACTTAGCACACAACTGTTGGCAAAACAACCAGCTGTCACCCCAGAATGACACAAAACCTGCTGTCAACATAGGTTGGCACAAAACCTGCTGTCAACATAGGTTGGAACACACACAAAACGATTGAAAATGTCAACAAAGGTCAAGAATTTAAATAAATAGCCACGGTTAACAAAAATCATTACCTCCTTTTTCCATGCCAGGAGGCATTGTTACAAATTAATGGCGGAAATCTACTAATAGAATTATCTTAGGTCGGAACACGTTACATTAAGATATCAAACATCCGGGTAATTTTGGACTTGGGAAAAAAAACCGTTTCGTGGAAGTTTCGGCTTGTTGTTTTGGTTTATTACAGGAGTGAGCCAAAACTTGTACATGTCTCAGGTGTGTAGACTTGTACATGTCTCAGGTGTGTAAACTTGTGCATGTCTCAGGTGTGTAAGCTTGTGCATGTCTCACGTGTGTAAACTTGTACATGTCTCAGGTGTGTAAGCTTGTACATGTCTCAGGTGTGTAAGCTTGTGCATGTCTCACGTGTGTAAACTTGTACATGCCTCAGGTGTGTAAGCTTGTACATGTCTCAGGTGTGTAAGCTTGTACATGTCTCAGGTGTGTAAGCTTGTACATGTCTCACGTGTGTAAGCTTGTACATGTCTCAGATGTGTAAGCTTGTACATGTCTCACGTGTGTAAACTTGTACATGTCTCACGTGTGTAAACTTGTACATGTCTCAGGTGTGTAAGCTTGTGAATGTCTCAGGCGTGTAAACATGTACATGTCTCAGGTGTATAAACTTGTACATGTCTCAGATGTGTAACCCTGTACATGTCTCAGATGTGTAACCTTGTACATGTCTCAGATTTGTAACCCTGTACATGTCTCAGATGTGTAACCTTGTACATGTCTCAGCCCCCCACCCAGTTCCAACCTTACCGACGTAACTGTAACTAACCCAAGGAGAACTACCTAGACACTGCGCCATCAATTACTCCACTCAACTTTGTAAACGGTGGCAGTTTTTGTTTATCCGACATCGTGTCCATGGATTGACAACCGGCATCCATTCCAGGCCTACCTTTCCTCTCCCCCCTCTCCCTATAACCGTGCCTTCCTTCCACCACTTCAATAAACCAAAAAGGTTATCTGGACACGACCTTGACCGTGACTCTTCTCTCTTCCAGCACCCCCCCTCCCCCCAAAAGTTTTTGCGTCATGCCTGGTGTTTATACGTTGCCTGCCCAGGTCCGTCCTTCCGTCCACGGGTCTCACCTATCTCCACCGTTTATTTTACACCTTCCCGGGTCTATGTTATTCTAGCGTTCACCACTTTGATCCGCCCTCCTTCCATACACAAACACACACACACATCAGAGACACGCACACGCACACACCACTTGATTGCGTAATCCCGAATCTCACACTTTGATCCTATTTTTTAAATATCCAGCGGTTTCCTCTGGGATTATAAATGTATAAACAAATTTGCCATTTATTATCGCCGCCCGTTTATCATTTCGTCGCTTACGTCACTTCCGCTGTTTCGCCAAAGTAAAATAAATTAATAAAAAAAATCTTTCTCGACCTTAGGTTTAGGCGTTCCATCGCTAAGCTTGTTTTAGAGTATAAAACGCCGATTATGAGCACACCCAGTGTCACAGTAGTGGCACAGCCGCTTTAAGGGTGCGGGCAGACAAAGGGCACAGCCGAGTAAAGATACAGCCGAACATGGCCTTAGCCGAACAAGGGGTACAGCCGAATATGGACTCAACTGAATCCGCGCTCAGCCGAACTAGGGGTACAGCCGAATATGGACAAAGCCGAACTAGGGTACAGCCGAACTAGGGTACAGCCGAACTAGGGATACAGCCGAATATTGGCACATCCAAACTAGGAATACAGCCGAATGTGGGCACAACCGAACTAGGGG
This sequence comes from Ampullaceana balthica, assembly GCA_944989445.1. Classification (NCBI taxonomy): domain Eukaryota; kingdom Metazoa; phylum Mollusca; class Gastropoda; family Lymnaeidae; genus Ampullaceana; species Ampullaceana balthica. The sequence goes on from CALYLW010000369.1 coordinate 789,216, forward strand.
TACAGCCGAACTAGAGGCACAGCCAAAATAGGAGTAAGGCTAAGCTAGGGGCATTGCCAAAGTAGGGACACGTCCAAACTCAGGGCACTGCCCGTCTTAAGGCCGTCTTTAGGACTGGCTTGTGGGTACATATTGTGTATATAGTAATGGCAAGTGTTATGTAACGGTTCCTACGAAATATCATAATCATTTATCATGTTTGCAATCAAAATACCATTTTTCCTACCAACTATCAAGTATAATGTTTTCTGCTAAAATCTCATGTTTTCAACAAAAATCTCATGTTTTCAACAAAAATCTCATGTTTTAAACCAAAATCTCATGTTTTCAACCAAAATCTCATGTTTTCAACAAAAATCTCATGTTTTAAACCAAAATCTCATGTTTTCAACCAAAATCTCATGTTTTCTACCAAAATCTCATGTATCACGTTTCCTACCAAAATCTCATGTATCAAGTTTCCTACCAAATATGCTTTCAATAAAATGTCACAAATGCTTTCCAGACTTTTATTCAAATCGATAATGACAAATGCTTGTTGTGAGTTAGATTTTCCGTATCTTAGTGTTTTTGTTTCTCCCCTTGTTTCTCTATCCGTGTTGTCCAATTGTTTTTTCCATCTACGAGTCTTTGCCGAAACGTTCGCTGTTTTGTTACGTTCTGTCAGGCTAACTAATACCCTGTTTATATGTTATACATTTACTAATTTAAAAGCCTGGTTGCAGTCTCACCCCCATTATTTTGTTTCCCTATCTCCATGTTTCTGTCGGTCCCCTTGTTTCCCCATCTTTGAGTTTGTCCCCTTGTTTCCTTATCTCCGTGTTTTTTGTCTGTCCCCTTGTTTCCATATCTACGAGTTTTCCCCCTTGTTTCCTTATCTCCGTTGTTTTGTTTGTCTCATTGTTTCCCCATCTCTGTGTTTGTGTTTGTCTCCTTGTTTCTGACGATCAATACATTTCTTTATGGTGCCTTAAACAGATTCCATCTTTCACTTCAAATATATATAAAAAACCCACCCCATCTAGACCAACTCACTAAGCCAGTTACGTCAACCAACAACTAAGGAGTTAACAAGTAAGGATTTTCTCTCCAACATTATTGCCTTTTGTTTATATCAAATATTCCCTTGTCCCCGAATACTTTAAAATCTTTAATCATGTCACGGGAATCACTATAACTTCACAATATGTATACACTCTAAAAAAAAAGAATGCTTTGCGACTATCCTCCTAATTCTATTTTTAAAAAAAATTAAGTTTTAAATTACCCAGCATTCCTTGAATACATCATTTTATCGGAACCATTCTCTAAGATACTCCACGATATCTCAATACTTTCTCATCAGAAACCCGGCATGTCTGGCCATAATTCACTAAATATGCATGTCTGGCCATAATTCACTAAATCTGCATGTCTGGCCATAATTCACTAAATATGCATGTCTGGCCATAATTCACTAAATATGCATGTCTGGCCATAATTCACTAAATATGCATGTCTGGCCATAATTCACTAAATATGCATGTCTGGCCATAATTCACTAAATATGCATGTCTGGCCATAATTCACTAAACCTGCATGACTGGCCATAATTCACTAAACCAGCATGTCTGGCCATAATTCACTAAACCAGCATGACTGGCCATTATTCACTAAACCTGCATGACTGGCCATAATTTACTAAACCAGCATGACTGGCCATTATTCACTAAACCAGCATGACTGGCCATTATTCACTGAACCAGCATGACTGGCCATTATTCACTAAACCAGCATGACTGGCCATTATTCACTGAACCAGCATGACTGGCCATTATTCACTAAACCTGCATGACTGGCCATAATTTACTAAACCAGCATGACTGGCCATTATTCACTAAACCTGCATGACTGGCCATAATTTACTAAACCAGCATGACTGGCCATTATTCACTAAACCTGCATGACTGGCCATAATTTACTAAACCTGCATGACTGGCCATTATTCACTACATCTCGCTTATGTCATTCGTCCACAAAAAACTGATGAGTTAAAACACCTCATCTCTTACCAAGCCCATAGAACATTTTTAGTGAAGATACAACGTGTGTTCACTGTTTAGACGAAGTAAGCACCTCACTGGTTGCTTGGCTGGCTGGTTTCTCCCCACCCAGACAGTCCCACCTCCTCACGTGAATAAATTATTTAAATGAGATAAATCCTAGAAGCTATCCTGCAGGCGTGTGCTATACATCCTCCCCATCACTCTCGTGGCCAGGGGAGGGAAGCGACGCCGTGTTCCGGATCTGAATGGACTTCTTACTCCGATACAAGTCCCACAACCCCGAGATGATCTCAGCCACCACGATGTCGCTAGAGTTTTTGCCCACAAGCCTCAGAGTGAACACCCCGTCGTGACGTAGGTACTCCATGGTGAAGCGCGTGGCCAGCTTCTTGTCCGGGCCCGAGCCGATGCGGTCCATGATCTTGAGAAACTTCCGGACGTAGTGTATCCGGGAGGACGGGAAGATCATGTGCCACAGCCAGGCCATGAAGCTGTAGCATGTGAGGATGGAGACGAAGACGAGCCAGAACCACAGGAAGATGTAGATCTTCTCGTTAAACAGGTTGATGGGCAGCACGCACTGGACGCTGTAGTGGTGCTTGTTGGTCATCTGGCGGATGTCGAAGTCGCACATGGTCACGCGGGGGAACCGCCTGGACGCCGTCCACTCGTCCCCTTCTATCAAGTCCTCCAGGACCTGGAAGCCGTACAGGTTGTACTCGGTGGCGAGGAAGGCGTTCAGCATGAAGAGCTGACCGATGGCGTTTGAGATGTACAGGACCTTCATGGCCAGGTACACGGCTATCAAATAGTTCCCGTACCGCCGGCCGCACAGCAGCGACAGCTTGGCCGACAGGATGTGCCGCAAAGTCACACAGCAGCGGTGCCGGCTCTCCCGCTGGTTATCCAGGCACCGGTCGATGTGCCGCACCACGTACTTGATGGTCCTGATCCGGACCTCCGGTGCCTCGTACTGGGCGTCGCTGGCCAGGGACACGATGCGGTCGACATTGATACCGGACTGTCCGTTGAGCAGCCGCCAGACGATGCACGGGATGTAGAACATGAGGGCCTGGATGAGCAGCATGACGGGCACCCACTGGTAGTAGGTCAGCTCGTTCTCCGTGCGCTTGGACATGCTCTCAGGGACTATGCTATCAATCGGGATGTAGTATGTGTTGGAGATCCAACAAATGTTGTTGGTGTAGTCGACGTGTGCGCCCGTGAACTGGGCAGGACACCAGCACCTGGAGACGTGTTGAAAAAAAAAGTTAGTTTTAATTGGTGAACAAGTTAGTTTAAAGTGTGAACAAGTTAGTTTAAAGTTGTGAACAAGTTAGTTAAGTGGTGAACAAGTTAGTTTAAAGTGGTGAACAAGTAAGTTTAAAGTGGTGAACAAGTTAGTTTAAAGTTGTGAACAAGTTAGTTTAAAGTGGTGAACAAGTTAGTTTAAAGTTGTGAACAAGTTAGTTAAGTGGTGAACAAGTTAGTTTAAAGTTGCGAACAAGTTAGCTAAGTGGTGAACAAGTTAGTTTAAAGTAGTGAACAAGTTAATTTAAAGTGATGAACAAGTTAGTTTAAAGTGGTGAACAAGTTAGTTTAAAGTGGTGAACAAGTTAGTTTAAAGTGGTGAACAAGTTAGTTTAAAGTGGTGAACAAGTTAGTTTAAAGTGGTGAACAAGTTAGTTCAAAGTGGTGAACAAGTTAGTTTTGTTCACGCTTTAATTTTTACGGGCCGCATGTCATTCCATGTTAACCTTTTCATTCCCAAATATGGACGTTTTCTTAACCCGTTCCCATTGCGCATCGCGGTGCGATTTGGTTCTCCCATTGACGACGTCAGCACCACACGCGCACAGAAGAACATCCAAATGAACAGCTTTGACTGTCGTTGCTCCATCAAAGATCATACAGCAATAGTTCAATTACAGCTGAGACGGGGAGACCCGTGTGACATGCACTACTCACGGAGAGTACTTTAAACTGACCATGATACATCTAACAATTTTAACGACACAATACAAATTAATTAGACTTAAAAATGTCTTACGGATATTTAGCCTTTATGCACATAATTTCATATCTTTAAAAAATATGGGTTTTTTTTTGACTATTGTTGAAACATAACATGTTTTAAGATAACCCTTTATCTGACGGGCTTCAAGTTATATACAACAAATCCCCATTGTATAGAGTATAGTGCCTGTCCTGTTAATGCTTTGTATGACGCCCTCCCGCAATGTTTGACGCGAGCGATGACGTTGTTCAAAGCTGTATTTACTTTGTATGACTCCCACAATGTTTGACGTGAGTGATGCCATTGTTCAAAGCTGTCATCACTTTGAGCCCAACTCAAATGAGTGAGGCAACAGTTCAAAGTGGGAAAGATACAACTTTACAAATTTCTCAAATTTCAAGGTTGAAACAAATTTTTTTTAAAAACCCGTTAAAACCAGTGGTTATCGCCCTGTTTGATTCGTGTCACCTCATGTTAGAATCAATTTCTGTTGGAGGGTGTGGAGCCTCCAATAGCGGCCACCATATCTCAAAGTAATCGCTCTTCTCTTTTAAGTTGACAAAATCTTCTCTGCCGCTGGGAACTTCCTTGGATTTATTTTTAAAACAAAATCAAACTGACGGACAGAAATGTCAAATTCACGAGTTAATGTTTAAATTGTTTCACGTGGGGCTGCTATGCAATATTTACCCGACGTTGTGGAAGCAAATAGTTCCTTGCGGCTTTGATGTGATTTGTTTTAAAATGGGAGCAAGTGGGAGAGAGAGTATTGTAGCGTGGCATCAACAGTTGTCATGGTGATCAAGCTTGTCCGTTGCTTTTCTCTCTTTTTGAAAACAAAAATATTTTCTCCTCACCCCCACTCACCGTTGCAATCATCGGCGTTGCTGTCTGCCTCAGAACGTTTCCCTCGTCTGCCTCACCTGTCAGTCATAATTATGGTGTAATAACCCGCCCCCTCTTTTATCTTCACCCATCCCGCTTTCCATCACAATTCCTCTGATTTGTTAAAACTATCAAACTAGAACTTGATCCTATATGTCTGTTAGCCTTTATAACTGCCACGTATGCTGCTCCTTGTCTGACTGTCACGTCTGCTGCTCCTTGTTTGACTGTCACGTCTGCTGCTCCTTGTCTGACTGTCAGGTTTGCTGCTCCTTGTCTAGCTGTAAAGTCTGCTGCTCCTTGTGTAACTGGACGTCTGCTGCTCCTTGTCTAACTGTCACGTCTGCTGCTCCTTGTCTGTCATGTCTGCTGCTCCTTGTCTGTCACGTCTGCTGCTCCTTGTCTGACTGCAACGTCTGCTGCTCCTTGTCTGACTGTCACGTCTGCTGCTCCTTGTTTGACTGTCACGTCTGCTGCTCCTTGTCTGACTGTCACGTCTGCTGCTCCTTGTCTGACTGTCACGTTTGCTGCTCCTTGTCTAGCTGTAAAGTCTGCTGCTCCTTGTCTAACTGTCACGTCTGCTGCTCCTTGTCTTTCACGTCTGCTGCTCCTTGTCTTTCACGTCTGCTGCTCCTTGTATGACTGTCACGTCTGTTGCTCCTTGTCTGACTGTCACGTCTGCTGCTCCTTGTTTGACTGTCACGTCTGCTGCTCCTTGTCTGACTGTCACGTTTCTTGCTCATTGTCTAGCTGTAAAGTCTGCTGCTCCTTGTGTAACTGGACGTCTGCTGCTCCCTGTCTAACTGTCACGTCTGCTGCTCCTTGTCTGACTGTCAGGTTTGCTGCTCCTTGTCTAGCTGTAAAGTCTGCTGCTCCTTGTGTAACTGGACGTCTGCTGCTCCTTGTATAACTGTCACGTCTGCTGCTCTGCTCCTTGTCTGTCACGTCTGCTGCTCCTTGTCTAACTGTCACGTCTGCTGCTACTTGTCTCACTGTCACGTCTGCTAATCCTTGTCTAGCTGTCACATCTGCTGCTCCTTGTCTAACTGTCACGTCTGCTGTTCCTTGTTTAACTGCCACGTCTGCTGCTCCTTGTCTGTCCCGTCTGCTGCTCCTTGTCTAACTGTCACGTCTAATGCTCCTTGTGTGACCAAATCATTGATGGCTGAGCTACTAGAATTGGTCTTAAAAATAATACCTGGGCGTTAAGCTTGCGCCTCCCAACTTACCCCACTCCACTGTCTATTACCTGGACGCAGTTTAACTATAGACTAATCACATATTATGTGACCAGTCATTTATTGTACAGCTAACATGGAAGGTAATAAAACCTCTGGAATATCATTCATCAGTCTAATCTTACACATAACATACGCTTTTTCTTCTATACAGACGATTAAACAAATATTAAATTACTATTTTCTTCATTTCAGTTCGCCCTTCAGACAGTGCGTTTTTTCCACGTTTTTATTAACTCGCTTTCGTTCCTGTTTGTCCACAATTTTTCAAATCTGCCAACGTAAATTTAAACCACTTCTGATGATCCTAGAGATCTCAAAATTTTACCACAGATAGAACTTAGATGACAATGCATTGTATCAAAATTTCAGATCGATCGAATATACCGTTATTAAATTATTGAACTTTGTAGTTTATCTATATATAAGCATATGTATTATCCGTCTGCTCTTGTTTACATTACATTCACGTGCCAAGTTCACACCAACCCCGACCACATCAACCATGTTTAACATCAAGGGGAGATCAGTCATTTCCAGTCTGTAAATGTTTGTCGAGCAATGCGTATTGTAACTATTAACTTTATGTTATATGTAACTCTTTAGTAGGCGTTCTCACAATACAGAATCTTGCGTACAATAATCCACTGAAGAACTTGTTTCAACAAAACAACTTTAATATGTATACTTTGTACACAGAAATATCATTTGAGGTCATACAATCGTGGAGATCTTGAGGCACACACACATTACATCCTTCCTTGACGGAAGTCCTCTAGCAACTGCTCGCCCAACACTTTCAACCAATAGGAATGCTCCTTTCTTCACGCGTTTCTTATTCACGTGACCTTACGTCACAAATCATGTTAATCACACCCCCATCCTTCAAAAAAAAATGTTTATGAAATACAACATTTTTAGTCTTCATAAAATCAAATTAATCTATATCTATATTCAAATTTCAAATATTTATCGTCAATGAACATTCATTGCCTTACATACAACATCTGGACATAAAATCAATAAGAAAAAATCTGTAGGACTGCAACAGTCTAAACATAAAAAATAATGAGAAAAAAATCTGTAGGACTGCAACAGTCTACTTGTGGTGAAAAAATTGACACTGAAATTTTTTAACACATCTGTAATTTTGTGTAGTTAAAATATTTTTAACAATCAATATTATTAAAATTAACAAATAATCCAGTGGAATTCAAACACTGTTCCTTGTCCATTGTTCAAAGAATAAAAATATTAATATAATTACAGTCTCTGGTTGTATCATTTAGGAATTCACAGACTAATATTAATACAGTCTCTGGTTTTATCATTTAGTGATTCACAGAATGTCTTTATTTATTGTCATTCTACTTAATATATCTGCAACCAAATTGTCCTTTCCCTTCACAGGTTTAATGTCAAATTTGTAGTCGGCTAATAGCATAGCCTAGTTCAAAGATAGTCATTCTTCAGTTGACGAGTATGAATTTAAATCGATGGGCTTTGAATGTTTCTTCAGACTGTTAAATGTTCAATAATTCACCAACCATGACTTCGATTATGTCCATTCACAATATCAATTCCAGCATCTTGAATAAGTTGCTTAGCTTTTGAGATGTCATTTTTTATTTTTTCAAGTTCTCTTTTAATTATGACTTTTTGCCTCTCTTTTTCTTCAGCCACTTTTTGATTTTCTTTTTCTTCAGCTTTTCTTAGCTGTTCTTTTTCTTCAGCAATTCTTGCTTTTTCTTCAGCAATTCTTTGATTTTCTTTTTCTTCAGCTTTTCTTAGCTGTTCTTTTTCTTCAGCTATTCTTTGATTTTCTTTTTCTTCAGCTTTTCTTAGCTGTTCTTTTTCTTCAGCAATTCTTTGATTTTCTTGTTCTACAGCTTTTCTTAGCTGCTCTTTTAATTTGGCATTTATTTGCCTCTCTTCTGCACTGGCTATTTTTAGCTTTTCTTTAACAAAATCTCTCATTTCTTGTCCACTTAGTCCCATCTCTTTAGCTATGGCAGTGCATCTGTCGTAGTAATCCATGTTTTGTTTGATTGAATAATATGAGTCAATCAATTTGGTAAGGAATTTAGGTATATATTTATAAAGTTATAAATCTTCCAAATGAAAAATCTTGAATTCAAAATATTAAGTTCAAATAAGTGACACATCTAAACCATGAAATCTAGCCTTGACAAGATGAGACAACAAAAGAATCCTCACACGGGATCTTTAGTATACTTTATATATACGCTCCCTCAGATTGACAAAACATATTAAATGGTCCAATCGTTTTGAATAAAAGTCACTTGGTTAAAATTTCAATTTTCGAGTAGTGTTTTTTAACAATTTAATTCACTCCATTAATCCAAAATTGCAATTATCAAACTCTTCACACAATGAATGGATAAAAATTCCGTTCCTTTATTTATAATTCACACTTCATAATTAATAGTCCATAGCCTTCCAAGTTCCAGGTTATGTTTACAAATATTTCCTGGAATCAACTAGCATTGAGCTTGTTGACGTCACGACCTATATATGTTCACCGTGTGTCACCATTCAGTAAGCCTACACGACGCAGATTCCAGCACTGTGTAGTATACTTGTACTGTCGTCGACTGTGACGTAGAACAAAGTAGGCGACCTAGTTGTATACACCGCACGCCGTGACCATGTGCTTGTATGCCGCCATCTTGAAATATTCTTGTATTTTCATTGAACCACAAAAGTTTATTCACAGCTTCTTACGAACTTGAATATTCAAAAAATACGATAGCTGCTAATATTTCTTCTTTTAATGAATACTTTCCTTTTTGAAATATCCAATACTTGTTATTTCCACGAAACCTCCTTTCTAAAATCTCGTGTACTGTGTTCACTTAGAACTTATGCCTAATGGCAAAATACTTTTACTTCGACACCAATGTAACTATTACTTTTTATGTATGTAACTCTTTAGTAGGCGTTCTCACAATACAGAATCTTGTGCACAATAATCCACTGAAGAACTTGTTTCAACAAAACAACTTTAATATGTATACTTTGTACACAGAAATATCATTTGAGGTTATACAATCGTGGAAATCTTGAGGCACACACACATTACATCCTTCCTTGACGGAAGTCCTCTAACAACTGCTCGCCCAACACTTTCAACCAATAGGAATGCTCCTTTCTTCCCGCGTTTCTTATTCACGTGACCATACGTCACAAATCATGTTAATCACACGTGACACGTATTATATTTGAACATAATAAATACTTCAAAACTCACCATAGCATACACTTAGACTAAAAAGAATACAATAAATAGAAGTAAAAATATATATAAAAACACGTTTTTATAAGCGGACTAAAAAGAAGAAAAAAATTTTAAACTTATTAGTTCAAGTAATTTAATTTAATATGACTAAAAACGTGGGCGGGTATTTGGTATAAAAATTAAAGATTTATAATTTAGAAGGCAACAGAGAGATCTATATATTATATAAGTGAGAGAATGAATGAAATGCATATATTAAACCTCATAAGCGCCCGCCCCACGTTTTTAGTCATATGAAATTAAATTACTTGAACTTACAAGTTTTAAATTATTTTCTTCTTTTTAGTCCGCTTATAAAAACGTGTTTTGTTTTTTTTTAAATTTTTTTACTTCTATTTATTTTTAATAAAGTGTTATCGCATTTTTACTTCAACACAGTAATCTATAAATTGTGGACTAAAATTAAAATGGTTTCGTTGTTAAAGACCGACTTGTTAAATTACGAAACTTTTTTCCTTTTTCAAGTCCAATAATCTGTGTTAAATTAACGAAGAATTAGCAAATAGCTGATAAGATACATTATTCTCAATATACCTACATTTACGTATTGACTCGTATCTTTTATTAATTTTTTATGAAATGTGTCCTTAAAAAGATAAATATAGATATATTATATTTCTATTAATAGATTTCCGCCATATTATGACAAGGCCCATTGAAAGAAACACTACGTGGGAAAACATTATTAAAAAAACGATCATAAAATGATCATAAAATGCTATCTAAATACTCCTTGAGATGCACTGAAAAGTTGAAATTTCTAAAGCTTTGTTTAAATTTCGATGTCATCTCCACTTTTTTCTGTGCAAGTTATGTTCTGCTTTTTATTGTTTGCTGGAGTTTTTAAAATATTACTTTTGTGTGTGTTTTAGGAAGTAATAAATAATATTTTCTATTTTTTAGCACATCACTGATAGCAAGTCTTTAAAAAAATATATAATTATTATTCTGTATAATCTTTAGTTTGCAAATTGAAATATTTAAATTGCTTCATTGACCAACACCCCCCCCCCACAGTCCAACCACTCTCAAAGCCACCAACCTTGCCCGTGCAGCATCTCTGTCATCAAATCACGTGACATACTGAACCAACTGTCCGAGAAGTCAACCGGTGTCAACGCAAAGTTTGACATTTGATAAACTGACGAACCAACCCGAACGCAAGAATCTCAGGCAGAAAAAAAAAGTTTTAAATTTTTTTTTATTTAATGCGATCTGATCTCCCCTACCCGACCATTCCTGTCATTAATTAAGCAGACGCCGTCAGCAATATTAATTTGAGCGGGAAACAGAAACCTAAACAGTTGACGCTTTACCCATCTAGCCACAAGATGGAAATGCAAGTGGGATCCAAGTTTTCAACAAAAAAAAAGTTAAAATATGATTTAAGATTGTGCTTCAACTTATGTTAAGATTGTGTTAGAACATGTGTTAAGGCTGTGTTAAATGTGTGTTTAGACTATGTTAAAAACGTGTGTTCAGACTGTGTTTAGACTATGTTAAAACGTGTTTAGACAAGTGTAAAAACGTGTGTTTATAAATGTGTTAAAACATGTGTTTAGACTGTGTTTACCTGATCGGATCACCGACGTACTGCCTGGCGCTGACCACCACCGTGAAGATGATGAGGATGCCGGTGGTGTACAGGTGGTTGACGCGGTCGTTCAGGTCGTCGTCGTTCCGAACTTTGACATTTGCCACTCTGCCCACCGACCCAATAATACTGTCCATCCTGGGGAGAAGAAAAGGTCAAATTCAGTAAAGGTCAAGGTCAGTGGAAGTCAAGGTCGATTACAAATGTTGACCGTTCATTTCAGACAACATGTAGGGCTCCCCACGTTTTACAGACGCTAAACTTGTATTTTGAACATGTTTATTCGCCGTCATGGAGGAGTCTTGACACGCGGTCTAAACTACAGTATATTCGCGGGTTAGGCTCTTTACCCCATCGCATCATTTTATTATCTTTCATTATTGATGAGTGAACAAACATTTATTTTTCAAATATTATTGCCATACTGTACATATTTTTCGTTATAAGAGCATACACTGTATGTACAATATTTTTTGTGACCGTGCATTAATGTTTTTCAATTGTAATATTAATACTGAAAGGTATTGTAATGTATAATTTTTTACCTGAACTGTGCGTAGTGTAGTTATCTGTCTATGTTTGCCTTTAAATTTGTTCCATTTTCTGTCAGTTCTAATACATATGTTGTTGGCATAGAAAATGACTTTACGGTACAGTAATACAGTATAGAAAACTATGCTATGCGGTGTTACTGTCCTCCTGTACTTAAGTTTCTTTTCTATAAAATTAAAATATTGTTGCAGTACAACATTATAATGTGTTTACATTATCATTACCATACTATTGAAATACATAACAGCATGAAATATTACTACATAATTCTTCTGTTTTAATTAATAAGAGTGTCTTTAGAAAGTGTTTGGGAAGCATTTAGTACCGTATATAATCTAATACATGGGCGATTTAAAACTGCATCCAATATTCGCGGTTTTTCGCCATACGTTAGGGTAGGGGCCGTCCATAAAGTACGTCACGCTCCACAGGGGGGAGGGGGTGTAAGAAAGTGTTACAATTTTGACAGGGGGAGGGGATCCGGCCATGTGTGACGTCACGGTGTTTTATATGAAATGTTAATTATTATGTTAGTTTAAAAAAACAATTTTTGTTTGAAAGTGTGACGTACTTTAGGGTGGGGGGTCCGAGATTTGTGACAGTTTGTGCCGCGGCGGAGTTAAAAATGGTAAAAAAATAGCGTGACGTATTTTATGGACGATCCCGTAGGGTGGTAAAGAACTTAACCCCCGCGAATGGCTGGCGAGGGAATACTGTATTTGATTTTTGACATTTTTAGTGTTTATTTTATTTTATTATAGCATTTTTTGGAGGAAATGACGGGGTTGTCTTGTGAATTTTCGAATTATGAAAATATTGAATTAAAAAAGAAATGAACCAAGTAGGGAACAATTATTCAAGCACTGTAATGTATATCTTTTCTCATCCTAATATTAGAGACGAGCAACAAAGCCCGTCCAAGGACGTTCCACCACCGTTCGGTGGCATGTTGTAACTCACCTCCAACAGCCGTCTCGACCGGCATTACATGTGCATCGCGTCAAAAATACTATTCATTATAGTTAAAATAAATAACTCGTAAAAACAGAGCTTTTTGCTATAAATTCAAACTCGCATAACTCAAAATAAAGTCTTGGAAGATATACTAAACCAAAAATAACTCGTTTTGAACGTCCGCGTAAATGGCGAAAACGTGTTCAATATGATTGGCTGTAGGAGTCATATGTGTTTGAGGGACCAATCGCTATAGATGACCGGACAGAACGGACAGAACGGACAGAAACTTGCCTTTTATTATATAGGATGCTCATTCTATTGCGTCATAATAATAATAATAAAATATAATTATAATAATAATAAAATATAATAAAAATTAAAATTTATAAATTGATTTAATTTAGACAGTTTCTTTACCCCAGCAAGCAACTGGGCTCACAGCACTTTACAACAAAAAAAATATGGTAACCAATATAATTATTATCAATTCATTAAATGTAAAACATTTATATCATAAATACAACATATATGACATTACGGTGCTTATAAGCTACGTTTATCATTTAAAGAAATATTTAATTTTTGTTTAATTAATTTTGAAAGTAAAGTTTAAAGAGATAAGTTATTAATGCAGTCTTGAAGGCCACAGTAGTTGGAATACGCTTATGGTTTATGTCTAGTCTCGAATTTTTACTTGAGTTTAGTGTTGTTTTTTCCTGGTTTGCTCAAGCAGACAACCCATAACACGCCTGACAGTGTTAAAATATGACAAGCGATACATTTTAGAAATGTATCCGTGATACAAAGAGATTTCTTGAACGATATCGACTACTATAGTTCTGACACTAGATAATTTACAGATGTTAAAATTATTTTTTAATATTTTATTTTTATTGTTTGTTTAATTTGCATTCCGCATTGGGTATTCACGGCTAGTGTAACGCATTGGTTATTTTAAAATAACAACACCAAAAGCGAAGGAAGTAATCAACCCTTAAACATTTCTTGTTAATAACTTAATCGATAAAGATAAACCGTGACATTGACAGTTTTTAAAAATTCCTTTTGTAAATCAGCAAGTCTAATTATGGATGAGTATATTATTAGGATGTCTCATTAATGAGGGGCATATTAGCATGTTTAATGATGCCAATATTTGATAAACTGTAGAATTATTATTATTAGTATTGTTAATATAATTATGGCTTGTTATTCACTTATTCCTCCCTACTTCAGACTGTAGTGAAGAAATTGTTCATTGTGTTTGAACTCACACAACCCTAATGGACAGACCACATCAAACAAGAATCGTTTAACTCGTAATTTTAACATAGAAAAATATACGGGCAACTTTCTGTTGAGATTTGAAACTTGGCCTCGGAGAAAGATCATGACAGAAACGAAACATTCAGAGAAATGGGAAATCTTCAAATGAACAACCAGCTGGGAGATATCAAAATAATTTGGACATGTTTTGGAAACATGTCATGAAAATAAAGAGAGTCTGATGAAACTTTAAGAAAAACTCGAAAGACTTAATGGCATCAATAATCTTAACAGATTTCTTTTAGCCAAGATCAGTGCACAAAGATGCACGTCAGGTAGATGGAGGCCATGGCTAAATTCATTTAACCTTTCAAAAATATTTTATGTACAGTTTTATCACTACATCTCTTCTTTTTTCTTTCATTTCCTATTTTGCTGTTATCTAGTTTCTTTCATATCCAATGTTCTATTTATATCACTTTTCTCTAATGTTCCATTTCTCTTATACAACCTTTCTCTCATATCCCATTTCTCTTATATCACATTCCTTTCAAATCCCTTTTTTCTTATATTACTTTTGTGTAGGGGTATATCAGCATGTCTAATTGTGTGGTGGTATATCAGCATGTCTAATTGTGTGGTGGTATATCAGCATGTCTAATTGTTTAGTGGTGTATCAGCATGTCTAATTGTGTAGGGGTATCTCAGCATGTCTGTCTAGGGGTATATCAGCATATCTAATTGTGTAGTGGTATATCAGCATGTCTGTGTAGGGGTATATCAGCATGTCTAATTGTGTAGGGGTATATCAGCATGTCTGTCTAGGGGTATATCAGCATATCTAATTGTGTAGTGGTATATCGGCATGTCTGTGTAGGGGTACATCAGCTTATCTAATTGTGTAGTGGTGTATCAGCATGTCTGTGTGGGGGTATATCAGCATGTCTGTGTAGGGGTATATCAGCATGTCTGTCTAGGGGTATATCAGCATATCTAATTGTGTAGTGGTATATCAGCATGTCTGTGTAGGGGTATATCAGCATGTCTGTGTAGGGGTATATCAGCATGTCTGTGTAGTGGTATATCAGCATGTCTGTGTAGGGGTATATCAGCATGTCTGTCTAGGGGTATATCAGCATATCTAATTGTGTAGTGGTATATCAGCATGTCTGTGTAGGGGTATATCAGCATATCTAATTGTGTAGTGGTATATCAGCATGTCTAATTGTTTAGGGGTATATCAGCATGTCTAATAGTTTAGGGGTATATCAGCATGTCTAATTGTGTAGGGGTATATCAGCATGTCTAATTGTGTAGGGGTATATCAGCATGTCTAATTGTTTAGTGGTATATCAGCATGTCTAATTGTTTAGTGGTATATCAGCATGTCTAATTGTGTAGGGGTATATCAGCATGTCTAATTGTGTAGGGGTATATCAGCATGTCTAATTGTTTAGTGGTATATCAGCATGTCTAATTGTGTAGGGGTATATCAGCATGTCTAATTGTGTAGGGGTATATCAGCATGTCCAATTGTGTGGTGGTATATCAGCATATCTAATTGTGTAGTGGTATATCAGCATGTCTAATTGTGTAGTGGTATATCAGCATGTCTAATTGTTTAGTGGTATATCAGCATGTCTAATAGTATAGGTGTATATCAGCATGTCTAATTGTTTAGTGGTATATCAGCATGTCTAATAGTGTAGTAATATATCAGCATGTCAAATTGTATAGGGATATATATTATTTCAGCATGCTTAATTGTGTAGTGGTATATCAGCATGTCTAATTGTTTAGTGGTATATCAGCATGTCTAATAGTATAGGTGTATATCAGCATGTCTAATTGTGTAGTAATATATCAGCATGTCTAATTGTGTAGGGGTATATCAGCATGTCTAATTGTTTAGTGGTATATCAGCATGTCTAATTGTTTAGTGGTATATCAGCATGTCTAATAGTATAGGTGTATATCAGCATGCCTAATTGTGTAGTAATATATCAGCATGTCAAATTGTATAGGGATATATATTATTTCAGCATGTCTAATTGTGTAGTAATATATCAGCATGTCAAATTGTATAGGGATATATATTATTTCAGCTTGCTTAATTGTGTAGGATGTGAAAAGTAAACAAAGCTAAAATCTCAATGTGAGTATCCTGCTGATGGCCTAAAACAGGCCGACTTGTCTACTTCACCTGAAGGTCACACAGACACCAGACACGCGCGCGCTCTCATAAATTGGTTTGATATACGGCTCATTTTAATAATCAAACAAACCCCCCTCTCTCCCTTCTCGTCACCCCCACCTCAACGCGCTCTATATATACTTTCCACGCCATCAATAGCAGACGCGAACATTCTCTACAGTTCATCGACATTTATCTCAACGGTGAGCCTCTCTTTGAATGAGTTTTTTTTATTAATTTGTTTCCTTAAGTTATCTTCTTATACGACTCAATATAAATATAAGATATGTTTATCGCCGTGTACACAAATAAGTATAGTCGTTTGGACAATAATAAAACAAACCCGTAAAAACAAAGTTTTTGACTATATATCCCTTATATATGAGACATAACTAACAGTATTGATTATTTTCAAACATTTACAGACTGAATCTGTCTTAACTCAAGTTTGCTTCATAACCCTAGGGGGGGGGGAGGGGTGGGTGGGAGGGGGGAGAGGGGAAAAGTCTGGTCACCGATTCGCTTGACCGAGCTCAGCGTGACACGTAAAATGTAAACAAAAGCACCCCGTCGCTTCGTTGGGTCGCCTCAATGCGTCAGCTCAAAATTTCACGTGGCAAAAAAACAATAACAAACCGTGAATTTGAATTACATACCTCATATAAGGATAAACTAAAAATGCATTAATTCGATCGATCTGAAATTTTGATACGATGCATTGTTAGGTAAGACGGGTGTGTGTGCCAAATTTCAGCTCGATCGAATCACGGGAAGTGGGTCATTTTTTACTTTTGTTTTTCCGCCCGCACATGAGATGACGACAGACAGAGAGACAGAGACGGCGGTGAAGTTAATATAAGGGATTTAAAAACACGAGGAAATGATTGAACAAACTGGCATTGTAACAACTTTTAAAAAGAATTAGGATTTCGTTGAATTCTATTGAACGACTTGTCAATGGATGTAATAACATCTGCTGTAATGATCATTTATTTTTTTATTTTTTTCCACAAGTTTGTCTAACGAGAGTTTGACAGGTGTCGTAGCCTCTAACAAAATCTATACCATAGCAATGACTTCCCCTTGGCTGTAGTTAATATGCTCGGTTGTTGGAAACCTCAAAATGGAAAAAAACGTTGACAAATGTTTTAAATTGATTAGCATTGAGACATAAAGTCTGCACAAAAAAATATTGAAAGACTTGTATACAGTATGCTAAACTCATCAAATTATTAAAAACACATTTAAACTGGTCTATATTTGAGACCCCTTTCCCTTTTTTTTTGGCTTAAATATTAGACCCACGGATTTTACACAGCATAGGTTCATCAGACCCACTGTCACTGTTTGAGCCCTATTTTCTCTAATACTAATTATCCATTGTTTGAGACCCACAGCCAGTTGTTTGAGAGCCTCTCCTTACTAAGCCCCATTTCCCCATGTCTTGTTAAAAAAAAACCAGCGCTATGTCACACAAACAAACGAGCGAGCACCTGAACCGCGCTGTCTCGCATGTTGCGCCAAACAAGATGGGCGTGTCAACACCATGTGACAGAACCCACGTGACTAATGATCACATGATCACACGGAGTTCTGATTGGCCGTTAGCAAGTGCCTCCGAGGGTAATAATGGCATTCCAGACATCGACAGCAGCATTTAAAAAAAACAAAAAAAACAACAACCTGTAACCTTATTATAGGGTTACGTCTGTCAGGCGGAAGCTAATGATTTCGTCTGAGTTCATTAGTGGAATTGAACCTTTTCTCTTCACAGTCTGATCAGTAGGACATATGAGGCAGCCATTTACATACATTTACACCCTCACACTAACAAAACAATTGTCTATATACCATAATGTATCTAAAATAATAGTCTTTATCAATGTGCTATAAAGGGGGAAAAAGATCCGTTAAGTACAAGAAAAGTTGACCACGTGACCAGAAGAATGAGAAGTTGACGTGATCAGATGACTGAGAAGGTAACGTGACCAGGAGACTGAGAAGGTATGGGGATAAACCAGGTCAAGAGTGGGTTTAAATTAAAGTTTGCCATCTTTACTCATCATCAGGTCTGTTGACAACAGTATGCCGACTTTGTTGAACAAGTCTAATCTTGACAAGAATAGCCTAACTTACTTGAACAAATCACAATGCATCTACGCAAAGTGAAAAAAAAACGGGGCGGATTTGCTAATTAAAAAAAAGGGGGGGGGGTTACATTTAACAGCTTACTGCGGCTTGCAAATGCGCGACATTTAGAAAGATAGGACGCACCCACATTCGTAGAAAAATGTAAAAACCCGTAAAAACAAAGTTTTTGACTATAAATCCCTTATATATGAGAGATAACTAAAAGTATTGATTATGTTCAAACGCGACAAACATTTACAGACTGAAACTGACTGAATTCCCCTTGCTGTAAAACACAAGATGTGGTCATCGATGGCAAGAGTGAACTCCAGTGACACGTGGATATCAACACTAGCAGACGAATACATCGAGTTACATAGAGATAAACTAAAAATGCATTAATTTAAATACGGTTCATTCGATCGATCTTAAATTTTGAGGCAATGCAGTGTTAGGTGACACAAGTCTATGTGCAAAATTTTAGCTCGATTGCAACACAGGAAGTGGGTCATTTTTTGACTTTTGTTTTTCCGCCCCACCAGGGAGCGATCACGACAAGACGGTGAAGTTAATATAAGGGATTTAAAAATGCGCACCGAGGTTTTAAATCAAAACACCGAGTTCTGTGTTTACAGAAGATGCGCTCCCAATTTTCTTCTAGCCACATCCCCTCCCATTAAAGTACACATCCTTAGCCTTGCAAGTAACCATTGGTTCCACACATCCTTAGCCTTGTAAGTAAGCATTGGTTCCACACATCCTTAGCCTTGTAAGTAAGCATTGGTTCCACACATCCTTAGCCTTGTAAGTAAGCATTGGTTCCACACATCCTTAGCCTTGCAAGTAAGCATTGGTTCCACACATCCTTAGCCTTGCAAGTAATTATTGGTTCCGAAGACGCCAAACGCATACTTCCGTTTTTCTACAATCTCATTTTTATCGAACAAACTTCAGGCCCCCCCCCTTCTTCCTTGTGATTTCATCTTCTGATCTCCACGCCGAATTCCATAAGGCCCATATTTACGTCCACAGGACACTAGCTCCTGGGCTTTAATACAGAGCTCGTCAATTTAAGCCTAAGTTCACCAACTGGACACCTCGTTTCTTATTTATGGACACATCGTTTTTTTTTCTGGACACATTGTTACTTATTTCTGGACACCTTGTTTCTTATTTCTGGACACCTTGTTTCTTATTTCTGGACCACTCGTTTATTATTTCTTCCTGCGCCCCCTTCACCCCCCCCCCACCCCACGCTTTCATCAGATGTTGTGGCGCATGGGGGGCTATCCGCGAAGAATTTATTCGGCCTGTAATTGAAAGGCCGTCCGTTAGCAAGGGAATTAAATCTGTCAGGTTACAGCCCGGCATTGATTGGCTCCTTACAAGCGCATTCTGTGCTACGTCATCACTCAGCCTGCACACGAGCGAACTGTGCACATGACAAGATTGCCAGGCGGCACTCTCTGTTGATGGTCCATACACTGCACTGGTTAGCACAAACCAGATCTTTGCTGAACATGAAAGCACGTGGGAATACCCAGTAAAATGATGGCATTGAACACATTGTGCGCACCAAACAGCACCAAGAGGATCCTGCGTACCATGAAGATGCAACAATTTGTCTTCCTGCCCCAAGGGATCTACTCTGTGTGTGTGTTTGCCCATTGGTTAATGTCTGCTGCTCTACTAAACTGTCACACCCAAACAGACTGTGTAGCACCAAAACAGACTGGGTAGCACCAAAACAGACTGGGTAGTACCCCAACAGATAAGAGCAACATCCTACACATCAGGGCAACATCCCCACCATGAGCGCAACGCCCCAAACATCACAGTTACGCCCCAAACATCACAGTTACTCCCCAAACATAGATTAACGCCCCAAACATAAGATTAACGCCCCAAACATAAGATTAACGCCCTAATCATCAGACTTACGCCCCCCAAAACATCAGAGTAACGCCCCAAAACATCAGAATAACGCCCCCAAACATCAGATGAACACCCCAAACATCAGAATAACGCCCCCACACAAGATGTCTCCAAGTCTGACTGGCAGGCTGTTGCCTGATTTCGTGAGCGCCTAAAACGATTTAAATGTTGTTTTTTTTCTCCTTCACAAAATATTGCACCGAGAAATGAGCAAAAAAAAATCTCTGGAAAAAAAAATAAATGAATGAATGTAATCAAATGAGACACTTTCTTTTCTTCTTTTCCCTTTGATGGAGAACTCCCCTAATCTTGAAGGACGAATCAGAGAGCTCCATTTAGTGTAGTCTCTTTCAACTGTTCTGTTTACTTCAGGTTATCATCCTCTAAACTCTAAACATCACACTGAAATGCAACGCGTCGCCAAGAGCCAGTCAGGAACTATATTTAGACGGCACCAAATAGTTACAATGGCGAGGAATTTTTATTAGCCCTGAGCTCAACATAGGTTTGAATGACAACACAAATATATGACACGTCAAGAAATTTATTGGAAGGATCAAATCTAATTGTACACCGGGCCATGATGCCTAGAACGGATGTGCTCAATTTTATTTTTAAATTGTGTGTGTGTGTGTGCGTGTGGGGGGTGGTATCATTTATTAAGTCGTCTTTTGGGGAAAAGGGAGGGAGTGGAGAGGAATGTTGGATGACAATTCATTTTAAAGATTCATTCCTGGTGACTTTTTAATTTCACAATTGCATCAAACCATCAATTAAATTAAATCATTAAAACTTGACAACTTGACAATAGAAGAACAAAGACAAATTGGTTAATATTGTGTGCTATAGTCGATGTTGTGTGCTATAGTCGATGTTGTGTGCTGTAGTTTGATGTTGTGTGCTGTAGTCGATGTTGTGTGCTGTAGTTGATGTTGTGTGCTGTAGTTGATGTAGTGTGCTGTAGTTGATGTAGTGTGCTGTAGTTGATGTAGTGTGCTGTAGTTGATGTTGTGTGCTGTAGTTGATGTTGTGTGCTGTAGTTGATGTAGTGTGCTGTAGTTGATGTTGTGTGCTGTAGTTGATGTAGTGTGCTGTAGTTGATGTTGTGTGCTGTAGTTGATGTTGTGTGCTGTAGTTGATGTTGTGTGCTATAGTTGATATTGTGATGTTGTGTGCTGTAGTTGATGTTGTGTGCTGTAGTTGATGTTGTGATGTTGTGTGCTGTAGTTGATGTTGTGTGCTGTAGTTGATGTTGTGTGCTGTAGTTGATGTAGTGTGCTGTAGTTGATGTTGTGTGCTGCAGTTGATGTTGTGATGTTGTGTGCTGTAGTTTATGTTGTGTGTTGTAGTTGATGTTGTGTGCTGTAGTCGATGTTGTGTGCTGTAGTTGATTTTGTGTACTGTAGTTAATGTTGTGTGCTATTGTTGATGTTATGTGCTGTAGTTGATGTTGTGTGTTGTAGTTGATGTTGTGATGTTGAGTGTTGTAGTTGATGTTGTGATGTTTATTGTTGTAGTTGATGTTGTGATGTTTTGTGCTGTAGTTGATGTTGTGATGTTTATTGTTGTAGTTGATGTTGTGATGTTGTGTGCTGTAGTTGATGTTGTGATGTTGTGTGCTGTAGTTGATGTTGTGTGCTGTAGTTTATGTTGTATGCTGTTGTTGATGTTGTATGCTGTAGTTGATGTTGTGTGCTGTAGTTGATGTTGTGTGCTGTAGTTGATGTTGTATGCTGTAGTTGATGTTGTATGCTGTAGTTGATGTTGTATGCTGTAGTTGATGTTGTGTGTTGTAGTTGATGTTGTATGCTGTAGTTGATGTTGTGTGCTGTAGTTGATGTTGTGTGCTGTAGTTGATGTTGTGCGCTGTAGTTGATGTTGTGATGTTTTGTGTTGTAGTTGATGTGTGCTGTAGTTGATGTTGTATGCTGTAGTTGATGTTGTGTGCTGTAGTTGATGTGTGCTGTAGTTGATGTTGTATGCTGTAGTTGATGTTGTGTGTTGTAGTTGATGTGTGCTGTAGTTGATGTTGTATGCTGTAGTTGATGTTGTGTGCTGTAGTTGATGTTGTGTGCTGTAGTTGATGTTGTGTGCTGTAGTTGATGTTGTGATGTTTTGTGTTGTAGTTGATGTTGTGATGTTTTTTTTGTAGTTGATGTTGTGTGCTGTAGTTGATATTGTGATGTTGTGTGCTGTAGCTGATGTTGTGTGCTGTTGTTGATGTTGTGTGCTGTAGTTGATGTTGTGTGCTGTAGTTGATGCTGTGTGCTGTAGTTGATGTTGTGTGTTGTAGTTGATGTTGTGATGTTGAGTGTTGTAGTTGATGTTGTGATGTTGTGTGCTGTAGTTGATGTTGTGTGCTGTAGTTGATATTGTGATGTTGTGTGCTGTAGTTGATGTTGTGATGTTGTGTGCTGTAGTTGATGTTGTGATGTTGTGTGCTGTAGTTGATGTTGTGTGCTGTAGTTGATATTGTGATGTTGTGTGCTGTAATTGATGTTGTGTGCTTTAGTTGGTGTTGTGTGCTGTAGTTGACGTTGTGTGCTGTAGTTGACGTTGTGTGCTGTAGTTGATGTTGTGATGTTGTGTGCTGTAGTTGATGTTGTGTGCTGTAGTTGATGTTGTGATGTTGTGTGCTGTAGTTGATGTTGTGTGCTGTAGTTGATGTTGTGATGTTGTGTGCTGTAATTGATGTTGTGTGCTTTAGTTGGTGTTGTGTGCTGTAGTTGACGTTGTGTGCTGTAGTTGACGTTGTGTGCTGTAGTTGATGTTGTGTGCTGTAGTTGATGTTGCTGTGTTATGTACAGATGATGGGCGTATGGGTGTTAACTAACGTAAGGTTGCTCGCGAGCATTTGAAAGGTGTGGACCAACCTTTAGAATCACGCTTCAATAGCATTCAACATCATTAATCTATTGATAAGGAGGAGAAACACAAACAAAGCTATGAAACTTTAATAGGACTCGAGGAAGGAAGCTCTACTAGTAATTCTTACATGTTCATATGACTAAATTGACTTAAGATGATAAGTGTAATCGATTCTGTGACAACTCGATGCACCAAAAACAAACAAGATAATGTCTAGGGCATTGATGTACAACGCTACTAACTGTGTTAAGCCCTTCAAGTGAATCTGAATATGGTTGAAATGGTAATTCACTATCTATCAAATAGGAGATAGACTATCGATTAATTAGTTGGTTGACTACCAAGCAGTGATTAAATAGGTCAGGATACATCAGTCGGACTAAGTTTTAGTACAAACTTTCATATTTGCAGCAGGTTCCCTCAGGCCTAACAGAAATTGCAGTGGGCCGCACGTGGCCCACGAGCCGCAGTTTTGCCACTCCTGAATCATGTTATACGAAATATTCATTTAAAGGTGAGAACAAGGTTGGGAAAAAACAAACAAAACCAAACAAAGAAATAATTCAAGATTACCGCATAGAATGTAGCATCATTTCCTAAAGCGTTCCACGGTCCGCGCTAACGATTATCTGACCGCATGCCCACTGGTCCGCCGTGGTTCTAGATGTACAGCCATGGACATGGTCATTTCCTTCAAACAAGGCGTGGTCTACATGACCACACTAAGACGTAATCCTTGACCGCACTACACTTGAAAATTTAAAAAAAAATTGACTCCACCACAACGTCCCCCTGATTTTAATCCAAACTTTGGGCCGGGGTACCACAGGAAGGGAGACCACCACAGAACGACTCCAGGCCGAGAAGTGTAGGCGAACGCCTCGGGTTAACAGCTACCATTGGTTCAGTCCCCCACCCCCTCCCCACCCTTTACCTGGTCCTTTGTATCAGGCACCGTGAGTAGAGGCCTACCTTAAGCCGTACTGTACCCCGCCGTACACTCACGACTCACCTCCCACAGGTACGGACTAAACTCGTTTTTTTTTGGTTATGTTTTAAAACGCCACATCGTATAGTCATAAGGAGGAGGGGCGAGATGGTGGGTTGGGTGTGTAAGGGAGGGGGTGTAAGGGAGGGGCGAGATGGTGGGTCGGGTGTGTAAGGGAGGGGGTGTGAGCGAAGATGATAAAAATAGACACCCGCCCCTCACCACATGTAAACAAGAACAAACGCCCAAAGGTGAGGATGGAGGTATGGGAGGCAATCGTTTCAGACGTCAAGTGTGTTACTAGACGCAAGACTGAATGAATTACCCAGTCACTAAACAAAAGGGGCGAATGTGTTGTCTGAAAGGCAGCTGTTGTACCACAACAGTGCTGTCTGAAAGACGGCTGTAGTACACCGACAGTGCTGTCTGAAAGGCAGCTGTAGTAAACCGACAGTGCTGTCTGAAAGACAGCTGTAGTACACCGAGAGTGCTGTCTGAAAGGCAACTGTTGCACCCAGACAGTGCTGTCTGAAAGGCAGCTGTAGTACACCGAGAGTGCTGTCTGAAAGGCGGCTATTGTACCCCGACAGTGCTGTCCGAAAGACAGCTGTTGTACCCCGACAGTGCTGTCCGAAAGGCAGCTGTTGTACCACGACAGTATTTTCTGAAAGACAGCCATTGTACCCCGACAGTGCTGTCTGAAAGGCCCATTGTGCGCCAGATGTTGTATGGCCGTCCAGTTAAACCCTCCAGTATGTTAACGCAGTTAGCTCATAATTAGGTCATGGGCTGCTCCAGGCCCATCAGCTCACACTCGACTTGAATCAAGTTTCAAGGCGGCCGACAGTTGGGAGGGGTAGGTGCGGGGTGGAGAAGAGGGCAGCGGTAAGGGGGGGGGGCGGCTGGTGTTGAGTTTGAGGATTGAAAGACAAATACAGCTGTGCGATTTAGAGTTGCCCCCTCCTTCTCTCTCCTCACCCCCCTCCCCAAACTAACATTCATTTTTACTAAAACTCCAATTTTGCTTCCCAGGTGTGTAAGGGCCTGGTGTTATTACTGCACAAGCTAACATGCTGACACGCGTGCCGTCCTACAGGCATTGGGTCATTACACGCTGACACGCGAGCCATTCGAGGCCATACCATACTAATGTGACTGTCAAGATCGACAGACGCAAGAACCACCTTAAAGCCCAGTTAAGTAATCATGGTCAAGGCTACTCAAGGACGTGAAATATAGCCTATAGGAGTACGACTGTGTGTCTATGTATGAATTGTATGTGTCCATGTATGAGTATATGCATGAGTTTATGTATATGTCTAAGTATGTGCCTATTTATGTGTCTATGCATGTGTCTATATTTATGTATGTGTCTGTGCCTATGTTTGTAATTATGTATGTGTATATTTCTATGTATGTGTCTATATAGGTGTCTATGTATTTGTATGTGTGTATCTATTTATGTGTCTTTGTATATGTGTCAGTGTATCTATGTATATGCATATATGTGTCTATGTGTGTGTCTATGTATGTGTTTCTGTGTGTGTCTATGGATGTGTCTATATGTGTTATAAACGTTTTTGTGTCAATGTATGTATCTACGTCTATGTATGTATCTGTATATATCTATGTTTATGTGTGTGTCATGTATGTGTCTGTGTCTATCTATGTATTTGTTTATGTCTATTTATATGTCTATGTAGGTGTCTATGTATGTATCTGTGTGTATTTCTTTGTGTGTATCTGTGCGTGTCTGTTTGTGTGTCTGTGTGACTGTGTGTGTGTCTGTGCGTGTTTCTCTGTGTGTATTGAGGGCACTATGAGTGACCCCAATATTACCTGGCAGCTGAACTTCATACAAATATTAATGGCAACATGTGTGCTCAACACTGGACCACTCGTCAAGACATCTGGACTTTCTGGACAAACATTCAGGTGTGCTAAAATATGTCGGTGATACAACACACGTACAGGTGTGCTAAAACATGTCGGTGATACAACACATGTGCAGGTGTTCTAAAACATGTTGGGGATATAGCTCATGCACAGGTGTGCTAAAACATGTCGGTGATACAACACTCACACGGCTGACACGGGGCATGCTCTGACAAAGACCTTACTTTCCCTTTGGACACTAGAGGATACATGACTCTGATAATGAACGTATTTCTCCTGACACAACCATAATTCTCCCATTGTGTACAGAACGAAGAAATATGTAAGGGAACCTCTGGTTAAAATTGTGCAGTAATTACCAGGAGCCATGCGCCAAAAATTGAGATCCGCAATCATATGGGGAAGTTGAACATTAAAAGATTTTCTCGCCAATAACGGCAATTTCATCCACAAACAAGGGGCGCAACTCATCAAAACAGACAGTGGCTTTGTGCTTCGTTCAAGTACTCATGTCTTACCTCCCTTGTATTATATCACCTTAAAAATACCTCAGAAATTTTTACAAGAGCAGCCGAATATGTCGAGTGGGTTAGGGAAAGAGATAGCGGGGAAAGGAGAAGAAATGGAAAGAAGGGGGACATATCGGGAGAGAGTATGAGAGAGAGAGAGAGGGAGAGAGAGTACGAGAGAGAGAGAGAGAGAGGGGGGGGAGAGTACGAAAGAGAGAGAGGGGGGTAGCAGGAGCGCATAATAGAGAAAGAAAGGAAGAAATCTAGAGGGAGAAAGAGAGAAAGAGATAGAGAGGAGAGGGGTGAAAATGCAAGAGGACTGGCCGGACAAAATTAGCAACCGGGAACTGTGGCAGCGGAGAAAACAGAAGCCAATTGAGGAAGAGATTCTTCAGAAGCGGTGGAGGTGGTTTGGTCATACACTAAGAAAACCTGCTTCTAATATAACAAGGCAAGCCCTGAAATGGAACCCCCAGGGTAAGCGGAATAGAGGGGTCCAAGAAACACTTGGCGCCGAGAATGTGAGGCAGACATCTAGAGAATTGGCCATGAATGGAAGATCCTGGAGAAGCTGGCTCAGGATAGAAATGCATGGAGGTCTCTAGTAGGTGGCATATGCCCTTGGAGGAATCGCAGACGCCGGTGGATGCCCCTCATGGACGAGAAGACTCAACAACTACTTCTTCTAAACTAAAGAACAATTGAAACACATCGAATTTACAATACAATGAATTGTTTAATAAATGTTAATCTTGATATCCAACAAATGAAATGGGAGGAGGGGAAATGGGATTGACATCTAAGAAAATGTGATTACATTCTAATGGCAGGTCGGTCGTACTTCAACCTACGACTAGAACATAACCACACAATTGTACAGCCTCTTGCTGGTGGGACGACACAACCAGTCAACCTTACAGGTTGGACGACACAACCAGTCAACCTTACAGGTGGGACGACACAACCAGTCAACCTAACAGGTGGGACGACACAACCAGTCAACCTTACAGGTGGGACGACACAACCAGTCAACCTTACAGGTGGGACGACACAACCAGTCAACCTTACAGGTGGGAATACGCAATCTAGCAAGAGGGACGACGCAATCTAACAGGTGGGACGACGCAATCTTACAGGTGGGACGACGGAAGTGTAAAGCCTCTTAGAAGTGGGACGACGCAATCTTACAGTCACAAGACCCACTATTGTCACGAAAAGACCCAATATTGTCAAGACATGACACAATTTTGTCACGATTTCATCACGATTTTGTCACGATTTTGCTAAATATTGTTACGTGCCTGGCTCAAGTACTGAAGTACCTACTGGCTAACTTGCGTGGAGCTTTATAAATATGTTACAGACACAATAAAGACTTGCTGAAAAAATTAAATCTTCCGATAATATTGTGTACATACTAAACTCGGACAGTGGACATAAGCAAATCACTCGGACATCAAAACATACAACATTCGGACAGTGAAAGTATACATATGACATTCGGTCAGTGGAGCTAACCACAACATTCGTACAGTGTACGTAACAATACAACATTCGTACAGCGGAGCTAACCATACATCAAATGGTCAATGATATGGAGCTACATAACTCCACACTCTGTCACTGGACCCTCCAACAAACACCCCCCCCCACACACACACATAAAACCGTCTCTCGGATCGGAAGCCTATATTTGGCCGAAGCGAGAATTGGATTGTCTGAACATCGGCATCACCGAGCCCGAGGCGAGGGTCGAGCAACGCGTGTCGGGGCCCGTCTAGCGGCTGACATCTGCTCTACGCTCATCCAATAAGGTCACGTGACCTCGGGTGGGGGCCCAAACCCTTTCAATAAAACGAGAGTCCTGTCAAGGCCTGGTCTCCGCCCCCCCCTCCCCTCACCCTTTGACAGAGCTTAACTAAAAGTGTGGGGGGAGGGGTGGGGGAAATGATGGAGAAAATCAGGGCCGTGGACTCATACCCCTCGGGGCCTCACTTATCAGCCGGACGTAATGACTCCGGACGTCGGGTGTTTAAACCGGTCACTTATGTCTACAAGCACTTGCGTGTCGATGGAGGCCGGTGTGGGGGTGGGGGCAGGAGGAGGATGAGACAACTCGTTTCACCCGGTTCCTCCTACCCTCCAGGGTTGTGTACCTTCCCCCCGTCACTCCGTCAAAAGAAGCCGGCGATTTGCGTCGTATTGATGAGATATCGATCGGCGCAGTGGTCAGTACGTGGTCAAGCACCGTGGTCTCACTGGTCAACATGTGACACATGCTCGGGGGAAGGGGGAGGGGCCGAGACTAATAAACGTCTTCGGATGGACGTCAAGACGTCTTTTGTCGTGACCACTCTGGGACAGATGACCAGCGAAGTGCCGTCTTTTGGCTGGTATCAACGTATATTGTGTATCGTGATTTTTACTTGTTTCCTATCATATATATATTTACGCTCAATTATGTAGCCTAACGCTAAGGGACATCACTCTGCTTTTTTTTTAAATTGGATAATCATTTTGGTTTCCAGATTAACATTTAACACCCTCCACACTATTATTAATAATTAAACAATTTCATGCGGACGTTCGATAAGAGGTATTTTTGGTGCAGTAATTTGGTGCGCTGCTTTCTAAAATTACTTTAAAAATCGTGTGGTGATTAGCACTGTAAAAAAATATTATATACATACTTTGTGTACATTTCAGGAATATTGTATGTATTATACACTGATACGTTAATTAAGCTTTTGCAATACAAAAACAAAAAAAACTATATTATAAAATACTTTGTGTACATTTAAGAACGTTTAATATTACGTATCTATCATACAAGGACAAGTTAGTTGGGCTTTTGAAAAAGGTGGGCGCCGTAGGCGCCCTTAAAAAAGGGGCGCCGCAGGCGCCACGGCGCCGCAGCACAAACTAGTATTTTATATAAATACGTAAAATATATGGTATAGTTCCTTGATGTAAATCTATATATATATATCAAGATACAATATATGCGGGGTATTCTTTAAATTGTTAATAGTGTATGCATTTGTTTTTGTTCATCTATAGTTGCGCTGTTGCGGTAAGAAACGTTAGAGCTATAACTATAGCCAATCAGAGGATAATTCATGTCTGGTGTGAAGCGCTTAGACTTAATCGAAACAAGAGAGACTGAAAGAGTTAGGGAGAGAGAACGAAATAGAGAAGTAAGAAAGGAATAGAGGGGTACAGGGGGTAGGGAGAGAGAGCAAGACAGATGAGTTAGAGAGATAGAGGGGAGAGAGAGGGGGTAGAGATGGAGGTAGGGAGAGAGAGAGAGAGGAGTTAGAGGGAGATAGAGGGCTGTGAGAGAGTGGGGGAGGGTGAGGGAGAAATATAAAATCTGAAATCACACTGTTGTTATCCTCTTACGAATGAGAACCGTTGATATGGCTATATTCATTTAAATTGAGCACCATCGATCTGACCAAACACATGCTAGAGAATTCATGTAGGCATATACCAAGATACCGCATCGTTTGAGAGCAATCGAACCAGACACAATAACATTGCAGAGTCTGATACATTATAAACGTTCCTTAACGTTTGAGAAGCACTGAGTGAGGCTACCGTTTGAGAAGCACTGAGTGAGGCTACCGTTTGAGAAGCACTGAGTGAGGCTAAAGTTTGAGAATCACTGAGAGCGGCTACCGTTTGAGAAGCACTGGGTGAGGCTACCGTTGTCCGGGATCAGCGGATAAATGTGTTTCCCCCCGACTGGAGAGCTCGTCTATTAGTTGTGTCATTGGCCCGATCAAAATATTGACTTCTGGTAGTCAACGATTGAGTCCAAACACCGAGCTGGACTAATGACTGGCTTGGGGTGGAGGGGGGCGCAGAGATGGCTGAGAAGCGGACAGGTTGCCGAGTCGAGCGGCACGGGGGATAATCCGCAATGGCTTTGTTGCTAGGTGATTCCGAGTTATCTTCGGCGTAACGGGATTATTTCTGAGATGTTGCTAAGAGACGCTGTGAGGGTTTTGTGGCCCCCACCATTCCTTTTTTTTATTTATTTTTTTTTGTTGATCGGACGGTTGTTAGTAAAGATTGAAACAGAAATCAGAGGACTCATATGCTGGGCTAATGGCTTTATGGGTGTTTCTACAATAGTTTTGGGAATACCACTGCTAATGATGTTTACACGTTGAGTGAGGCGTAATTTACTCAAGAAATTGCAACAACGCACTGAGAACCGTTGTTAATGATATTCTTGCTAAGGGAATCCCCATACCGATAGCTTTAACCGGTAAGTTGGAAATTGAGAAGCAAGTGAAAGAAATACAGCCCCATACGACAACGGTCATACGAATAGCTTTAACCGGATAGTTAGAAATTGAGAAGTAATTAAAAGAAATACAGCCCCATACGATGGTAGTCAGGGCGCAAACATAACTACAATACTGAAGCTTTCA
The DNA here is from genome assembly GCA_944989445.1 of Ampullaceana balthica. Classification (NCBI taxonomy): domain Eukaryota; kingdom Metazoa; phylum Mollusca; class Gastropoda; family Lymnaeidae; genus Ampullaceana; species Ampullaceana balthica. The sequence continues at coordinate 820,051 of CALYLW010000369.1, forward strand.
AAAACAACCGAGTGCATAACGATTGTATGATCCCTGAGAGATATTCCCACTATGATTGTACGATAGCCTCAGAGATATTCCCACTATGATTGTATGATCCCTAAGAGATGTTCCCACTATGATTGTATGATCCCTAAGAGATATTCCCACAATGATTGCATGATAACCTATTATAAGAGATATTCCCACAATGATTGTATGATAACCTATTATAAGAGATATTCCCACAATGATTGCATGATAACCCAAGAGATTTTCCGACAATATTTCTATGATCCCCTGAGAGATATTCCCACAATAATTGTATGATCAACGGAGAGATATTTCCACAATAATTATATGAACCAATTAAAGGTATTCACACAATGATTGTATTTAAGACTGAAAGATATTCACACAGTAATCGTGTAAACCACGAAAGATATTCCCCCAAAAATCGTAAAGCCAGATCTCAAATGAAGATGTGAGAAAGAGCAGACCACCTGTGCACGTGTGTGTGGGGTGGGAGGGGGTGGGTGGCGTGGCCTGGGGTACGGACATGAACGTGTCAGGAGAACGGTTCCGTCCAGAGACACCTGTCAGAGGTGATCCCGCCCAGGTTGCTGGGGAGGACAACCATGTTATCATGTCGTTATCCAATTCACACAAACCAGGGGCGGAGATGAGAGGAGCCCACAGGGTGGGGCGTACAGCCAACGATTTCTGTCCAACTCATTTAACCAAGAGAGAAAGAGAGAGGAAGAGAGAGAGGTAGAGAGATAGCCCTGGTCGACGTGACCTAATAGATAGTTGTCCATGGGTGCATTCATCAGCGGATCGGCGGTGGCGGAGCCAGAAAAGAAAATGACCGAGGGTCTCCGAGATGAAAGGAATCAAACGACTCCTTATCTTTACAATATTTACACCCTAGAGCAGTGACGGCGAGCCTGTGGCACGCGTGCCACAGTCGGCACGCAGGGCCTCATCAGCCGGCACGCGACTAATATATTTTTTTCTTAATAAAACCAGCTAAGCCAAACCCACATTTCGGGTTTCATTGGAGTGTCGGCACTTTGCTAGATAAGTAAGTGGGATTTTGTAGAATTTTGGGCACGCGGCCCCACAAAGATTCGCCATCACTACCATAGAGAGTTTGTCTTACAACTTGAATGTCTGTAGCTGCGAACGTTCAGGAGTGATGTAGTTATTTTGGGGGCGATGGGATGTTGGAGGGCGGTTGAAAGTTTTTTATTGTAGTATTTAGGGCGGTTGAAAGTTTTTTATTGTTGTGTGCAGGGCGGTTGAAATTTTTTTTATTGTATGTAGGGCGGTTAAGTTTTTTTTTATTGTTGTATGTAGGGCGGTTGAAAGTTTTTTTTATTGTTGTATGTAGGGGGGTTAAGTTTTTTTTATTGTTGTATGTAGGGCAGAAGTTGTTGTAAGGGAGATTAAAAGGATTTTTAAAAACTTGACTTGGTAAAATATTGAGTTAAATCTAGTGAAGTTATGATATAAGGGTAAAAGGAAGGACTAGGTAAGATCTTGGGTTAAATCTAGTTTTTGTTCTTGTTTTCTTTTTTTAAAGTCCCATAACCGATGGTCGTAGGGGATCCTAATGTTTCCATTAGAACTTACTAGGGACTTGGTAGACCTTGGTGGGCGCCCCATCTCCCTTCCAGGTCAGCGGAGGACTTTCTTAGCGTTAGTCATTCATCATTTTTAATGTGGCTTTGCGTGGGCTGGTGAGGCGAGCGCACTATTGACTTCGCTATCCAGCCAGCAAATCTAGTTTAGGTATAAGGGTAAAAGGCAGGACTAGGCAGGATCTTGGAATTAAATCCAATTTAGGTATGTTATAACGGTTACAAAGGTTTAGTTAAGATGCGGCGTAAAATCTGTTAAAACTACATGTAAGGTGAAGACTAGTTGAACTAAGATTTACGGCTGAATCTAGATTAGACAATATCTAGGTTGAAGTTTAGATTAGACAACATCTAGGTTGAAGTCTAGATTAGACAGCATCTAGGTTGAAGTCTAGATTAGACAGCATCTAGGTTGAAGTCTAGATTAGACAATATCTAGGTTGAAGTCTAGATTAGACAACATCTAGGTTGAAGTCTAGATTAGACAGCATCTAGGTTGAAGTCTAGATTAGACAGCATCTAGGTTTTGTCTAGATTAGACAGCATCTAGGTTGAAGTCTAGATTAGACAATATCTAGGTTGAAGTCTAGATTAGACAAATGTAGATTTGACATTTGAAGCTTGTTTAGCTTGTGCGATCTGATTTGTTTGCTAGTTTAAGTGTGAGCTTCAGAATTTAGGGTTAAATCAAGTTTGGGTTAGATCTAATGACGGTTATTAACGGTGTAGGTGTCTAGCCTAGGATAAATGTAAAAAACAAGCAAGGAAGATTATACGGGTTCACGTTGGAATTGGTAAAGGGAGAGCAATCGGGAGCACTTTAGATCTTTGATATGTCAGTTGTGGACGAGACACGTGTTGAAGCAGGTGAGGGTAGCAGGGGCGGCGGTGAGGGGGGTGAGGTGCCGAGGGGGGGGGGAAATCGAAAGGGGTGAGGGGATTGCTGAGGTCTGTCGGGGGCGGTTGTGGTTTTTCGCAGGTGATGATGATAGACCAAACTGAGTCCAATCTTAGCACATATGCTCTACCTACGATTAAATTAAATAAACTTTTTCAGCATTATGATAGATTCATGGTCAACTGATCAGTCGGGGATTTCTATTTTAAAACGTCACGTACGTCTAAATTCTTCTCTAAAAACCATTTGGTGGGGGTGGGGGTTTGTGTCTGTGTGGGTTGTGTGTGTGTGGGGGGGTGTAAGGCTGGTACATAATTTTGACATTTTAATCCGTGTGTTTGTATGTATGTTTCTATGCGTGTTTGTATGGATATTTATCAGTGTGTTTGTATGTCTGTTCCTCTGACTATTTGTATATCCGTCCCACTGACTATTTGTATGCTTGTTCCTCTATTTCAGTGGTTCCTAACCTTTTGGGGTCCATGCACCCCTTCAGATGCCCAAAAAAGTTCATGCACCCCCTCGTGAAACTTGCATAAAATGCATAATAAACTATGTTTATTTTAGGAACACAACAGTTTTGACCATAGGCAACAGAGAATTTAGTTAGTGATCTGCTGCTTCTTATGATCAATCAGCGATTAAATCTGGAGAATCCTGCTTCACAGAGATAGGTTGTGTCAAATGGAAGGAGAGTCAGTACTGCCCTCTTGGCTAGTTGTGGGTAGGAATCTAGCTGGGACGCACCAAAATTCAATCAAGGTATTGCAACTGAAGGCACTCCTCAGTACTTCTCTGGTTCTCAAATCAATCATGTCATCTTTAGCAAAGTCACTGTCATCAATGTTGTCCAAGTCACAGAGAAAAGGATTGCGAATCCAATGGTCTTTCCTAGCAATTTTTTCGACAGAAATACCCATCAAAGGACTTTTGCAATGTTGAAAGGTCCTCTGAAATTTCCCCTTTGATTTTTTCAGGCAGTGATCCCTCGGTGCTTCCTTCTGCACCAGATATTACAACTTCATCCAAGTGTGGAAAGTTGGCAAGTTGGACTTTTCTTTTCGTCATTGGAATAGTGGCTCTTTGTTTAGTAAGGCTTGAATTCTCTCAGTAGCATCCATTACAGTCACAGCAGGTTCTTGGAGAGATGTGTTCAACTCATTCAAGATGGTGAAGATGTCAGACAGGTATGCCAAGTAAAGAATGAAATTTGGACAGTCAAACTTGTCATCAAGGTCACTCTCTTTTTCTCGCAAGAAAATGGCATGCTCCACTCTCAGTTCTACTAACCGAGAAAGTATCCGTCCCTTGGACAACCAGCGCACCTCATTGTGGTAGAGCAGAACTTCATGCTCAGAGACCACCTCCTGACAGAACAACTTGAAGAGGCAGTGGTTCAAGGCATGTGAGCGGATAAAATTTACAACTTGGACTGCAGTAGAAAGAACTGACTTCGAGGTTGGAGGTAGAGTTTTGCATGCCATGGCCTGACGATGAAGGATACAGTGTGTAGTGACAATATCTGGAACTTCTTTCCTTGCCAGTAGAGCACCACCTGTGCAAATTGAAGAAATTCTTGAAGTCAAGTCAAAATGGTTTTCAGTGAAGAATGCCCTGACTAGCTGCAGCACATCAGCAGCTTTGTTAATAACATGGAGTGGCTTACAAAAGAAAAATTCCTCCTTCAGGAATCCACTGAGAACATATCTCAGAAATACAAGAATCTGACTGCATTGTGCTACATCAGTGGATTCATCCAGCTGAATGCTAAATGGGAAAAGGACTGCTTCTCATATCACACAAGACTTGATTCAGAATGTCTGCAGCCATGTCACTAATCCTGGAATGAATAGTGTCATTGAACAAAGGAACTTTCTCAACCTGCTCCCTCTCCTGGTGACCACACATCAGTTTCACCATCTCCAGTGCACAAGGTTTCACCAAAGTTCTCCAATGGTGTGGGGCTTCTTGTTCTTTGCAATAAGAAATGCAACTTTGAATGATGCCTCCAGTGCAGGTTTCTGTGACAAAGAAAATCCAAGCTTGGGCAAGGTACCTGAGGTCAAGAAGCGAGCTCTCTTCTGCTTGGAGACCTCAACACTGTCCTTGGAATTGGATGGATGGACTTTCTCCAAGTGCTCTCGGAGTATAGCAGGCTTCATGTTGTCATTGCACATGATTTTTCCACAGATAAATCACTGAGGCTTTTGTGTTCTATCTCTCTCTCTTTTTTATTATTTATTAACGATTTTGAGGGGGTGATGACAATCAGAAAGTCATACCAGTACAGGCAAATTTTTAACTGACGAAGATGATGTTTTTAATGACTGGAATTGGATGCTCAACTCAAGATTTTAGATTTCAATGACAAATAATGGCTTACAATTAACGTTTTTAAGACCTTTGCAGCGTACCGAGCAATAAAAGTGAAGGGAAAAAATCCCAAAGTTTACATCCGCTCAAAACGGTTAGAGATATGACGTATTTGATGACAAAATTAAATTATTTTTAGAAAACTGTGACTTAAAACACGAAATTCCGAGGAACATGTAGAGCGAACCGTTCATTTTGCGAAAAAGTTTTTCCGTCAATTTTTGACATGCGCAGAACGATGCGCAACCGAGTATGGGGGGGGGGAGGTTGTACATGGGAGCCCTTTAACGCGGCATGCCTTGCTTATGGTTTATATTTATCAGTTATCAGTTTTTCTTTCTTTTTTTCCTTCTTCCTTTTTTTTCTTCCTCTTTTTCTTTTTTTTCTCTGAATGGTTCATGCACGCCTGGAACCTGCTCATGCACCCCTTGGGGGTGCATGCACCACTGGTTAGGAACCCCTGCTCTATTTGCATATCTGTTACTCTAACTATTTGTAAGACTGTTGCTTTGACTATTTAGTATATGTGTTCAACTGACTATTTGTATTCTTTTCCTCTATTTTTATGTCTGTTCCATTGTATATTTTATCTCTGTTCCTCTGACAATTTGTGTGTCTGTTCCAGTGTATATTTTATCTCTGTTCCTCTGACTATTTGTATGTCTGTGCCATTGTATATTTTTAACACGGATCCTCTGACTATATGTATGTCTGTGTTCTTCCAAGTCCCGCGGATCCCACTCCACCATTCATGTTTTCACACGGACCGTACATCAAATCCTACATCAGATGGTCATTCAATCTCAGTGGTCCACTGCTGGACACGTCTGTTTGATGTTGAGGGCGGGGAGCTGTTGGTGGTACGAGAGAAATAAAGTGTGTGTGTGGGAGGGGGGCGGGGTCATAGATCAATGCTCCGTGTCTGGACCTGACCATTAAGCCAGGACGAAGTTGTCTCCCACTAAATGCCTCCATTTTTACACTTAAAGGGATTCTTACCACAATTAGCTCCCTTTTCTCCCAATCTGGTCACACAAACAACAGGAAAACAAAGAAAATGGCGGGCATTTCTAAGCTTATTAGTTTCGTCAAGCAGACGTCGTGTTTTTCATTTTTAATTTAAAAAAAAATTTGAAGCAAGCTTTTAGTAAATAAGATGAGACGGAACAGAAGAAAAATATCGAACTGAAAGTAGAGAAATATTGAGATAGAGAAATATATATCAGTGAGATAGTATAGAAATTTCAGTGAGATAGTGCAGAAATTTCAGTGAGATAGTGCAGAAATTTCAGTGAGATAGTGCAGAAATATCTCACTCTATCATGCGATCAAATTAAAAAAAATAAATATATATTTTAATGCCTTAAAGGCCATATTACAAATTAGATATTCTATAAACTATTGAAACATAAATTCTCCGCTAAGGATAAAAAATAATTGTTTTTATAAAAAATGTATAACAACACACACGCGCGCGCACACACACCACACCCACACGTACACACACCACACCCACACGCACGCACACAGCCAGGTACATTCAGGTTGAAATAGCCGGCTATCCAAGAGGTTTGACCCATTTTAAACCTTCATCTCGTCGATTTCACCGTTTCATTAAAAAAAAAGATTTAAAAAAAGATAATGATCTCTCGTTGCATGAATAATACTTAAAACTGTAAACGAAAAACTAAATATTAAAATAACCGCAAAATATCAGCAGATATTTCAGAACGAGGCTTGAAATAAATGTGTTATCCGAGAAAAAGAGTTCAAACTTATAAATTCGTTTTTTCGTGTGCAATTTTTAAAATTTTACATTAAATAACTTTTTATACAGACATTAGCTATGCTTCTACATTAGCATGAGTCTGACCTTTGCGCATATGGCTGACCTATGCCCTCTCAATAGCATGGGTCTGACCTATGTCCTCTCAGTAGCATGGGTATGACCTATGCCATCAACTTTATCATGGATCTGACCTGAGCCCCCTTCCGTAGCATGGGTCTGACATATGACCTCTATAGTAGCATGGCTTTGACCTATGACCTCTACAGTAGCGTAATTCTGACCTATGCCCTCTACAGCAGCATAAGCCTGACCTATGCCCTCTACAGCAGCATAAGCCTGACCTATGCCCTCTACAGTAGCGTGAGTTTGACCTATGACCCTTACATACCAGCGTTAATGACTTAATCAAAGGCCGGGTATTTAAACGATGGCATCAGAGATGTGTTCACGTCTGCTAACAAAATTATTGACGTCAGAGATTTTTCACGTCTCCTAACACTATTATTGACGTCATATATCTGTTGACGTCTGCTCACACTAATATTGACGTCAGAGATTTGTTCACGTCTGCTAGAACTAATTTTGGCGCCACGCCGACCCCAGTGCTGCCCCCTGACGCCGTATTACCCGCTATAAATATAACGTTCGCGCGAGATAAGCGTCTTAAGAGAATATCATAATGAGATAAGCAAGTTCGCGATGATACCCTAATATCAATCCGGCTGTAGAAAAATCTGGATAAAACATTAATAGGCAGGATCTATTTGAAGAAAAAAATATTTAAAACCCCGTTTTTCCGTCGATTATGGTAGAGCAATGTCGCCTGAAAGATGAAGCTGAGAGCTACATCTTAATTTCAGAAGTTGAGTAAGTTATAAACATGCAATTTAATAAACAAACCCGAATGGATATAAGCGTAATCAGAAGTTAGTGATATGAAAGTCTGTAGGTAATTCATGATATATGTTATTTGAGTTACAGTGACTATTTTACTCAGTGACTCCTTTAGTCAGTGACTCTTTAGTCTATGACTCCTTTAGTCAGTGACCCCTTTAGTTAGTGACTCCTTTAGCCAGTGAATTTTAGTTAGTGACTTCTTTAGTCAGTGCCTCCTTTAGTCAGTGACTCCTTTAGTCAGTGACTCTTTTAGTCAGTGACTCCTTTAGTAAGTGACTCTTTTAGTCAGTGACTCCTCTAGTCAGTACTCTTTTAGTCAGTTACTCTTTTAGTCAGTGACTCCTTTAGTAAGTGACTCTTTTAGTCAGTGACTCCTTTAGTCAGTGACTCTTTTAGTCAGAGACTTCTTTAGGTCACACCCTGCAGGAAGTTGGTCATGATATCCATCTTCAATGATCGATTGACTATTGTCTACTTAAAAACTATTGTTTACCTTAAGAAAGCTGTTAATAATATCAAACCAAATTTGTTTTTAAACTATGAAATCACTGAACATCTGGTTTACTAGCTGTTTACTTTGAAAGGGTGCGGTGATAGGGGTGGTGACATGGGGCGGTGACTGAGGGGGGCGACATGGGGCGGTGTCAAGGGACGGTGACGTGGGCGGTGAAAGGGGATGGTGACAGGGGGTAGAGACAGGGGGTGGCGGCAGGGGGGCAGTGACAGGGGGCGGTGACGTGGGCGGTGAAAGGGGATGGTGACAGGGGGTGGCGGCAGGGGGCAGTGACAAGTGGCGGAGACGTGGGCGGTGAAAGGGGATGGTGACAGGGGGTGGCGGGAGGGGGCAGTGACAGGGGGCGGTGACGTGGGCGGTGAAAGGGGATGGTGACAGGGGGTGGCGGCAGGGGGCAGTGACAGGGGGCGGTGACGTGGGCGGTGAAAGGGGATGGTGACAGGGGTTGGCGGCAGGGGGCAGTGACAGGGGGCGGTGACGTGGGCGGTGAAAGGGGATGGTGACAGGGGGTAGAGACAGGGGGTGGCGGCAAAACTAGCGTAGATGCAAACAAACCCCAGTCCTTCCTTTCATAACAGAAACTCAACTCTGATGTTTGCCGCTAAAACGCCGAATCCATAGACGAAACGTTTGTCGCCCGGGGCGAACGCCACCTAACACTTTGAACACCACAGAAATCATTGGTGGGGAGAGGGGTGTGAGAAGGGGGGTGTCTAATCAACATTTGTAATAATTTCAAGAAAAGACTTCAAACATCTATACTCATTCGCCCCTATCCCTTCCTCATAGGTTGACCTCAAAGGTATATAGACCCAGACATGACCACACTAAACGATTTCCCTCATTCCAAATAAAACCGTTTGAATGTCTTCCAATCTGTCCGCATGTTGCCAGTCTGGGGTCCACATTCTTCAGTTACGCAGAGATAAGGGTAGGCGAGCCTGTCTTGATGATTAAAACTCATCTTCTGCTTCTGTCATTGGGAGAGGGAAGGTCATAGCACACGTGTGAGATGGTATTCGGCAGAACTATTAACAGATGGTTGGTGGTACCATCATTTAGGGTGTGAGATGTACCATCATTCAGGGTGGGAGATGTACCATCATTCAGGATGGTAGATGTGCCATCATTCAGGTTGAGAGATGTACCATCATTCAAAGTAATGGATGTACCATCATTCAGGTTGAGAGATGTACCATAATTCAGGGTTAGAGATGTACCATCATTCAGGATGGTAGATGTGCCATCATTCAGGGTGAGAGATGTACCATCATTCAGGGTGAGAGATGTACCATCATTCAGGATGGTAGATGTGCCATCATTCAGGGTGAGAGATGTACCATCATTCAGGGTGAGAGATGTACCATCATTCAGGGTGAGAGATGTACCATCATTCAGGATGGGAGATGTGCCATCATTCAGGGTGAGAGATGTACCATCATTCAGGGTGAGAGATGTACCATCATTCAGGGTGAGAGATGTACCATCATTCAGGGTGAGAGATGTACCATCATTCAGGATGGTAGATGTGCCATCATTCAGGGTGAGAGATGTACCATCATTCAGGGTGAGAGATGTACCATCATTCAGGGTGAGAGATGTACCATCATTCAGGATGGGAGATGTGCCATCATTCATGGTGGGAGATGTACCATCATTCATGGTGGGAGATGTACCATCATTCATGGTGGGAGATGTGCCATCATTCAGGATGAGAGATGTACCATCATTCAGGGTGGGAGATGTACCATCATTCATGGTGGGAGATGTGCCATCATTCAGGGTGGGAGATGTACCATCATTCAGGATGGTAGATGTGCCATCATTCAGGTTGAGAGATGTACCATCATTCAAAGTAATGGATGTACCATCATTCAGGTTGAGAGATGTACCATAATTCAGGGTTAGAGATGTACCATCATTCAGGATGGTAGATGTGCCATCATTCAGGTTGAGAGATGTACCATAATTCAGGGTTAGAGATGTACCATCATTCAGGATGGTAGATGTGCCATCATTCATGGTGAGAGATGTACCATCATTCAGGGTGAGAGATGTACCATCATTCATGGTGGGAGATGTACCATAATTCAGGGTTAGAGATGTACCATCATTCAGGATGGTAGATGTGCCATCATTCAGGGTGAGAGATGTACCATCATTCAGGGTGGGAGATGTACCATAATTCAGGGTTAGAGATGTACCATCATTCAGGATGAGAGATGTACCATCATTCAGGGTGAGAGATGTACCATCATTCAGGGTGAGAGATGTACCATCATTCAGGGTGGGAGATGTGCCATCATTCATGGTGGGAGATGTACCATCATTCATGGTGGGAGATGTACCATCATTCATGGTGGGAGATGTGCCATCATTCAGGATGAGAGATGTACCATCATTCATGGTGGGAGATGTACCATCATTCAGGGTGGGAGATGTACCATCATTCATGGTGGGAGATGTACCATCATTCATGGTGGGAGATGTACCATCATTCAGGGTGGGAGATGTACCATCATTCAGGGTGAGAGATGTACCATCATTCAGGGTGGGAGATGTACCATCATTCATGGTGAGAGATGTACCATCATTCATGGTGGGAGATGTACCATCATTCATGGTGGGAGATGTACCATCATTCATGGTGGGAGATGTACCATCATTCAGGGTGAGAGATGTACCATCATTCATGGTGGGAGATGTACCATCATTCATGGTGGGAGATGTACCATCATTCATGGTGGGAGATGTACCATCATTCATGGTGGGAGATGTACCATCATTCATGGTGGGAGATGTACCATCATTCATGGTGGGAGATGTACCATCATTCATGGTGGGAGATGTGCCATCATTCAGGATGAGAGATGTACCATCATTCAGGGTGGGAGATGTACCATCATTCATGGTGGGAGATGTGCCATCATTCAGGATGAGAGATGTACCATCATTCATGGTGGGAGATGTACCATCATTCAGGGTGGGAGATGTACCATCATTCAGGGTGAGAGATGTACCATCATTCAGGGTGAGAGATGTACCATCATTCAGGGTGGGAGATGTACCATCATTCAGGGTGGGAGATGTACCATCATTCAGGATGAGAGTTGTACCATCATTCAGGGTGGGAGATGTACCATCATTCAGGATGAGAGATGTACCATCATTCAGGGTGGGAGATGTACCATCATTCATGGTGGGAGATGTACCATCATTCAGGGTGGGAGATGTACCATCATTCAGGGTGGGAGATGTACCATCATTCAGGGTGGGAGATGTACCATCATTCAGGGTGAGAGATGTACCATCATTCAGGGTGAGAGATGTACCATCATTCAGGGTGGGAGATGTACCATCATTCAGGGTGAGAGATGTACCATCATTCAGGGTGGGAGATGTACCATCATTCAGGGTGGGAGATGTACCATCATTCAGGGTGGGAGATGTACCATCATTCAGGGTGAGAGATGTACCATCATTCAGGGTGGGAGATGTACCATCATTCAGGATGAGAGATGTACCATCATTCAGGGTGGGAGATGTACCATCATTCAGGATGAGAGATGTACCATCATTCAGGGTGGGAGATGTACCATCATTCAGGATGAGAGATGTACCATCATTCAGGATGAGAGATGTACCATCATTCAGGGTGGGAGATGTACCATCATTCAGGGTGGGAGATGTACCATCATTCAGGTGGGAGATGTACCATCATTCAGGATGAGAGATGTACCATCATTCAGGATGAGAGATGTACCATCATTCAGGATGAGAGATGTACCATCATTCAGGATGAGAGATGTACCATCATTCAGGATGAGAGATGTACCATCATTCAGGGTGGGAGATGTACCATCATTCAGGGTGGGAGATGTACCATCATTCAGGGTGGGAGATGTACCATCATTCAGGGTGAGAGATGTACCATCATTCAGGGTGGGAGATGTACCATCATTCAGGGTGGGAGATGTACCATCATTCAGGGTGGGAGATGTACCATCATTCAGGGTGGGAGATGTACCATCATTCAGGGTGAGAGATGTACCATAATTCAGGGTGAGAGATGTACCATAATTCAGGATTGAAGATGTACTATCATTAGGGTGAGAGACGTACAATCATTAAGGGTGGGTGATGTACCATCAATCAGGATGGGAGATGTACCATCATTCAAGATGAGTGTGCGCGTGTCCTTGTGTGTGTACGTTACCTGTCTGTGTGTGTAAGTATATGTAAATATGTCCGTAGTTCCAGTGCAGTCCTAACGTTGTCTCAGTAAGGCACAGTGTCTGTGACTGGTATTACCATTTCAAGACACTAACGTTTAGTACTACATAGAATTTAAGAACTCAACAACAACAAATAAGAAAAACCCGTAAAAAACCAAGTTTTTGACTATAAATCCTTTATGTACGAGAAGTAACTAAAAGAATGTTCATTATAATACGCAGCGCCAGACCATCCAGAAATACAAAATTGCAGTTGTGTCGTAAAACATGTTTAATATAATGCGCACCGATCAGGAATATGTTTATAAAAAGTGCTGTCAATAAAATACGCACCTTATTGCGCGACAGAAAGGTTGTTCAATATAATACGCACCGCGACGCTCTATCTCAAAAAATAGCATGATACATAGGAATAAATAAAATAATCTAAAAAATCAATAATTTAATTACGGTACATGCGATCGATCTGAAATTTTGATACATTGTTTTTATCATCGGTACGAAACTGCCTGCAAAATTTCAGCTCGCTATCTTGCGAGCAAGTGGGTTAAAAATCGATCAAAAGTTTTGGCGACAAGCAAGCAAGCAAGCAAGGTCGGCCGCAGACACCACGAGTTAATATAAAGGATTTAATAAGAAAAACCCGTAAAAAACCAAGTTTTTGACTATAAATCCTTTACGTATGAGAAGTAACTAAAAGAATGTTCATTATAATACGCAGCGCCAGACCATCCAAAAATACAAAATTGCAGTTGTGTCGTAAAACGTGTTTAATATAATGCGCACCGATCAGGAATAGGTTTATAAAAAGAGTTGTCAGTAAAATACGCACCTTATTGCGCGACAGAAAGGTTGTTCAATATAATACGCACCGCGACGCTCTATCTCAAAAAATAGCATGATACATAGGAATAAATAAAATAATCTAAAAAATCAATAATTTAATTACGGTACATGCGATCGATCTGAAATTTTGATACATTGTTTTTATCATCGGTACGAAACTGCCTGCAAAATTTCAGCTCGCTATCTTGCGAGCAAGTGGGTTAAAAATCGATCAAAAGTTTTGGCGACAAGCAAGCAAGCAAGCAGCAGGTCCGCCGCAGACACCACGAGTTAATATAAAGGATTTAAAAATATATAAAATTACGTACCCGAGGTTCTCCAATGACAAGAGTATATAGCAACCAATGTTCCATTTAAGCTGCGCGGCTGCGCAGATAGGGGAAGACGCCGCGCATCAGTTTAGATTTACAGCGCAGCAAATTTTGTAAAAAAAATAAATTTTAAATGATGCTGCGCACTAATTGTTTACCTTTGCACAAAGACCAACGAACCTTATAGGGAACAATTATAGCAGCCTAGGCCTTTTGAGAACCACTATCGAACTTAATTAATTCGTCTTCCTCGGTGTGAAGGATTAAAAAAAAACTACTTTCAAAATTCCTCTCTCATTTTAAACGGAACTTAAGAATTGTTATTGAACACCGTAATTTGTTTAAACCCCAGAAAACTCCAGGGATCCTTCCAACTATGATAAGATGGTGTACCCAGATAAACCTTTAACAAAACCAGAAAAATCCCAGCAAACCATCCAACTGTGATAAGATGTTGTACCCAGATAAACCCAACAAGGGGCAGCTAACTGGCACGTGGCAGTTGGAAGAGTTATCCAAGAAGGGAAAAACACCAGCATAATATTCCGGGAACTTATCTGTCGGCTTTGTGTCGGCTCTAGACGCAAGTACAGTTCTGCAGAGTGATGAATGAATTCGATTAGTTTGGTCTATTCTACACGCAAGTAAAAGTATTCAGAAAGATGGATTTGATCCGTTTGGTCGACTCTACATGCATGTACAAGTATTCAGAGAAATGTATTAGGTCATTGTTTGGTTCCTTCTACACGCAAATAGAAGTAATAAGAAGGCTGTATTCCATGAGTTATTGATGAGGGGTTGGGGGGGGGGATGTAATATTGTCAATGAAAGAATCAATGCCATAAAAATCAAACAGAAGCATAGATGCTGAAGTTTTCAATACTGAACTTATACATAGGACTGAGGACGATGCGAGATGTGAGAGAAATAAGAAATTCAGGAACGGCTTGGTACAGTCAATATTACGGCGTCACCAAATTTTCTTCATAAATGATACAGTTTATTGGATATCTATGATCAAGTCTTTACCACGGCTTATGCATCTAGTTCTAGGCTACTCTAATTCTACTAAAGCCAGCTTCAGCAATCGTCGTTAGTCTGGAAGAAAACTCCAGATAATAATAAAAAAACAATACATTTTATTTTTAGCCCTTCCTAATGCCTGGAGCTTTGACGCCTGTTCCCGTAATAAAAGACACGCCTACATTTGTACACATCGCATTGACAAGCAACCCCCCCCCCTTTTTTTTCCCGGAAAAAAACACGTCTCAATGAGAGACAGTACATGAAAACAACAGTACACATAACACCCCATAGACGCACATCTTCCTAAACCTACACACACACACACACACACATATCACACACACACACACAATCAACTCCCGATATTCATACAACTCCTCAACTCCCTCAGACCCACACAACTCCCGCACAAAAACCCTCACTGCCACACATGTTTATCTGGAGCTGGGACCATGTTGTTGGATTACATCAATTATGTAAATCTGAGATAGTTGGTTGAACTTGTCTAATTTCTCTCTCATTCCCTGAACCGCCACTCGGGACGTCCTCAATCAGATTAATACATCCATGGTCTCGGGCATTTGTTGCAGATGTGTTAGGCTGTAGGGTTGTTTGCACGGTTATTTGTTGAGTTATGTGTTTGTGAAGCTGTGTGTTTGTGAAGCTGTGTGTTTGCAAAGTTTGTGTCGTGTATTTGTAAACGTTGTGATTTTTAATAGTTTTATTTCTGTATATTGTGCGTTTCTACAGTTGAATGTTTCTACAGTTGTGTGTTTGTACAGTTCTGTGTTTGTACGGTAGTGTGTTTGTAAAGTCGTGTGTTGTCCAATGTTCCCTCTAAGGTTCGTTGGTCAGTAAGCAAAGTAGGAAAACTCATGTGCATAGTTGCACAGCAATAATTTTTTGTACATCTTTAAAAAAAATTTGCTGCGCGGCGTCGGTCAGAAGTCTGCGCGACCGCGCAGGCGTGCAGCTAGGGAACATTGTGTTGTCATAGTTGAGTACTTGTATACATGTGTATTTGTATAGTTTGGTATTTGTATGAAATGTGTTGCGTTAGGAAAGTGCGCATTCTAGAAGACTCTCCCCACATAGAGTACATTTCGTGTACACACTACCACATCCACTGGTCGTGTACACACTATCACATCCACTGGTCGTGTACACACTACTACATCCCCTGGCTGTGTACACTACAGAGTACACACATGTTAAAAGTGAAGAGTGAAGACCCCTCTGGGTAAAATGACGTCACAACCATGTTTCCCCGCCCCCATCCCCACTTCTGCTGTGGTAAAGTGGGTCAACACGAGATCCTGTCTTTACGACACTGGATCCATTTACACCCACCCGCTGTAGTTAACGTTTGATGTTCCGAAGAATCTTTCTGATGGCACCACCACCAATGACAGCCGATAACTAACTCCCCCCCCCCACCCCCCACAATAAAATTGCCTTAACGCCATCAATCGTCTGACACCATCACCTGTTGTCAACAATTGGCTCCAGCAGCACAAGTGTTAGAACTGTTCTCTCCACTAATGAAATCGGCATCACGTGACCATTAAAAAAAAAGAAAAAACAATCTCACCATCCTGCCTCCTCCCTCCTTACGCTGTCCACACAATGCTGTCGCCAGGCTTGTGTGTAAAACGATGACCATCACTCCCTCCGCCCAACACCAATCCCCAACCTTGGAACATCATCAGCATTGATGTGCTGGCTGCTGGACATGGCGAATACTTAGACCGCATTTGTCTGGGGGACTCGAGATGTTGTGGTCCTCACTTAACAATTCGGTGCTACATAGGAGTATATCTGGGCTTTGTACTACGTCAGGTTGGCACTGGGCATTAGCCAGTAAAGTCTTTTGTACCGGGTACAGCTAATGAATAGTCATAGTGGACAAATGGGGTACAGCTAATTACATTAATAGAGGACATATGGGGTACAGCTAATTACATTCTTAGTGTACATATGGGGTACAGTCAATGACAGTCTAGTGTACATATGGGATAAAGTCAATGACAGTCTAGTGTACATAAGGGATCCAGTCAATGACAGTCTCGTGTACATATGGGATACAGTCAATGACAGTCTAGTGTACATATGGGGTACATCTAATTACATTCTTAGTGTACATATGGGGTACAGTCAATGACAGTCTAGTGTACATATGGGATACAGTCAATGACAGTCTAGTGTACATATGGGGTACAATCAATGACAGTCTAGTGTACATATGGGATACAGTCAATGACAGTCTAGTGTACATATGGGATAAAGTCAATGACAGTCTAGTGTACATATGGGATCCAGTCAATGACAGTCTCGTGTACATATGGGATACAGTCAATGACAGTCTAGTGTACATATGGGGTACAGCTAATTACATTCTTAGTGTACATATGGGGTACAGTCAAAGACAGTCTAGTGTACATATGGGATAAAGTCAATGACAGTCTAGTGTACATATGGGATCCAGTCAATGACAGTCTCGTGTACATATGGGATACAGTCAATGACAGTCTAGTGTACATATGTGGTACAATCAATGACAGTCTAGTGTACATATGGGATACAGTAAATGACAGCCTAGTGTACATATGGGGTACAGTCAATGACAGACTAGTGTACATATGGGGTACAATCAATGACAGTCTCGTGTACATATGGGATACAGTCAATGACAGTCTCGTGTACATATGGAATACAGTCAATGACAGTCTAGTGTACATATGGGATACAGTCAATGACAGTCTAGTGTACATATGGGGTACAGTCAATGACAGACTAGTGTACATATGGGGTACAATCAATGACAGTCTCGTGTACATATGAGGTACAGTCAAGACAGTCTAGTGTACATATGGGGTACAGTCAATGACAGTCTAGTGTACATATGTGGTACAATCAATGACAGTATCGTGTACATATGGGATACAGTCAATGACAGTCTAGTGTACATATGGGGTACAGTCAATGACAGACTAGTGTACATATGGGGTACAATCAATGACAGTCTCGTGTACATATGGGATACAGTCAATGACAGTCTAGTGTACATATGAGGTACAGTCAATGACAGTCTAGTGTACATATGGGGTTCAATCAATGACAGTCTAGAGTACATATGGGATACAGTCAATGACAGTCTAGTGTACATATGGGGTACAATCAATGACAGTCTAGTGTACATATGGGATACAGTCAATGACAGTCTAGTGTACATATGGGCATGGGATACAGTCAATGACAGTCTAGTGTACATATGGGGTACAATCAATGACAGTCTAGTGTACATATGGGGTACAATCAATGGCAGTCTAGTGTACGTTAGCAAGTTAAGTCAACAGCAGCTTTCATCACTGCAAACTGCAAAGCCGGCGTCCACAATACACGAGGAAGAAGGCTTAATCCCGTTATAACCTTCGAACTAAAGATCTCGGCCCGTTCATTTATCTTTAATGAAGAGCCATCGTCCAGCGAATTGGACACATGATTAAATCGGCCTTAACCCCCACCAGCTCTGATCGGCCTGTGTTAAAGTTAAGATTATGGCCAGCTAGGTTTGAGGCTCCGGCCGGTTCGGTAACAGGCAATTGCCGGATGGGTTAGAGGCTATTGCCGGCTCGGTTTGATTCTTTGGTGGGTGATTTTCGAGGCTACGGCTACAGCTGCGAAGGTTGGAGGCTACGGCTGGCTGGGTTTGAGGGCCTGGTCAGATGGGGTAGAGGCTTATGTTGTATTTAAGCTGCGCGGCCGTGCAGATTTCTGACCGACGTCACTCAGCAGTTTGGAATTGCCGCGCAGCAAATTTTGTTAGGGGTAATATAATATATGTCTTATTGCACACACAAAACATGAACGCTGTGCACACGACTTTGTTATTTTGCACACTGACCAACGGATCTTAGAGGGAACACTGGTCGAGGCTGGTGTAAAACATGGTGCAACCTTTAGTCTCAACAACCATTTGTTGTGTTGAGTTGTTTAAGTGATATACACACAGTGCTTTAAAGCCTATTTACACCCAATGACAACCAATTGGCAAATTTACACAATATGGCCGGACGCTGATTCACCCACAATTCATTTACACAAAGAGTTGAAAGCTTATTGATACAATTGTTTCGCGGTCAGTGTACATCAAATGACGGTCAAATGGCCTGCAGATACCAGGCACGCAATGGATTACAGCTCACGCCACCCCATCCCCACCATGCGCTAGCTAATTGACCCCCCCCTCTCAACAGCTAATGACGAAGAAAATAAATAACCGGAAGTTGTCCCGGTCAGAATTTTACGGCACGTCGGGTCCACGTTGATTAACGGTCTCACCACATTGTGACGGACTCGTCGGCAGAGTTATCTCCCACGTCCTTCCGCTGGCGGTGCTCTCCCTTGGATGGTAGACAGCCGAATTTGATCCTCACCTGTCTGCCCATCTCATCCCCTCATGCCTCTAGTTCACGTGACAACGGTGGTCCGTTCATAGAACTGCTGTGGACCGTCAATCCAGCTAATCCAATCCACTTATCAAAAACAGATACTTTCTCAACGTCAACTTCTTGTTTCAATTTGACTCTAACTGGACCTGGACCTGGGGGTAGACGTGTGTGTGGAGGTGTGGCGGAGGAGGGGGTGGGGGGGGGGTTCAATCTTCCTCCAATATTCCGTCATCGTGATGAATGTTTGTGCATCTGCATTTCTGTGTTTGAGTAGAACCAATATTCCTGGCTTCAACAACGTAACTATTCCTCGCATCCATTAAGAAGAGCGTAACTAGTGGTTTGCCATTGTTATTGTTACACGTCACAGCCTTTAACCAAATCTGAACACAGACCCCAATCCAAATTTTTTATTTAAAAAAAACAACATATATGAAGTATTTCCGAGAGGGACGAAACAGTTCACCGCCCTCCCCCTTCTCCACAACCAAGAAATATCCTCCATTGTTTCTGTAGAGGGGCTGGTGAATACGCCTAGCTGTGCTCCTCCAATACTCCACGTTCGATGATGAATTGCTTGGGGTATCATCTGTTTAAAGCGTGCCGGGCCGTCGGGGTGCACATGCAAAGGGGGGGTGGGTGTGAGTGGATCGGTGGTGCCCCCCCCCCACCAGGGCGCCAGAAATTCTCTCTGCGCCATAGGTGCTGGTAAGAGCAATGCCATAGTTTATTTTGTTGGATGCTATTTTGTCTCCGAGGCGGCAGTTTCATTGCTTTTCCTGCGCGGCGGGTGGGGAAGTGACGTCATATTTTCAGACACATCCTCCAATAACGAACGATTACAAAACGGTCCGTGCCTCTCACGCCTAAAATATGGGTCAGAGATTTTATCAGGTGGCGACTGAAATAAAAGGAGGTGGTTAGAGATTATGGCTATCGTTTATTTCCGACGTCCGTTGGTCTATTTTAATATGAGTCGCCTGCCGCATCTAGGAAACTGTTTACAGATAACCGCTGTGAGAAATTGGCGCGCTTTTGAAAAGATATTACAGAATGGGACATAACCTAGAAGCCCACGGCGTCACACTGTCAAAGAAGGGAGAGCATCCATCATTGGATCCACCCCAACACACGTGACAAGCACAGACGTGACACTGTGACATCCATTAATTCGCTGTCAAATAAGGCGCGTGTGTGTAAGACGAGACCTCCCACGCCCCGACACGCCTTAATTTGTTAATAAACTTTTCATCACATTTCAGTAACTGCGGTCATCAAAGGCACGCTTTGAATATTTTGAGAATCTTGCACCGTTCAGGAGGCCCTGAGATAACTGGAGGAAAATTGTAAGGGAGGTAACACGTAGATCTTGGCTACCTATGAAACAAAAGAAGTTAATCTCAACATGTCTTATAGGTGACGCCTGCACACTCTTCCCTGGGTCTCACGACCATTCCCAAAGTATCACACACTCTTCCCTGGGTCTCACGACCATTCCCAAAGTATCACACACTCTTCCCTGGGTCTCACGACCATTCCCAAAGTATCACACACTCTTCCCTGGGTCTCACGACCATTCCCAAAGTATCACACTCTTCCCTGGGTCTCACGACCATTCCCAAAGTATCACACACTCTTCCCTGGGTCTCACGACCATTCCCAAAGTATCACACACTCTTCCCTGGGTCTCACGACCATTCCCAAAGTATCACACACTCTTCCCTGGGTCTCACGACCATTCCTAAAGTATCACACACTCTTCCCTGGGTCTCACGACCATTCCCAAAGTATCACACACTCTTCCCTGGGTCTCACGACCATTCCCAAAGTATCACACACCTTACCGCCCAGTCTCGCACACTCTTCCCTGGGTCTCACGACCATTCCCAAAGTATCACACACCTTACCGCCCAGTCTCGCACACTCTTCCCTGGGTCTCAAGACCATTCCCAAAGTATCACACACCTTACCGCCCAGTCTCGCACACTCTTCCCTGGGTCTCACGACCATTCCCAAAGTATCACACACCTTACCGCCCAGTCTCGCACACTCTTCCCTGGGTCTCACGACCATTCCCAAAGTATCACACACCTTACCGCCCAGTCTCGCACACTCTTCCCTGGGTCTCACGACCATTCCCAAAGTATCACACACCTTACCGCCCAGTCTCGCACACTCTTCCCTGGGTCTCTCGACCATTCCCAAAGTATCACACACCTTACCGCCCAGTCTCGCACACTCTTCCCTGGGTCTAACGACCATTCCCAAAGTATCACACACCTTACCGCCCAGTCTCGCACACTCTTCCCTGAGTCTCTCGACCATTCCCAAAGTATCACACACCTTACCGCCCAGTCTCGCACACTCTTCCCTGGGTCTCACGACCATTCCCAAAGTATCACACACCTTACCGCCCAGTCTCGCACACTCTTCCCTGGGTCTCACGACCATTCCCAAAGTATCACACACCTTACCGCCCAGTCTCGCACACTCTTCCCTGGGTCTCACGACCATTCCCAAAGTATCACACACTCTTCCCTGAGTCTCACGACCATTCCCAAAGTATCACACACCTTACCGCCCAGTCTCGCACACTCTTCCCTGGGTCTCACGACCATTCCCAAAGTATCACACACCTTACCGCCCAGTCTCGCACACTCTTCCATGGGTCTCACGACCATTCCCAAAGTATCACACACTCTTCCCTGGGTCTCACGACCATTCCCAAAGTATCACACACTCTTCCCTGGGTCTCATGACCATTCCCAAAGTATCACACACTCTTCCCTGGGTCTCACGACCATTCCCAAAGTATCACACACGCTTCCATGGGTCTCACGACCATTCCCAAAGTATCACACACTCTTCCCTGGGTCTCACGACCATTCCCAAAGTATCACACACCTTACCGCCCAGTCTCGCACACTCTTCCCTGGGTCTCACGACCATTCCCAAAGTATCACACACCTTACCGCCCAGTCTCGCACACTCTTCCCTGGGTCTCACGACCATTCCCAAAGTATCACACACCTTACCGCCCAGTCTCACATACTCTTCCCTGGGTCTCACGACCATTCCCAAAGTATCACACACCTTACCGCCCAGTCTCGCACACTCTTCCCTGGGTCTCGCACGACCATTCCCAAAGTATCACATACCTTTCCAACCAGTCTCACACACTCTTCCCTGGGTCTCACGACCATTCCCAAAGTATCCCACACCTTTCCAACCAGTCTCGCACACTCTTCCCTGGGTCTCACGACCATTCCCAAAGTATCCCACACCTTTCCAACCAGTCTCGCACACTCTTCCCTGGGTCTCACGACCATTCCCAAAGTATCCCACACCTTTCCAACCAGTCTCGCACGCTCTTCCCTGGGTCTCACGACCATTCCCAAAGTATCCCACACCTTTCCAACCAGTCTCGCATGCCTTTCAACTCAGTCTCACATACTTTTCCGCCCGTTCTCGCACACATTACCGCACAGTCTCGCACATCTTACCGCCCAGTCTCACACATCTTACCGCCCAGTCTCAGACACCTTTCCACCCAGTCTCGCACACCTTGTCGCCCAGTCTCGCACACCTTACCGCCCAGTCTCACACATCTTACCGCCCAGTCTCAGACACCTTTCCGCCCAGTCTCGCACACCTTGCCGCCCAGTCTCGCACACCTTACCGCCCAGTCTCACACACCTTACAGCCCAGTCTCGCACACCTTACCGCCCAGTCTCACACACCTTTCCGCCCAGTCTCGCACACCTTACCGTCCAGTCTCACACACCTTACCGCCCAGTCTCGCACACCTTACCGCCCAGTCTCACACACCTTTCCGCCCAGTCTCGCACACCTTACCGTCCAGTCTCGCACACCTTACCGCCCAGTCTCAGACACCTTACCGCCCAGTCTCGCACACCTTACCGCCCAGTCTCACACACCTTTCCACCAAGTCTCGCACACCTTACCGCCCAGTCTCACACACCCTTCCGCCCAGTCTCGCACACACACACACGCATTACACACACACACACACGCGTGCATTACACAAACACGCATTACACACACACACACGCATTACACACACACACACGCATTACACACACGTGCGTGCATTACACACACACGCATTACACACACACGTGCGCATGACACACACACACGCGCGCGCATTACACACACACACACGCATTACACACACGCGTGCGCATTACACACGCGCGCATTTTATTACACACACGCGCGCAATACACACATACGACATTCAGCGACAAAAATAATTGATGGCATTGTTGATATAAGTAGAGATAATATTATAAATATATGTTCTTCTAAAAGCAATTTATGTAAATAAATCATGCTTGAGTGGCAGAAGGATAAATATTATAAATACAAATTCATGTAACTCCTATTTATAAATCATATGTAAATGGGTAGCGAATACAGAATCTGTCGTATCTATTTCATATTCATTTTATATCTTCATATCTCTGCTATATCTATTTGATATATATGTTGTATATGTCATATCTAAGCTATTTCTATGTCATATCTATTTGCATTTGTCATATCTATGATGTATCTCTTTCAAATCTTTGCTATATATATATGTATCATATCTATGTTGTATCTGTCAGATGTATTTGTCATATTTATTCTATATTATCTATTTCAGATGTGTGTTTTTTTTATTCTACCAAGACATTGACCACAAACGCCCAGCACATAAAATATAAAACAAGAAATAAAAACTCGAATGAGAATAAAAACGCAATTTTCAACAAAGAATTTCCGACCTCTTTTATCAAGGGAAATCACTCTAGATTACATTAAAAGTCGATTCAAATTTATTTTGAAAAAATACATATCAGAATAAAAATATAATGTAATACAGAACTTTCATTTATTTTATTAATTTATTTTCATATTGCACAATTTTATGTGGAACGTTCGAAAAGAGTTATTTTTGGTGCAGTAATTTGTTGCGCTGCTTTCTAAAATTAGTAGCGTCACGGACAGACAGACGGGACAGACAGACATTGCAAATTATGTATATTGATTGTTTGACGTTTGTTTCAAGTTATGGTTGGCGAGAAATTGACAAAATATTGATATTTTTCGTTTTTTTTGGATGTTCCAGGAAATCCAGTAAATCTTTTGGGCCTTTGCACATCCTTCGGACCTCCTTAGCATATTTGCAAAGACCCGAACCCTCTATCTGGTATGGTACAGGAGGAGTTGCAAGTGCCAGCGTTACAGACATTTCGAATCTATAAACGCATTTTTCCCAAAGGAAAATGCGTTAAAAATATTTAAAAATTGAACCAACACTTTTAAAGACCAATTTCTACCAGGAAACATGAGAATATATGAAACTAAACTAAACACCTTGAAACACTTTTACATAACGTAACGATGAACTTTTTAAACACACGACTTGGCAAGCCCAAAGGATTTCAGTTGAATGCGGGAACAAATACGACTGCTATTTAATTTTGAAATAGCAAATATCTTTTTCTGAAAGACATACTTGGTGAGATACATAAAGAAGAAATTTTTCATTATTTTCTTTAAAAAAAGGTAAAGTTCTCAGAAAAACATTTAAAATAAAACTTGTAAAAAAAGTATTTTAATTGATTAATATTTAGTTTTCAAACTGTAATCTTTCAATTCTTGTTTCTTCGTGAGTTCTGACAAGATTCACGGGTGGAGATTTTAGACTTGAGAGTTTGAGATTTCATTTTGGCAGGACTTTGGTAAATTTAAAGCTTTGGCTAAAGGGGTAGGATTAGATAACGTGAGATATATAAGTCGTTTACAAATTTTATCCAACCAAACATCTTGGTTTATCAAATTACCCCAACCAACCAAACATCTTGGTTTATCAAATTACCCCAACCAACAAAACATCTTGGTTTATCAAATTACCCCAACCAACAAAACATCTTAGTTTATCAAATTACCCCAACCAACCAAACATCTTGGTTTAACAAATTACCTCAACCAAACAAACATCTTAGTTTAACAAATTACCCCAACCAACCAAACATCTTAGTTTAACAAATTACCCCAACCAACCAAACATCTTAGTTTAACAAATTACCCCAACCAAACATCTTAGTTTAACAAATTACCCCAATCAACCAAAAATCTTAGTTTAACAAATTACCCCAACCAACCAAACATCTTGGTTTAACAAATTACCCCAATCAACCAAACATCTTAGTTTAACAAATTACCCCAATCAACCAAACATCTTAGTTTAACAAATTACCCCAATCAACCAAACATCTTAGTTTAACAAATTACCCCAATCAACCAAACATCTTAGTTTAACAAATTACCCCAATCAACCAAACATCTTAGTTTAACAAATTACCCCAATCAACCAAACATCTTAGTTTAACAAATTACCCACAATCAACCAAACATCTTAGTTTAACAAATTACCCCAATCAACCGAACATCTTGGTTTAACAAATTACCCCAATCAACCGAACATCTTGGTTTAACAAATTACCCCAATCAACCAAACATCTTGACTTAGCAACTTACCCCAACCAAGCGATCATCTTTAGAGCCAGCCACATAAGTCACAGATGTACGATGTAATCCAGCGGTATGTAAAATATTTTCTAAAATAACTTGTTTTTAAAAAAAACAGTTTGTATTGTAGGGTCCTAGGTGACCCTAGGGATAAAGGAACTCATGTAAAAACCCAAGTTCTTCTCTGGGGTTAGAAAAATTCCCCAGAAATAAGTCCTGCTGAAATCCATGTTTATGTGTCACACATTAAGTTCATGGAGAAAGTGTCGGCAACATTCGGCACATTTCGGCAACATTCGGCACATTTCGGCTACGGCTAATGAGAGCATTCAGTGTGGAAGTTTCACAAGAGATTCATATCTGGCCGGTATACTAATTTATTGAATTATAAAGGTCAATACGAACATGTGTACAAATGAGGATTGTATGATCGCGTTAAATTAATGCTACAGGTGTGTTGAGAAGACCATGGTTTAGTAAATCAATAAGAATAATTTCAAGAATAATCCTAATCCAAACAGATCAGTAAGGTAGTCGGACTCAGTGGGCTGACGACTATTTCAGAAAAGTGTCACCCCATTTTAAGTCTAAGATAAGTAGGTACTGTCACACATGTTTCTTGAATGTATCTGATTTTCATTATCTCTGGGTTTGGATCAGAGACGTCACTTGGCGGGTGCGGACCACATTGGGTGACACCATCACAAGGAGTGACGCCTCTGGTTTGGGTAAATGCGCTTAAACCTAATCAACAGGGGCTTCGAATAGTAAGTCGGCCAAAAAGTGTGAGTTGCAATCAGCATGTAGTGCCTATGAAATACAAGGCCCGTCGTATAACTTGACCAAAACAACGTTGGACAAAGAGATACGTTAGTTATTAAGCGCGTTACTTGATCTGACAGCGAAGTTTGGGATAATAACAGTAGCAGTGGACTTAAAACGTATGGAAATATTCGTTCTAATGACTTCATTGCGTCAATTTTTGTATGAATTTATGGTGATGTCCACAATGATTGAGCAGCCCAACATCTCAGTGATTGAACAATGTCCACAATGATTGAGCAGCCCAACATCTCAGTGATTGAATGATGCTCACAATCATTGAACCTATGCAATCATATTTTTAAAAAAAAATTAATAACACCTCTTCCCCCCCCCGCCCCCGATGTTGTTACGCGAGCTTCGGCGCCCTCCCCTCTCCCCACCCTCGTGCTCTACTGAGACAAGCAAACAATGGCGCCAAGGGAGGGAACTCACTGGCCTGTGTGATATGCTTAGCTGATATTAATGGAAGTCTATCAACGGAACCAACAGACGAATCTAATCAGGATAGAAACCACTCCGCCTCGCGCCACATCCCCCCCCCACATACACGAGGGGAGATATAATACGATGTACTTGTTACATTGTTCTTGATTCTATTCCGCCTCTGTGGTTTTCATTGTGCTCTTTCTCAACGCCATGCTGGGGTTGCCTTCCCTTGAACGACACGCCATGTCCCACAAGCCGCGTTGCACCGGATGCGGAAGCTCATCAAAGAAATGTAGACAATCTGGATTTCTTGATAGGACATGTGACATCCTTCAGATCATTTCCAGTCGTTAAATCTACGCGCCAGTGAGAAAGGAAACTTTCCCATTCCGTACTGCTCTGATTGGTCGAGTGGATAATATCTCAAGTTAGATGGTAGAACTAGAGTTTGGGACCCCGGAGTAAGATGGTGAAACTAGAGTTGGCCCCAGAGTAAGTTTGTGGAACTAGAGTTTGAACCCGTAGTAAGTTATTGGAACAAAAGTTGGCTCCAGAGTAAGTTGGTGGAACTAGAGTTGGCCCCAGAGTAAGTTGGTGGAAATAGAGTTGGCCCCAGAGTTAGTTTGGTGGAACTAGAGTTTGAACCCGGAGTAATTTATTGGAACAAGAGTTGGCCCCAGAGTAAGTTGGTGGAACTAGAGTTGGCCCCAGATTAAGTTGGTGGAACTAGAGTTGGCCCCAGATTAAGTTGGTGGAACTAGAGTTGGCCCCAGAGTATGCTGGTGGAACTAGAGTTTGAACCCGGAGTAAGTTATTGGAACAAGAGTTGGCCCCAGAGTAAGTTGGTGGAACTAGAGTTGGCCCCAGAGTAAGTTGGTGGAACTAAAGTTGGCCCCAGAGTAAGTTGGTGGAACTAGTGTTTGAACCCGGAGTAAGTTATTGGAACAAGAGTTGGCTCCAGAGTAAGTTGGTGGAACTAGAGTTGGCCCCAGAGTAAGTTGGTGGAACTAGAGTTTGAACCCGGAGTAAGTTAGTGGAACAAGAGTTGGCCCCAGAGTAAGTTGGTGGAACTAGAGTTTGAACCCGGAGTAAGTTATTCGGAACTAGAGTTGGCCCCAGAGTAAGTTGGTGGAACTAGAGTTTGAACACGGAGTAAGTTGGTAGAAAAAGAGTTGGCCCCAGAGTAAGTTGGTGGAACTAGAGTTTGAACCCGGAGTAAGTTATTGGAACTAGAGTTGGCCCCAGAGTAAGTTGGTGGAACTAGAGGTTGAACCCGGAGTAAGTTGGTAGAAAAAGAGTTGGCCCCAGAGTAAGTTGGTGGAACTAGAGTTTGAACCCGGAGTAAGTTATTGGAACTAGAGTTGGCCCCAGAGTATGTTGGTGGAACTAGAGTTGGCCCCAGAGTAAGTTGGTGGAACTAGAGTTTGAACCCGGAGTAAGTTGGTGGAAAAAGAGTTGGCCCCAGAGTAAGTTGGTGGAACTATAGTTTGAACCCGGAGTAAGTTATTGGAACTAGAGTTGGCCCCAGAGTATGTTGGTGGAACTAGAGTTGGCCCCAGAGTAAGTTGGTGGAACTAGAGTTTGAACCCGCGGTAAGTTGGTGGAAAAAGAGTTGGCCCCAGAGTAAGTTGGTGGAACTAGAGTTTGAACCCGGAGTAAGTTATTGGAACTAGAGTTTGCCCCAGAGTAAGTTGGTGGAACTAGAGTTGGCCCTAGAGTAAGTTGGTGGAACTAGAATTTGAACCCGGAGTAAGTTGGTGGAACTAGAGTTTGAACCCCAGAGTAAGTTGGTGGAACTAGAGTTGGGACCCCAGAGTAAGTTGGTGGAACTAGAATTTGAACCCGGAGTAAGTTGGTGGAACTAGAGTTTGGGACCCGGAGTAAGTTGGTGGAACTAGAGTTTGAACCCGGAGTAAGTTATTGGAACTAGAGTTGGCCCCAGAGTAAGTTGGTGGAACTAGAGTTGGCCCCAGAGTAAGTTGGTGGAACTAGAGTTTGAACCCGGAGTAAGTTGGTGGAACTAGAGTTTGAACCCCAGAGTAAGTTGGTGGAACTAGATTTGGACCCCGAGTAAGTTGGTGGAACTAGAGTTTGAACCCGGAGTAAGTTGGTGGAACTAGAGTTGGCCCCAGAGTAAGTTGGTGGAACTAGAGTTGGACCCCGGAGTAAGTTATTGGAACTAGAGTTGGCCCCAGAGTAAGTTGGTGGAACTAGAGTTTGAACCCGGAGTAAGTTGGTAGAAAAAGAGTTGGCCCCAGAGTAAGTTGGTGGAACTAGAGTTTGAACCCGGAGTAAGTTATTGGAACTAGAGTTGGCCCCAGAGTAAGTTGGTGGAACTAGAGGTTGAACCCGGAGTAAGTTGGTAGAAAAAGAGTTGGCCCCAGAGTAAGTTGGTGGAACTAGAGTTTGAACCCGGAGTAAGTTATTGGAACTAGAGTTGGCCCCAGAGTATGTTGGTGGAACTAGAGTTTTCCCCATAGTAAGTTGGTGGAACTAGAGTTTGAACCCGGAGTAAGTTGGTGGAAAAAGAGTTGGCCCCAGAGTAAGTTGGTGGAACTATAGTTTGAACCCGGAGTAAGTTATTGGAACTAGAGTTGGCCCCAGAGTATGTTGGTGGAACTAGAGTTGGCCCCAGAGTAAGTTGGTGGAACTAGAGTTTGAACCCGCGGTAAGTTGGTGGAAAAAGAGTTGGCCCCAGAGTAAGTTGGTGGAACTAGAGTTTGAACCCGGAGTAAGTTATTGGAACTAGAGTTTGCCCCAGAGTATGTTGGTGGAACTAGAGTTGGCCCTAGAGTAAGTTGGTGGAACTAGAATTTGAACCCGGAGTAAGTTGGTGGAACTAGAGTTTGAACCCGGAGTAAGTTGGTGGAACTAGAGGTTGGGACCCTGGAGTAAGTTGGTGGAACTAGAATTTGAACACGGAGTAAGTTGGTGGAACTAGAGTTTGGGACCCTGGAGTAAGTTGGTGGAACTAGAGTTTGAACCCGGAGTAAGTTATTGGAACTAGAGTTGGCCCCAGAGTATGTTGGTGGAACTAGAGTTGGCCCCAGAGTAAGTTGGTGGAACTAGAGTTTGAACCCGGAGTAAGTTGGTGGAACTAGAGTTTGAACCCCAGAGTACGTTGGTGGAACTAGATTTGGACCCCCGAGTAAGTTGGTGGAACTAGAATTTGAACCCCAGAGTAAGTTGGTGGAACTAGATTTGGACCCGGAGTAAGTTGGTGGAACTAGAGTTGGAGCCCGGAGTAAGTTGGTGAAAATAGTTTTGGACCCCTGAGTAAGTTGGTGGAACTAGAGTTTGAACCCCAGAGTAAGTTGGTGGAACTAGAATTGGACCCGGAGTAAGTTGGTGGAACTAGTGTTGGACCCTGGAGTAAGTTGGTGGAACTAGTGTTGGATCCCGCCTGGCGTAAAATGGTAGAACTAGAGTTTGGGACCCCGGAGTAAGTTGGTGGAACTAGAATTGGCCCCGGAGTAAGTTGGTGGAACTAGAGTTGGAGCCCGGAGTAAGTTGGTGAAAATAGTTTTGGACCCCTGAGTAAGTTGGTGGAACTAGAGTTTGAACCCCGGAGTAAGTTGGTGGAACTAGAGTTTGAACCCGGAGTAAGTTGGTGGAAAAAGAGTTGGCCCCAGAGTAAGTTGGTGGAACTAGAGTTTGAACCCGGAGTAAGTTGGTGGAACTAGAGTTTGAGCCCGGAGTAAGTTGGTGGAGCTAGAGTTTGAACCCGGAGTAAGTTGGTGGAACTAGAGTTTGGGACCCTGGAGTAAGTTGGTGGAACTAGAATTTGAACATGGAGTAAGTTGGTGGAACTAGAGTTTGAACCCGGAGTAAGTTATTGGAACTAGAGTTGGCCCCAGAGTATGTTGGTGGAACTAGAGTTGGCCCCAGAGTAAGTTGGTGGAACTAGAGTTTGAAACCCCAGAGTAAGTTGGTGGAGCTAGATTTGGACCCGGAGTAAGTTGGTGGAACTAGAGTTGGAGCCCGGAGTAAGTTGGTGGAAATAGTTTTGGACCCCAGAGTAAGTTGGTGGAACTAGAGTTTGAACCCCAGAGTAAGTTGGTGGAACTATAGTTTGAACCCGGAGTAAGTTGGTGGAACTAGAGTTTGAACCCCAGAGTAAGTTGGTGGAACGAGATTTGGACCCGCAGTAAGAATTGTGAAACTAGATTAGGACCCGGAGTAAGTTGGTGGAACTAGAGTTGTAGCCCGGAGTAAGTTGGTGGAACCAGATTTGGACCCGGAGTAAGATGGTGGAACTAGAGTTTGAACCCGGAATAAGTTGGTGGAATTAGAATTTGAACCCCAGAGTAAGTTGGTGGAACTAGATTTGGACCGCGGAGGAAGTTGGTGGAACTAGAGTTTGAACCCCAGAGTTAGTTGGTGGAACTAGAGTTTGGGACCCTTGAGTAAGTTGGTGGAACTAGAGTTTGAACCCGGAGTAAGGAATAAGTTGGTGGAACTAGAGTTTGGGAACCTGGATTAAGTTGGTGAAACTTGAGTGTGGGACCCCAGAGTAAGTTGGTGGAACTAGAGTTTAGGACCCCGGAGTAAGTTGGTGAAACTAGAGTTGGACCCCAGAGTAAGTTGGTAAAACTAGAGTTCGTACCCCAGAGTTAGATTATGGAAGTAGAGTTGGACCCCCTAGTAAGTTGGTGAAACTAGAGTTTGGGACCCCGGAGTTAGATGGTGGAACCTAAATTTGGGACCCCAGATTTAGATGATGGAACTTGAGTGTTAGAGTACTTAAATACTTTATTGTTTGATGTGGATTTATAGTAACATTTTAGGCGATCTTAGATGTTGAAACTTTAGTGTCAGACTTTGGAATATTAAAGTTTGATTTGGAATATTAGAGTTAGATTTGGAATATTAGAGTTAGATTTGGAATATTAGAGTTAGATTTGGAATATTAGAGTTAGATTTGGAATATTAGGGATAGAAAATTGAACCTTAGAGCTAAAATTGGGAAATGTAGAGTTCGATTTTGAAATCTTAGAGTTAGACGTTGAAATCTTCGAATCACTCATTACATAACTGGAATGTGTTAACAGCCTAGCTCCAGGGCCGTCTTAGCGCATAGGCCAGTTGGGAATTTGCCCGGGGGCCCACGAGCATAGGGGCCCCATGGGAATATGTTTATTTATATATATTATGTTTATTTATTTTTTTATTCCTGCGGGGGAGGGGCCCGACACTATTTTTGCCCGGGGGCCCAAAATGGTGTAAAGACGGCTCTGCCTAGCTCACTTATAAAAATACAACACATCTTAAGTACAGAAAATATAATTAAACTATCAAGTTATAATCAGTCTACTATTTCCGGTCAAAACGAAAGTGTTGTATTTCTAGACATGACCAGAGAATGAGCTGTGTTGATTTGCAAACCAAGCATTACTCCTGACAACCTGGAACCTCAACCTATTCAAACAATGCATTACTTCTGACAACTTGGAACCTCGACTTATTCAAACAATGCATTACTTCTGACAACCTGGAACCTCAACCTATTCAAACAATGCATTACTTCTGTCAACCTGGAACCTCAACCTATTCAAACAATGCATTACTCCTGACAACCTGGAACCTCAACCTATTCAAACAATGCATTACTTCTGACAACCTGGAACCTCGACCTATTCAAACAATGCATTACTTCTGACAACCTGTAACCTCAACCTATTCAAACAATGCATTACTCCTGACAACCTGGAACCTCAACCTATTCAAACACAAGGCGACTTCAAACAACGTTAAATTCCGTATTAACAGAAGAATTGAAATATCCTTAAGGACAAAAAGCTCGAGACTTGTGACCGCGTCACTCGAGTCCCTTGATGTAGCCTACACACAAGAACACGTCACTGACTTTGTATAGACCACAGACCGCGTCACTCGAGTCCCTTGATGTAGCCTACACACAAGAACACGTCACTGACGTTGTATAGATCACAGACCGCGTCACTCGAGTCCCTTGATGTAGCCCACACACAAGAACACGTCACTGACGTTGTATAGATCACAGACCGCGTCACTCGAGTCCCTTGATGTAGCCCACACACAAGAACACGTCACTGACTTTGTATAGATCACAGACCGCGTCACTCGAGTCCCTTGATGTAGCCTACACACAAGAACACGTCACTGACTTTGTATAGATCACAGACCGCGTCACTCGAGTCCCTTGATGCACATACAAAAAACACGTCACTGACTTTGTATAGATCACAGACCGCGTCTCTCGAGTCACTAGAGGCACGTACAAGAACCCGTCACTGACTCATAATTCACAGGCCGCGTCACTCGAGTCACTAGATCCACATTACGAAATCGATTATAGATTTAAAAAGTTCACATTTCTACCAAGGGAATCACACAAATTCCTTCAACTCGTCTCTGTTCACATATCATGTGGAGTTTTTTTGTGGTTTTCTTTTTTGTTAATTTTTGTATTTTTTGTTTCCCCTGACAACTCGGGATAACTTTCTACAGACCAACTTTTTCTGGCACCATTAGTCGCCCCTGTCTATCTGTGTTCCCAGACTACACACCTTGTACCAGACTCTAGGCATTCGCCTAGGATGTGTCTGCGTCATGACCTTGGCACCGAGAACGAATACTCTCTACCCCCACCCCCCCCACCCCCACTCTCAATCCCAAAGGAAAAAAAAAGACAACACAAAACAAAACCTATCGTCAACATGGAAGGGGAGAAAATCCGTCGAGAAAATTTCAGGTGCGTATTTTGACACAATAATTGTTTTCAGCGCCCCACGCTGGAGCTGAGTGAGGAGAAAGAGAGAGGTGCTTGTAATACTTGTAATAGAGGGATTTGTGGCATATGTTACTCGTGCTGGCTTTGAGGGTGGGGAGAGGGTGAGATGCACGACTTACCTTAATTAGCCGTGAAAATAGCGCACTCGTCACACGAGTATTCTGTGATGACGTGGATAAGTTCGAGGCGAGAGTGAGGGGGGATGACTGCGAGTTTGACATTATTGTGTGGGGTGAGTGAACTGTGAGGGTAGAGAGTGGGTGTGAGGGTATGGAGAGAGTGTGAGGGTAGCGAGTGAGTGTGAGGGAATGGAGTTAGTGTGAGGGGAGGGAGTGAGTGTGAGGGGAAAGGAGTGAGTGTGACGGTATGGATTTAGTGTGAGGGGAGAGAGAGGGGGGTTTGTGGGAGATGGTGGAGTAGTGTGATGGCGTAGTGTGGTGGAGTGAGAGTTTGAAGTTAGGGAATATAGTAAGGGAATACAAAGAGTGGTATGGTGAGTGGAATGAGCGGCTGTGCGGGGCGAAATTTTTAAACGGTTGAAGTTGAGGAGCATCAGTCATAAGTCATAAGTGGGTCAGGTGTGTCGTTCAAGTGCAGGTCGACGTGCCCCATCGACGTCACTGCAACAGGTGACGAAACTAGGTCAGACCATGTCAGGCTAAGCGATCTATCTAGTCATACCATGACATCAAAACTAGGTCATGTCACTGTGTCAGCACTCGTCGACCTATGGGGTCATTGGACGACATGAAAACTTGGTCAAGTGAGGTTGTCAGGTCATTTCGACCTAAGCGGTCGTTCCCGTGCTTAAAGACCAGGAATCACTAATTGGAACTAAGATGTGGACCTAAGTGGTCAGGCGATAGGAATAAATCAGACACAGACCTACAAGGTCAGACCATGACACACTCGTACATAGCACCACCAGACAGTCGGAGTGCTGCAAGGTCACATTTCGGGTTTAGCTTGACGCATTTACGCGCCTAAAACGTGACATCTTTATCATCCAGTAACTTATCTTCATGTACAACTTGTGCACTTATTGTACAGTGTACAACTGTGGTATTAAATGGACTTTACTTTTTTAACACTATATTTAAGACTGGCATATTAGGTTGCAGCTTTAACAAAATAATAATATTAATAATAATCAATATACATAATTCCCGTTGTCTGTATGTATGGATGTAACTATAGTTAGGTGGCGCTGCGATCGATTTTGTTTAATTTATAGTGCTGTTAGGTGGCGCTGCGATCTATTTTGTTTTATAGCTATCTCTACTAATTTTAGAAAGCAACGCTTCAATTTACTGCACCAAAAGTAATTCTTTTCGAACGTTCCACATAAAATTGTGCAATATGAAAATAAATGAATAAAATAAAAATAAATAAAATAAATAAAAGTTCTGTATTACGTCATATTTTAATCTGATTTGCATTTATTTTGAAAACTTCCGTCATTTTTGACGGGTGATACACTAGTAATTAAATAAATGAAAGTAAATTAAAATAAACAAATGCATGAGTCACATTGCTAAAATTAGAAATCGGCTTGACTTAGTGCGCAAAGTGTGGTGCGCACTTGAATGAAGTGGGCCAAGATAACCACCAAAGAAAGGTTAGTGGAAGTTGTAACGTCACGTTAAACCTAAATCATCCTTAAGGTGCGAGAGCGGAAATGATTGAGCGATAAATAATGTTTTAAGATAAATATCAAAATTTATCAAACTTATCCTAAATTATTTTTGTTATCCGTGTAATTTATCTCTGCAGATGGCAATTCGTAAGGGAAATAATTTACAACAATATCAAACAAGTCCATCATCGCATGTGTTGATAATCTTAAACTGACGTAACTCATCTGGTGATGCCCACCTGGACCATCCGGTTCATTCGACCACCCGTTACGCCGCCTATGCATATGCGAGTTGGCCACTCGCCATAGGTGTATCTGTTTAGTTTACCCAGTTGATTGTCATCAGCGGAACTAGAGCCCCGTTAAATTAAAGAGTTAAATGAAATCTATGAGGGAACGTTACTGGAGCATCTTTGAGATTATAGATTTACAGAAACTCAAAGTTTCATTTGTGTTTGTTTGTTTCTTTGTTTTTGCACTAGTGTTTGTTTATGGCGTGTTTATGTTACATAAAACATTTAACAGGCTGTTATCTTCAGAGGTAAGTTGGTTATTTAGTCAAAGGCGTACCCACGGTGAGATTAACCTACATATTAAATGACAAGTCGAAATACAAATTTATTCCTTCAAACGGAAGAGATAATTCAAATGTGTAAAGATAACTCTATCCAGATAGTGGATTGTAAATAGTGGATTAACTATTGGGCGGCAGTGGATTGACTATGAGTTTCTAAGAGTTTTCTGGTTTTATTGTTGAGTGTCTCCTGCAGTGTTTTTAAAGGGTGGCTCCTGCTCTGCAGTGTTTTTATGGCCGTGTGACTCATGCAGTCTTTTTATTGTGGTGTGCTCTATGTCGCCTAATCATTGCGTTTATAAGGTGTCTTTTCTGATGTTCTACTATCGTATATGTGTGTATGTTCCGGTGCCCCACTTGTGTTGCTCATATTATGGTGCTCCTGTTGTGGTATGTCGTATCGTAATTAAATCTTCAGCGTGTCTATGTCGGCAAGTCTATCTTGGCGTGTGTATGTTGAAATGTATGGCGTTTTACCTCGTGTCTTTTGCCTCGTATGAGGTCTCTCTCTCTCGCTCTCTCTCCCTCTTGTGACGTGTCTTATGTTAATGGCCTTATGCAATACATACGCTCATAAATAATACGTGCACGATAATTCTTCAATAAAAGTAGTTTCCTATCACAAAAAGAAAGAAAAACAAAAGCACACCTTAAAATGTGAGGTGGACATAAAGGTCCAGATTGAAGTCTTGACTGAATTCATGTCTGGAGTCTAGACATTGCCATAACTGGAGGCCCAATACATTGTTATAGCTTAAAAACAAAAGAAATTAATTGCATATCGTCTCTCTGATGTGGTAAACCCTCAAATGGACTTTTATAGCGTGTAATTCTTTCATTGTATCGGTGGGTAAACAAGGGGAATTTCCGTTAAGTAACAAAGAAGCGCTCTAATTTGATGTGAAGGATGCGTCGAGAAAGAAACAACTTAACGTATTAGCAGAGGTCAGTTCCTTTGATTCTGTGTGCAGATGGGGGTCGGTTTTTTAAGCCAAAAAGTCAAACACTCAATTTAATTAGTAATTTTTTTTAAACCTTGCAAGATATATTGACCGTGCCATGTTTATACCAGATGAACAAAATTTGAAACAAATGTCTTTTGTGGGAGACTGACAAGAGTTATTAGTTATTAGCAAGGTTCCCTTCAAGCAGCCTGACTGCGCGGCCGCGGAGATATCTGACTGACGCCGCGCAGCAGTTTAGAATTATCGCGCAGCAAATTTTGTATAAACTTGCACAAAAAATGCACGCTGTGCAATTTTGCAAACACGTTTTTTTTTCTTTGCACACTGACCGACGAACCTTAGAGGGAACTTTGGTTATTAGTCGTGTTACTTACTTGTTATGAAAGCAATTTGAAAACATTGATGTTATTTGATCAATTTATTTAACAAAATTATTGTTTTAAAGCGAAAGATTTCATGATGTGTCATCTAAACTTATTATTTTAAGCACACATTCTCTGTGTTAAGGGGAAAGATTTCTTGATGTGTCATCTAAACCAGTGCTTCTCAAAGTGATGGTCCGCGGACCGGTGCAGATTCATCTCTCACAGTTAGAACAATGGGTATAGATTCACCTCTCACAGTAAAGTTAGAACAATGGGTATAGATTCACCTCTCACAGTTAGAACAATGGGTATAGATTCACCTCTCACAGTAAAGTTAGAACAATGGGTATAGATTCACCTCTCACAGTTAGAACAATGGGTATAGATTCACCTCTCACAGTAAAGTTAGAACAATGGGTATAGATTCACCTCTCACAGTTAGAACAATGGGTATAGATTCATCTCTCACAGTTAGAGCAATGGGTATAGATTCACCTCTCACAGTAAAGTTAGAACAATGGGTATAGATTCATCTCTCACAGTTAGAACAATGGGTATAGATTCACCTCTCACAGTTAGAACAATGGGTATAGATTCACTCTCACAGTTAGAACAATGGGTATAGATTCATCTCTCACAGTTAGAACAATGGGTATAGATTCACATCTCACAGTTAGAACAATGGGTATAGATTCACCTCTCACCGTAAAGTTAGAACAATGGGTATAGATTCACCTCACGTAAAGTTAGAACAATGGGTATAGATTCACCTCTCACAGTTAGAACAATGGGTATAGATTCACCTCTCACAGTTAGAACAATGGGTATAGATTCACCTCTCACAGTTAGAACAATGGGTATAGATTCACCTCTCACAGTTAGAACAATGGGTATAGATTCACCTCTCACAGTTAGAACAATGGGTATAGATTCACCTCTCACAGTTAGAACAATGGGTATAGATTCACCTCTCACAGTTAGAACAATGGGTATAGATTCACCTCTCACAGTTAGAACAATGGGTATAGATTCACCTCTCACAGTTAGAACAATGGGTATAGATTCACCTCTCACAGTTAGAACAATGGGTATAGATTCACCTCTCACAGTTAGAACAATGGGTATAGATTCACCTCTCACAGTTAGAACAATGGGTATACATTCACCTCTCACAGTTAGAACAATGGGTATACATTCACCTCTCACAGTTAGAACAATGGGTATACATTCACCTCTCACAGTTAGAACAATGGGTATAGATTCACCTCTAACAGTTAGAACAATGGGTATACATTCACCACTCACAGTTAGAACAATGGGTATAGATTCACATCTCACAGTTAGAACAATGGGTATATATTCACCTCTAACAGTTAGAACAATGGGTATAGATTCACCTCTCACAGTTAGAACAATGGGTATAGATTCACCTCTCACAGTTAGAACAATGGGTATACATTCACCTCTCACAGTTAGAACAATGGGTATACATTCACCTCTCACAGTAAAGTTAGAACAATGGGTATAGATTCACCTCTCACAGTTAGAACAATGGGTATACATTCACCTCTCACAGTTAGAACAATGGGTATACATTCACCTCTCACAGTTAGAACAATGGGTATACATTCACCTCTCACAGTTAGAACAATGGGTATACATTCACCTCTAACAGTTAGAACAATGCGTATACATTCACCTCTCACAGTTAGAACAATGGGTATACATTCACCTCTCACAGTTAGAACAATGGGTATACATTCACCTCTCACAGTTAGAACAATGGGTATACATTCACCTCTCACAGTTAGAACAATGGGTATA
This sequence comes from Ampullaceana balthica, assembly GCA_944989445.1. Classification (NCBI taxonomy): domain Eukaryota; kingdom Metazoa; phylum Mollusca; class Gastropoda; family Lymnaeidae; genus Ampullaceana; species Ampullaceana balthica. The sequence goes on from CALYLW010000369.1 coordinate 858,943, forward strand.
CATTCACCTCTCACAGTTAGAACAATGGGTATACATTCACCTCTCACAGTTAGAACAATGGGTATACATTCACCTCTAACAGTTAGAACAATGGGTATAGATTCACCTCTCACAGTTAGAACAATGGGTATACATTCACCTCTCACAGTTAGAACAATGGGTATACATTCACCTCTAACAGTTAAAACAATGGGTATAGATTCACCTCTCACAGTTAGAACAATGGGTATACATTCACCTCTCACAATTAGAACAATGGGTATAGATTCACCTCTCACAGTTAGAACAATGGGTATACATTCACCTCTCACAGTTAGAACAATGGGTATACATTCACCTCTCACAGTTAGAACAATGGGTATAGATTCACCTCTAACAGTTAGAACAATGGGTATACATTCACATCTCACAGTTAGAACAATGGGTATAGATTCACCTCTCACAGTTAGAACAATGGGTATAGATTCACATCTCACAGTTAGAACAATGGGTATACATTCACCTCTCACAGTTAGAACAATGGGTGTAGATTCACCTCTCACAATTAGAACAATGGGTATAGATTCACCTCTCACAGTTAGAACAATGGGTATAGATTCACCTCTCACAGTTAGAACAATGGGTATACATTCACCTCTCACAGTTAGAACAATGGGTATACATTCACCTCTCACAGTTAGAACAATGGGTATACATTCACCTCTCACAGTTAGAACAATGGGTATACATTCACCTCTCACAGTTAGAACAATGGGTATACATTCACCTCTCACAGTTAGAACAATGGGTATAGATTCACCTCTAACAGTTAGAACAATGGGTATACATTCACATCTCACAGTTAGAACAATGGGTATAGATTCACCTCTCACAGTTAGAACAATGGGTATATATTCACCTCTAACAGTTAGAACAATGGGTATAGATTCACCTCTCACAGTTAGAACAATGGGTATAGATTCACCTCTCACAGTTAGAACAATGGGTATACATTCACCTCTCACAGTTAGAACAATGGGTATAGATTCACCTCTCACAGTTAGAACAATGGGTATAGATTCACCTCTCACAGTTAGAACAATGGGTATACATTCACCTCTCACAGTTAGAACAATGGGTATACATTCACCTCTCACAGTTAGAACAATGGGTATACATTCACCTCTCACAGTTAGAACAATGGGTATACATTCACCTCTCACAGTTAGAACAATGGGTATAGATTCACCTCTCAAAGTAAAGTTAGAACAATGGGTATAGATTCACCTCTCACAGTAAAGTTAGAACAATGGGTATAGATTCACCTCTGACAGTAAAGTTAGAACAATGGGTATAGATTCACCTCTCACAGTTAGAACAATGGGTATAGATTTACCTCTCACAGTTAGAACAATGGGTATAGATTCACCTCTAACAGTTAGAACAATGGGTATAGATTCACCTCTAACAGTTAGAACAATGGGTATAGATTCACCTCTCACAGTAAAGTTAGAACAATGGGTATAGATTCACCTCTTACAGTTAGAACAATGGGTATACATTCACCTCTAACAGTTAGAACAATGGGTATAGATTCACCTCTCACAGTTAGAACAATGGGTATACATTCACCTCTCACAGTTAGAACAATGGGTATACATTCACCTCTAACAGTTAAAACAATGGGTATAGATTCACCTCTCACAGTTAGAACAATGGGTATACATTCACCTCTCACAGTTAGAACAATGGGTATAGATTCACCTCTCACAGTTAGAACAATGGGTATACATTCACCTCTCACAGTTAGAACAATGGGTATAGATTCACCTCTCACAGTTAGAACAATGGGTATAGATTCACCTCTCACAGTTAGAACAATGGGTATAGATTCACCTCTCACAGTTAGAACAATGGGTATACATTCACCTCTCACAGTTAGAACAATGGGTATAGATTCACCTCTCACAGTTAGAACAATGGGTATACATTCACCTCTCACAGTTAGAACAATGGGTATACATTCACCTCTCACAGTTAGAACAATGGGTATACATTCACCTCTCACAGTTAGAACAATGGGTATAGATTCACCTCTCACAGTAAAGTTAGAACAATGGGTATAGATTCACCTCTCACAGTAAAGTTAGAACAATGGGTATAGATTCACCTCTGACAGTAAAGTTAGAACAATGGGTATAGATTCACCTCTCACAGTTAGAACAATGGGTATAGATTTCACCTCTCACAGTTAGAACAATGGGTATAGATTCACCTCTAACAGTTAGAACAATGGGTATAGATTCACCTCTAACAGTTAGAACAATGGGTATAGATTCACCTCTCACAGTAAAGTTAGAACAATGGGTATAGATTCACCTCTCTACAGTTAGAACAATGGGTATAGATTCACCTCTACAGTTAGAACAATGGGTATAGATTCACCTCTTACAGTTATAACAATGGGTATACATTCACCTGTCACCACACATTTCCACGTTAAAAAATGGGTATCGATTCACCTATCACGTAATTCCACGTGGAATTACTATTACGCACCTGAGTTACAGTTGTAAAGATTTCAGAACTGTAACCTACACACCCGCTTTATGAACTTCTGAAGTTCTCAACAAGATTGTCAAACACAACGTGACGTCAGAGAAATGAGAAAGTCAGATTTAAAGTATGCTCTCCTCACGCAAATACAAAAAAAAACAAAAAACAAGTATAATTAAACAAAGAAACAAAACAAGCAAACAAACAAAGAAATGAAAGCCATACATACACAAAAATACAAAATGCAATGCAAGCAGTTATAAAAACCTAAAAGAAAACTAAAAGTGAAAATGTATTTTAATAATTTTATAAAAATCTAATTGATGATTTTATTAATTTTTTTTAAATTTAAAAATTACAATTCGAGGTTGCAGCAAGTTAATTAACAAACCAATTCCTGCAATACGCGGTTTGAGCTTGGGCTGGGGGCCTACGACTGAGTGACTGAAAAAGTTACTGGAGACACATATATCTGTAAACTACAAACAATTTGGGGAAATATTACAACTTAGGACCAATGTTCCCTTTAAGCTGCACGTCTGCGCAGATATCTGACCACCTCCGCGCAGCAGTTTCGCATTACCGCGCAGCAAATTTTGTAAAATATTACACAAAAAATGGATGCTATGCAATTTTGCACACGAATTTTTTTACTTTACACACGGACCAACGAACCTTAGAGGGAACATTGCTTAGGACCAGTCCTTAAAGTTAAAACTTTTTAGAAAAAAATTATGTGATTTTTCTGACTTTAAAAAAAAATATTAAAAAATGACATAGTATGACGCGAACAGAGAAAAAATATACACACACAAAGTTCTTACTCATGGTTCAGCACGTGGTAGTCCCGAATGAGGAGATGATAACACAGCTACTCCATTCATCTCCGCCGGCCGGGCGTTTCTAGTTGTGACGTAGGATTTTTATAGTGTCAAGTTTTTAACTTTCGTTTTCATCCAATCCTTGGTGTGTTTTTTTTTCTAACACACCCTCTCCTCACAAATGAGTGTTCGCACTCTCACTCCCATCTCACAGACAGTCCTCGAACAGGCGCAGGATCTTCTTTCCGATGGGCCGTCGAGGTGAGGTTTAAGGCGGAGGCCAGAGTTCACGTTCAAGGCGGCGCCGTCCGTTCTCCTCCAAGCACCGCCATTCATGGTGACGTCACGGGGGCCGATGCGCCGCCCTTTGACGAGCGAGTTCAGTCAAGTAGTGGAAGGCAAGTCTCGTCCAAAGTCTCGAGACTCCACGCGGTTGATCCGAACAAGAATTTCATTGGTCAAAGCTAGTCAAGTGGGCATTGGCCTCCGGATGTGACGTAATACTCTCCGTTAACCGAGATGCCCAAACCTTCACAGAATACCGATCACACCCGTAACATCTCAAATCAGTGACCTGGAAGAGTTGGCGCGCATCAAGTGCAAGACGTAGGCATCACTACTGGTTAGAGACGAGACAATGAATGTCAAATCAAAGAATTCCATCCAAACGAGGCTGTTAAGCGCTGAGCCAATCACTTGTTTACTGAAACTTTTGAATTTTATTTTGACGTAGCACAATCTTATTTTATTTTTTTTATGAATTCCACCTTTCAAGCACACGGAAGAATGTCAGGTTACTACAGCACATGACCTTCTTATTGTACAGTTTCACCTACCAGTACTTGAGATTAACTAATTGTAATATTTTCATGCAACGATTGCGGTTTTTTAAAATAGTTTTATTGATTTCTTAGCAAATATTTCAGACGCAGCGAAACTAAATTTCTAAAATTTACAAAAAATTAATAAATGACTGAGGTATTTGTGTGCATACATATGTATTCTATAAATAGATCCATTTATCGGCTTTCTCCGGTTTAAGAGTTTTGCTTAGAGAACATCTGATCTTAAAGACGCTCCCATTCAATGAAAGTTGGATTAAACTACATATTTGAGATATATCCGACAAGCAGCGAAAGAAACATGGCGGCACAACCTCCAAATTGCGCATCATAACAGCGCAGGTCATGTGGAAAACATTAATAATCAATGGATGTATAAAACTACGGGAAAAGTTTAACTTTACTTAATTAAGCGTTTTTTTGATCAAATGCAATGTAACAACCAGACGACAATGTAGCAAGCAGACGACAATGGAACAACCAGACGGCAATGTAACAATCAGACAGAAATGTAACAACCAGACGGCAATGTAACAACCAGACGGCAATGTAACAATCAGACAGAAATGTAACACTAACGTGTTTTATCTTTTTTAAAAATACTCTTTTTATGTCATTAGCTGTTAAATTTCTTTATAGAACTGTATGTACAGAACGTTATAGTATATTATATATATATATATATATATATATATAAATGTTCCGACATACACTAAAATTCAGGTTACAACGTTTCTCAAGAACGGATCAACGTCGTAACTCGAGGGCTACCTGTGTCTGTGTGTATATATATATATATATATATATATATATATATATATATATATATATATATATATATATAATATATTAGTTAAATCTATCGAACATTTATAATGTCCATTTTCATCAAAAGCAAAACAATCAACCCTTCAAAAATATCACTGAATTAATGATACGCATCATTTTTAAAGAAAATAAAAAGTTTTTTGCTGCAAAGAAAAATGACCCATACCTCTGTTCTGTAATACATGCTGTAAAATGTGTACACGCCAAGTATCGGTTATTTGTTTTACTTTTAATGTAAATTCTAGTCAGTTCACTACAGCAAAAAAGACATTTAAAAAGTCAAAGTTTTCCAGATTCAACTGGTGTAGAACCACTGAATCAATATTTACAAAAGGTGGAGAACCACTGAACTGATAGATAAAATACAACGGGTGTAGAACCGCTGCAAAACAGACGGAACACCCACCCGGAAAATGAAAGACAGAGATCGACAAAACGGTGGAGTCAAAGAAAGAAGGGGTGGAGGGGATGGCGTGGGTGCAGAGAGGGAGGCAGCTAATGAAATTTTTGGGCAGGGGTGGGGGGGTATGGTGCCGGTGTCTTTTCTTCTCATAATTAGTTTTGTATTTTTTCTCTACTCCTTCAAAGGTGTTGAGCGTGTTATGGACTGTTGGGTTGTAAGTCAGGAAGTAAAGGGTAGGAGTAAGAGTGATGGGGGGGGCAGGAGTCAGAGAAGGGTGGGGGCAGAAGTTGGGAAAGTATGGCATTTGTTTGACCCAAGAGGTATAAGAGGGTAGAGGGGATACAAGGGAAGTTTTACGTGCGATGGCTTATACCGCTAAGACGATAGTTGAAGTTATCATTTCGTCACTATTTCATTAGTGGATGACGCGAGAATATGAGTACACCATATGATTTCAGAGAATAGAATTAATGGATGACGCCAGAATATATGATATATACATATATACCATATGGTATCAGAGAATAGAATTAATGGATGACGCCAGAATATATCTATACCATAAGATTTCAGAGAATTATAGAATTAATGAATGACGCCAGATTGATTTTACACAATCTGATTTCAGAAACTTATAGAACTAATGGATGACGCCGGAATATGATTACACGCAGTGATTTAGATTGAGAGTACATAAGTCGTGAGATGTTGACAAGCTTTAGATTGAGTTGGGGACCAACAGCTGTGTGATCTTCTGTAATCAATTGGTGCAAAGGAGAATAGGGAAGAGCAGGGTGGACATATCTGGCTTAAACTTAACTGATAAAATTTTCTTATGGAATTTGGGTTTGGGGGGGTGGGGTGTGGGGGGCAGTGGACTGCCAGAAAACTGGTCGGTCGTTTTCACAAGATTTCGAAAAACGAATTTACGAATTCCGATTAGTGTCAAATTACTTCTTCTCGAAAGTATCTTTTTATGTTTCTTGTCTTCCAACGCTGAGCTATTAATGAATTTGGCGGGAATGGGTGGGGGTGGACGACACGATGGCTGTAGGTGTAATAAAATTATAAGACTCGGTGTAATTACATTTGATGTTTTCAGCGCAGATCAAGTCGAAACCCGGCACGCGCGTCATATCACAGGTAAATCTCTGTGCTCCCCCTTTACCTGGGAGATTTGTTTTTCGGTTTAATTCGGTTCCCAAACACGTGTGGTAGACACTTGGCGATTAAAAAGAAAAAAAAATATTTCCCTTAAGTGTTGAGATGTAGTGGGGTATCATTATGTCTAAAGGGAATAGGTGGCGCTACGAAGCCTGCCACTTATTTTTTAATTTTTTTGTGTGGGTGGGGGGTGGGGTTAGGGGGTCGGAGAAAAAAAAAGTGTTTGGGAGGAATATTTGTAAATATTTACCGAAAATCAAACACATAAATAAATATGCCTATTTTTTAAAAAAATTCAAAACGGGAAAAAAACAACTTTGAAAATAATTTTAAATAATAGATTTTACAGTCATAAACTCAAGGAATCCAAAGATATCCCCAGAAAACTTGAAATCAAGGACTTATTTTTATATTAAAATTGCGGTAGCTTGATAATATGGCAGAAGTCTATTTATAGAAATATTGGGACTATATATATCTTTTTGGGGGCCGAATTCGTAAAAATTGATAAACGATACGAGTCAATATGTAAGTGTAAATATATCGAGAAGAATGTATCTTATCAGCTCTTTGTTAATTCTTCGTTAATTTAAGACCGCTTATTGGACTTGAACAAGAAAAAGCAGTTTCGCAGTTTTACTATGCTAACAAATTTGTAAGCTCATTGGTTCGACTGTATTTATGCTTCAAAATATTGTTCCGCTAAAATGTAATCTAAAAATAGAACATTAATGAATGATTTATGACATTTTCCGGTTTTAGAAATGACAAGGCCAATCCATATGATTGGTTTTATACATTGTAATTTACAGTAAATTTCATTATCTTTCATTGGTAAATCTCTCCACAGACATTGAAAGTTTTCTGTAAATTTCAGTATTTTTAATTAGCGATTATCTATAATGGTAGCGATAATTTAAGCTTTCTGTAAATTTGTTTGTTTTATAATTAGCAGAAGACGATGATTAATGGTAAATTTTTAACCTGTAAAACTATGGGAACTACGCCTAAATTCTAAATTATTTAAATGATATGCATGATTTGATAGTTTTTGAAATAACACAAGTATAAAATGCATGGCCATACAGGTTTCTATAGGTACACAGTACGCAGAACACCATTCTGTCCTTACTAGAAAACTAGCTGTAACTAACCAAAGAGATACTAACTAACACATTTCTAACAGTTTCAAGTCAATACCATTAGAGATGTCTTATGTCGACGGAACACTAAGCTATTTATTGTCAACACAGGGAAAGATCCCACATAAATAAAATATCATTGACAAAAAGGAGCCTTGATAAAGAAAATATCCTTGACAAAAAAGGAGCCTTGATAAAGATTCAAACTAAAGGCTGGAGGTTCAATAATACGTTGGAGACGCAAGCCTATAAAACATATGTTTGAACATCCTTGACCTTGTGAACAAATACTATCACTATATAACCTAGAACACACAAATGAACATCCTAGAGTGTGTTCTCACAATATAACCTAGAACACACCTTTACACTTCCCAGTGTGTGTTCTCAATATATAACCTAGAACACACCAATGAACATCAACATCAAAGTGTGTGTAGTGTGTTCTCACAAGATAACCTAGAACACACCGATGAACATCCGAGTGTGTGTTCTCACTAGATAACCTATAACACCAATGACGTCCTAGTGTGTATTCACACTAGATAACCTAACACACCATGAAAACCCATACTGTGTGTTCTCACTAGATAAACCAGAACACACCGCTACACATCCACGTGTGTGTTTTTACTAGATAACCTAGAGCAGTGCTTCTTAAAGTGGTGGTCCGCGGGCCGGTGCCGGTCCGTGGGCCATCCACTGCCGGTCCGCAGATGTTCTCAAAAAAAGGACAGAAAAAATTGTCAGTGCAGGGAAAATAGTGAACCGGTCCCTGGTTCAATGGAAAAAATTCATGCCGGTCCGCCATACTAAAAAGTTTGAAAAGCACTGACCTAGAGCACATCAATGAACATCCTATTGTACACAGACTAACGCTAGATGACACTGAATGGTAGGCCTACTTAAAACACGTTTAAGATCTGATCACCGTTCAGAACTCACACAATACTCCATGCGCACCCTCAACCACAAAGCACACGATTCCCCCCCCCTCCACCGACCACCGTGTAAAGTCGCTAAGAGCCTTTAAGATAAGGGACGTAACTGTGGGTCGGAGCTTAGTGTTTTAACAGACCGATACTATTTTTATCTCCCTTGAAGATCGATTTATTTGACTTTTATGGATCGGTTAGCGGGATGGGGGCCCGGCGGGGAGGTGCGGGGCGTTTTCAAGACGTCCAGGGCCGTGGAGGGGGGGGGAGCAGGTCGTTGAGTTGCTGTGGTGGTTGGAATCAAAGCCTGAAAAATTAATGCACTTCAGCAGAGAACTAAAGCATCGGCTGCACACTTGGTTAATTTAACGGTATAAGATGGACATGGCGGCAAGATTCTGTTCATTGGGCGGTGTGTCTTGGACATGTCAGAAAGATTATTTTCATTGGGTGGTGTGTCTTGGACATGTCGGAAAGATTATGTTCATTTGGCTGTGTGTCTTGGACATATCAGCAAGATTATGTTCATTGGGCGGTGTGTCTTGGACATATCAGCAATATTATGTTCATTGGGAGGTGTGCCTTGGACATATCAGAAAGATTATGTTCATTGGACGGTGTGTCTTGGACATGTCGGAAAGATTATGTTCATTGGGCGGTGTGTCTTGGACATATCAGAAAGATTAGGTTCATTGGACGGTGTGTCTTGGACATGTCGGAAAGATAATGTTAATTGGGTGGTGTGTCTTGGACATGTCGGAAAGATTATGTTCATTGGGTGGTGTGTCTTGGACATGTCGGAAAGATTATGTTTATTGGGCGGTGTGTCTTGGACATATCAGCAAGATTATGTTCATTGGACGGTGTGTCTTGGACATGTCGGAAAGATTATGTTCATTGGGCGGTGTGTCTTGGACATATCAGCAAGATTATGTTCATTGGGCGGGATGGCTTAAGGACATAGGGTGGTGTACCTTACATATTAAGGCGAGGTGCCTCATATAAATACATGGTAGGGTGCCCTAAATGCATATGGTGGTGTACCTTACATACATAAGGCGGGTTTTCTCATATAAAAATATGGCTGGGCGCCTTAAATACATAGGGCAGTGTACCTTACATACATAAGGTGGGTTTTCTCATATAAAAATGATGCTGGGCGCCTTAAATACATAGGGCAGTGTACCTTACATACGTAAGGCCTCATATAAATATTTGGTGGCGTGCCTTCTTAACTTACTCATTTTCGGCCCGTGATGAAAAGTTTCCATGAACTAAATAAATATATAGTGGGTTGCGTTTAGTAAAGACGTTGGGTTGCCTGGTGTTTAGCCTGGTGTTTAATGAGAAGCTTTGTGATCCGAGGTCTGGGCCTATGTCATATTAAGTGGACGTATGGAATGGGGGGGGGCTGGGTAATACAAATATTAGGAAGTTCCGCTCGACATTAAAACGGTTAATTTGTGCCAGAGGGGTGTGGAAATGTCCGGACACTAACAGGTGATGTCTTAGAAATGGTAGCCATTGCAGTGTTTAAAGAAGTATCAAGTTATCAAGTCTAAAGACAAAAATCTAACAAACCCCAACTGTAGGAACCAGCGCAGTAATGGGATTGCGCCCCCCCCCCGCATTGTTCCATCACCAACGCATGACGTGGGTGCAGATACTTTAAGCGCGTGACTCACGGAGTGCGGGGGTGGGGGGAGGGAGGGAGGTCAACCAAGTGCGTTTTTATTTGTCTTCACACGCCATCTTGAGTTCACCGACTGTGAACAGAGGTATCGGCTTACCCCCAGCCTCATCCTGAAACTTTGGTTACAAGGTATTGGCTCTCATTACACCACAGGGTGCCGGGGGTAATTGTTGTTAAGGGCGGGGGTAGTTATGGTGTTGTTGTCTTGAGGGGGGGGGAGAGAATCTGGTTAGCTGTTTGAGGTGACGGGGTGTCGATTTAAAAGTTTAAGTTGCTTAATGACCCTGACAGGAGTCACAATTAGGAGCATTTATGACGTCAATGTGCACGTGACTAGCACGTCATATTCTCTTGATTTTCTATTCTCTTGACGTCCTATTCTCTAGTCGACCTATTCTCTTGTTCTATTCTCTTGTCGTTCTATTCTCTAGTCGACCTATTCTCTTGTTCTATTCTCTAGCCGTCCTATTCTCTTGACGTCCTATTCTCTTGTCGACCTATTCTCTTGTCGACCTATTCTCTTGTCGATCTATTCTCTTGTCGTACTATTCTCTTGACGTCCTATTCGCTTGATGCCATAAAGACCATGAAAATGTAAGTTTTATGTTTAGTTGCGTTGGTTTTTTAATTAAATATTTATTGTATTCTTTTTTAAACGAAGCAAAATACTTTAAATTAAAATTTAATACTTTCTTTGGCTTGTTTATTTGAACTTTCAAATTGTCATGAATATTCCTGGTAGCACATAGATATGGACATAGCTGGTAGCCCAAGGATATGGACATAGCTGGTAGCCCAAGGATATGGACATAGCTGGTAACACAAGGCAATGGATATAACTGGTAGCACAAGGTAATGGCTATAACTGGTATCCCAAGTATATGGACATAGCTGGTAGCACACGGCAATGGATATCACTGGTAGCACAATGATATGGACATAGCTGGTAACACAAGGCAATGGATATAACTGGTAGCACAAGGCAATGGATATCACTGGTAGCACAAGGCAATGGATATCACTGGTAGCATAAGGAAATGGATATCACTGGTAGCACAAGGCAATGGATATCACTGGTAGCACAAGGCAATGGATATCACTGGTAGCATAAGGAAATGGATATCACTGGTAGCACAAGACAATGGATATCACTGGTAGCACAAGGAAATGGATATCACTGGTAGCACAAGGCAATGGATATCACTGGTAGCACAAGGCAAGATATCACCTAAACGAAGAAACTGTCCAGCACTGTTGAACTAGTTTAGAAGAAGCATGAGTCGTGCTAAAGTCTGGGAAACCAGACCCAGACAACATGAATTATTAACAACATATTGAATTATTTGAGGACCGTTCTGGTTTGGAATTAGGTAAATGAAAAAGAAGGAAAATAAAAATTTTGAACCAGAAGGGTTATCCCCTCTCCCCCCCCCTCAACCCATTTCACAGTGTTGATTACCAACTTAAACCAATGCCCGGCAAACTCAATTAGGATCGAGACACATCACCCTTTAATGAGACACATCCGCTTATGGGTGATCGAGACACATCACCATTTATTTGAGACACATCGGCTTATAGGCGAGACACATCACCATTTATATGAGATGCTACCGCTTATAGGCGAGACACATCACCATTTATTTGAGACACATCCGCTTATGGGTGATCGAGACACATCACCTTTATTTGAGACAATCCGCATATAGGCGAGACACATCACCATTTATTTGAGACACATCCGCTTATGGGCGAGACACATCACCTTTATTTGAGACACATCCGCTTATAGGCGAGACACATCACCATTTATTTGAGACACATCCGCTTATGGGCGAGACACAGCACCATGTATGTGAGACACATCTTCTAATAGGCGAGACACGCCTTAATACATATTCATCTTTAAATCACTTGTGTACTTTCTCTATGGGATTCACATTTGTTTCTTTTTTTTTAATTGCCATTTCCAAATCCGAATTTACATACCTTACATAGCAGAGAAAAATGAAAGCCACACACACGACACTGTTGACAAACTTTAAAAAATCGCGTGAACCAAAACAACTCATTCATTAATTGAAATCCTGTTAATAACACAACACTCTAGTTCCCCCTGCAAATAACACAACACTGAGTTCCTCTTGAAACGAAACAAAGTCAAGAATAGCAGAAGCGCCCTTCGGTAGTTTCGTGGAAATATCGGTCCTCGCTGAGGAGCCGCCTCGCGACTTACCGGACAGTCTTTGGACAAGTCCAAGAGTACGCATCCAAAGAATACGCTTCGTAAAAATGGTAGAGGGGGGGGTCTTTTGGTTAGTCCATAGTTTAACAGTTTTATTTTACTCTTTCTTACGCTAACATGGTGTTCAAGTCTGCTCAACATGGTGTTCAAGTCTGCTCAACATGGTGTTCAAGTCTGCTCAAACATTTTTATCAGTTAGAGGAGAACTAGTCTTGTACTCAGTTCCCCTTACCCCTTCCTCTCCCCTACCCCATCCACTCTCCCTTCCCCATCCACTCTCCCTTCCCCATCCACTCGCCTTACCCCATACACCCCCTACTCCTTCCACTCCTCTCCATAATACCCTTCCCCACAACTCCCTTCCCCATCCACTCCCCTTACCCCATACACTCCCCTTACCCCATACACCCCCCTTACTCCTTCCACTCCTCTCCATAATACACTTCCCCACAACTCGGACTTATGGGGTCTCGCATCGATTCAATCAGGGTGCAAGAGGAGGCAACTCTCCCTTATTTCCTTCACCGCTCGAGTTGTCGCCTTCGTCCCGTAACTTTGTTATGGTTTCTGGCTTTTGGGACTTCTGTCTCTCATTAGGAACTGTCTATCACTCACTATTTCATTACAAACTGTCTATCCCTCACTATTTCATTACAAACTGTCTATCCCTCACTATTTCATTAAAAACTGTCTATCCCTCACTATTTAATTACAAACTGTCTATCCCTCACAATTTAATTACAAACTGTCTATCATTCATTATCTCATTACAGTCTATCACCCACTATTCATTTACAATCTGTTTAGCACTCACTTTTTCATTACAATCAGAATTGAACTAAATAAATAATTATTTATTTTGTTTCTGTTGTCTGATTCAGATTGCCTTTTAAGTTCATCCAATAAGCTAAAATCGCATTTTAAAAACTTTTAATGTTATTTCAGGTAAATAGTTCACACTTCATGGAATATAACTCCCGATTGGATCTTTTCTACTTTAAATTCGCACCGTGGTGCGTATCTTTTTTCTGCTACCCCCTACGTCTGCGAGATAATTCTAAAATAACAAGGGATTTTAGGGATTGTAGGCGCCTACTTTTTTCAAAAGCCCAAGTAACTTATCCTTGTTTGATAAATACGAAATATTAAACTTCCTGAAATGTACACAAAGTATTTTATAATTATAGATTATAGATCCTCAAATCCTCTTTTTACATCGTTCCCTTTTCCAAAATTAAAATATAAGCTAAAATAATGACGTAAGATAATAAATTTATTTTTTTAATATATATTTTTTTATTTTTTATTTTTTTTTAAATGGTGAGAAACACCACAGCTTTTTTCACTGCCATTGACTGTTGTACTATTTCAAAAATAATCTTTAATTTATAATTATTTTGCACACCTCCTGATGTACACCTTGTATATTAAAATATAATCTCAAACAATGACGTCAGAGCGTTACGGAATCAGCCAGCCAGCCAGTGACTTGGGCTTTTATATTGTTTATTTTCTATGCAATCAATGAAGGTAATTACTAAACTCTTTAGCTGAAATTGATTCATTGCCACTAAGCCTTGCTTGAATTATGGAGCACGATCCTGGATTTTCATTATATACTAGTTTGTGCTGCGGCGCCGTGGCGCCTGCGGCGCCCACCTTTTTCAAAAGCCCAACTAACTTGTCCTTGTATGATAAATACGTAATATTAAAATTTCTTAAATGTACACAAAGTATTTTATAATAGGGTTTTTTTTTAATGTTGCAAAAGCCCAAGTAACTTATCCTTGTATGATAAATACGAAATATTCCTGAAATGTACACAAAGTATGTATATAATATAGGTTGTGCTGCGGCATCCACTTTTTCAAAGTGCTCATCACCACACGAGTTTTAAACTAATTTTAGAAAGCTGCGCACCAAATTACTGCACCAAAAAATAACCATTCGAGTCAATCAGCACTGCTTACAACACACAATTTAAAAAAAGCAGAGTGATATCCCTCAGCGTTAGGCATCAGCGATAATTGAGCGTAATATATAATATACTAGTTCGTGCTGCGGTGCCGTGGCGCCTGCGGCGCCCCCCCTTTTTTTAAGGGCGCCTACGGCGCCCACTTTTTTCAAAAGCCCAACTAACTTGTCCTTGTATGATAAATACGTAATATTAAAATTTCTTACATGTACACAGGGTATTTTATAATTTAAAAAATAAGTATTTTTATTTTTATGTCAAAAGCCCAAGTAACTTATCCTTGTATGATAAATACGAAATATTCCTGAAATGTACACAAAGTATGTATATAATATAGGTTGTGCTGCGGCTCCCACTTTTATTTAGTGCGCCTACGGCGCCCACTTTTTTCAAAAGCCCAACAAACTTGTCCTTGTATGATAGATACGTAATATTAAACTACCTTAAATGTACACAAAGTAATTTTAAATTGATGTTGTAGGGCGCCTATGGTGCCCACTTTTTTTTGGCCCAAGTAACTTATCCTTGTATGATAAACACAAAATATTCCTGAAAATTAAACAAAACATTTATATAATAATTTTTACAGTGCTAATCACCACACGATTTTTAAACTAATTTTAGAAAGCAGCGCACCAAATTACTGCACCAAAAAATAACTATTTGAGTCAATCAGCACTGCTTACAACGCAAAATTTTAAAAAAGCAGAGTGATGTCCCTTAGCGTTAGGCGTCAGTGATAATTAAGCGTAAATATGTAATATATGACTAGTGGAAAAGCTTGCTGAAGCTGGCTGAACGAAATCTGACAGAAGAAATAACAAAGAAATATACGAAATACTTCAATAGAAAAGAACATGTGGCCTTTATTGCCATGAACAGAATACAATATGAACAGAAATAACAAAGAAATATATGAAATACTGCAATAGAAAAGAACATTTATCTTTTATTACCATGAACACAATACGATATGAACAGCTAAATATCATAGTATCATAGATTACCTTGTACACCACATTTTTAGTGTAGCAGGCGGACGAAATATTAAACTTCCTGATATGTACCGTCATAATCGGAGGACTACCTATATATCAAAATGCATATCTAAGCTTTCACGCCTATAATAAATAAATATATATATATATAACGAAATATTAACTCAAAGACATTGAATTCATAATTTTCCTCTAGAAAAGCATCAACAAATAAAACCTATTGTGATATAAATCGAATCTCCCCCCCCCCAACTGGGGTGGAGGGAGTCGTGAGGTGCGATTCGACCATGCTGTCGGTTTGTCCAAGCCCAAATGGCTTTATATCTTTTAAAACATAAGACACTGCCTCTTTCATGTCCAGCCATTTTAAAAAGATTTTCTGCTGCGAATGTTTATTTTCTTTTTTCATAATTTGTTTTAATGTTGTTTGTGTGTTGGACTGTTTTATTATTGCAAGTTAACTGATATTTTTTTAATAAGAATGCTCGCGTTTAACGTATTTCATTGTATTTCTTAATTTCTTTCTAGATTAAAAAGTTTGTCATCTTTTGTTTTCTGACATAAAATCGAACACAGTAAAATTTTAGGCTCAGGTGTCACCCCCTGATGGGTGTCACCCGGGGCGGCCCGCCCCCCTAGCTACGCCACTGGTTATAGGGCGGCTGCCAAATATTCCTGAAATGCACACGAAGTATTTAATAATTAACAATCCTCATAAAACAATGACGTCATTGTTAATGTTATTCTGGAAACCAAAATAGATTTTTAAGTCTCTATTTTCAATTTTAAAAAAAAGCACAGTGATGTCCATTTGGGAGACACACGCACAGGAAGGGTGATTATGTATTAGATAATTAGTTATCATCTCCCACGCAGTAAGCTTTTACAATACGTAGTCTCAGCTATAATAAAATCATAACAAATTTTCTAGAACGAATTTTAATAAATCAATTCAAAAGAATTTTTTTTAAAGTTGATTGAAAGAACTAGAAATAACGTGAAGCGTTGATCAAAACGTTCAATTTACACCTATCGCTCTACTATCCACCAGTTTTACACCCCTTACATCACCCCCATCCTTACTGCAGCCCCGACCCTCACTGCAGCACCCCCACTCACACTATAGCACCCACATCCTCAATGCAGCCCCGACCCTCACTGCAGCACCTCCACTCTCACTACAGCACCCCCATCCTCAATGCAGCCCCGACCCTCACTGCAGCACCTCCACTCTCACTACAGCACCCCCATCCTCAATGCAGCCCCGACCCTCACTGCAGCACCTCCACTCTCACTACAGCACCCCCATCCTCAATGCAGCCCCTACCCTCACTGCAGCACCTCCACTCTCACTACAGCACCCCCATCCTCAATGCAGCCCCGACCCTCTCTGCAGCACCTCCACGCTCACTATAGCACCCCCATCCCCAATGCAGCCCCAACCCTCACTGCAGCACCTCCACTCTCACTACAGCACCCCCATCCCCAATGCAGCCCCAACCCTCACTGCAGCACCCCCCACCACTCTCACTAAAGCGCCACTCCCCGTTCACAACACCAAACAAACTCAATACAGTTTGACTTATGCTCTATAATCGGATTAACTCCACGATTACAGTCGACTGCAGACGCTCGGATAGATTATCGGATTAAGAAACTGTTAGCACCTGTTCCTTGGGCCGACGGTGACCGTTTGATTTGAGTACCCAGTTCATCGATAAACAAAGGCCTAACTAACTGGGCACTGCAGCTGTGTAACACGAGTCTGCTCAGACTAAGTCTGTGTCTGTTTCTGTAACTTAGACCATTTTTCCACTCTATTCTCAAAAGTTCTTTTTTTTTCTAATTTAAATAAATAAGTCAGTTCTACAAATAATGGCTTTTTGTCAGTTCATATATGAATAAAAATATATGTTGCCATTTTTGTAATTTATAAATATATATATGACTTATTTTTCGATTTTTTTTCAGCAATGTATATTTACTATGTGATATTTCGCAAGTCATATCTGGTGTACACATGTGTCTGCAGATTTGTTCCAGCAGTCAGCAGATCAAGTGTACAGTGTAAGTGTACTGTGTAAGTGTACTGTGTAAGTGTACGTGTAAGTGTACAGTGTAAGTGTACTGTGTAAGTGTACTGTGTAAGTGTACAGTGTAAGTGTACTGTGTAAGTGTACTGTGTAAGTGTACTGTGTAAGTGTACTGTGTAAGTGTACTGTGTAAGTGTACGTGTACGTACTGTTAAATACCTATTACATTGTGATAACCAAGTTCAGCGTCATACCACACCTAACACTGACGTAACTGGTGACAGTACTTATTTCAAATATCGCATTTTATAGCAATCCCAATGCAATCACCCCTACTCACACATTTTAATATTTTAACCATCGTGGAATTCATTGATAATTTAACGCCATTCCATTATCTTAATATCTTAACGCCCATCGTTTGTATTAATATTTAACACCCGTTAATTATATTAACATTTTAACGCCTGTCGAATGCAATATTTTTTTAACGC
The DNA here is from genome assembly GCA_944989445.1 of Ampullaceana balthica. Lineage (NCBI taxonomy): Eukaryota > Metazoa > Mollusca > Gastropoda > Lymnaeidae > Ampullaceana > Ampullaceana balthica. The sequence continues at coordinate 877,051 of CALYLW010000369.1, forward strand.
CAGTCGATTACCTTAATATTTTAAACGCCTGTAGATTGTATTAATATTTAAACGCCCTTTTATTATCTTAATATTTTAACGCCGGTCGCTTACATTATAACATTTGAACGCCCGTAGATTGTAGTATTATTTAACGCCCTTTCATTATTTTAATGTTTTAACGCACGTCGTTTATATTAATGTTTTAATGCCGTTCCCTTTAATGCCACTTGAAATTTCTGTTACAAACTAATTTTAAAGTTATTATTTAAAAAATGAGGAAAAACGCTTGCTATATTTTGAAAATCTTTATTTGTTCATTTATCGCAGGTATCTTGATTGATTATTTATACACACATCAGTGGATCAGTCATGAGTGTATTTATTTATCACTATTTATCATTACGGTCCTTAATAAACGATGGGGAAGCCTTAATTAATATTATTATATATTATGTAATGCGTGCGTGTGTTGTGAAAATTTGAACGGATCTTTATGTTAATGTGTTGTATAAATCTGAACGGATCGTTATGTTCTTGTGCTGTGTAAATCTGAACGGATTATTATGTTAATGTGTTTTTTCTCCAGGCCTGTGTGCGTTTTTATCGTGTTATGTAATTCTCAATTTTACGGCGGACGGCACAAATGAAAACGTAGAACTAAACCTGAATACCGCCAACAACCAACTGGTTTATAAAAATGACGTCACGATAAAGCGCTGGTTCACGCAACACAGAAACTAAAACTATCGTATACTTTGTTATAAACTTTTATAACACTAACGAAAATTTTATAAAACTCTTATCAATTACATTAAAATGTATAACACAATGTTCAGATGTCACGTTCACAAAACACTCAAAAGCTATTTGATACTTGCTGCAAATCAAATCTTTTCGACAATCCACAAGTCTTAAAATATGAAATGAACTTCTCTGTACGCAAGACAACGCCGCACCTCAATGTATGGATTAAACAAAAGTAAAAAAAAATCCCCAAGCAGTCGTTTCACGATGACATCATAATTCACTCACAATCCTAATACCAGAATTCCAAGTTTGAGAGTTCCAATAATATCCTCCGTGGCTCGGCCCCCAGGTGCCAACAGACCCGGACACTCCCCGAGATGCCGGAGTTAGATCACTTGTGCTCCCAGTCCCATCGTCTGCGCGCGATTAGGGCAAGTCGCGTGCATGATATCGAGCTGCACGTGTCATGGTGGGCAGACGACTCATCTGCTGACTTAAGGGGAGGTTACTCCCAGGATCTCACAACCATTGGGGTGAGAAGGTTTTGGGGGATGTTGCGGGGGAGGGTTGGGTTAGTGAGATAGTGTGAGGTGTGGGGAGAGAGTTGATGGAGACGAAATGGTGAGGTAGGTAGTGAGACTGAGAGGAAGTTAGTGAGGAAGATGTAGTTATTTATATATAACAGATATATTGTATATATATATATATATATATATATATATATATATTTGAAAACAGCACATAATAATCACAGAGAGAAAGAAATTAGGAGTGAGGGCCAAATGAGTGAAAGAAACATATTTAGAGGTAGCACGGAGTGATTGGAAGAAACGGGCTGGGAGGGAACACCAAGTGATTGAAAGAGAGGGTAGCGCTTGGGGGAAAAAACCAACAACCCAATTCATATAAGTAGACGTCATTATGAAATGCGAGGTTTTTGTTTGGTAAGTTTTAAATGCCAGGTCTCACCTAGTGACGTTTTAAATGTCAAGTCTCAGCTAGTGACATTTGTAATGTCAAGTTTCAGCCATGACATTTTTAATGTCAGATCGCAGCTATAGAAAAAGACTTTTCATGTTTAGCGTTTGGTTGGCATAATTCAAAATAATTGACCTGGTGCGTCGTCTCGGTAGAGTCATATTGATAGGACTGGTAGCATGACGAGCGGCCACGCCCTAGGAGCCAAATTGATAAGACTGGTAGCATTACGAGGGGCCACGCCCAAGGAGCCAAACTGAAAAGGCTGGTAGCATTACGAGGGGCCATTCCCTAGGAGCCAAACTGAAAAGACTGGTAACGTTACGAGGGGCCACGCCCTAGGAGCCAAACTGAAAAAACTTGTAGTATTACGAGTTACGAGGGGCACGCCCTAGGAGCCAAAATGAAAAGGCTGGTAGCATTACGCGGGGCCATTCCCTAGGAGCCAAACTACTAAAGATAAGTCGCCGTGGCCTCGGACTAACAAGAACCCTTTGAAATGAAAGCTGTACATTTTGCTGCGGCTCTTAAAAACAAAATGTATTTAACAAAGACAATTGTTGAATGTGGCCACGTGACGTTATGCGATACTAATAAAATCCTGGACGTTGATTACCTATCCGTGTTTTAATTGAGCAAAGAGCCCAGGAAGTCGAGCACCAACTACTGCATGTTTACAAGCTGCTCACTTGAAATAAGTCTATAAAAATATGTTGAATTTATTCGCAACATCCGCAAGGCTGAGGGTAAAATGTAATCTTAGCACGTAATAAAACACGGCATTTGCAAAAGTGATCATTTCCTCACCTGAGGGCGTGTAGCCTAGATATGAAGGTCAAGTAGCGAGTGAACAAGGTCAAACATGAACCACGTGGTTCTGGTCGTGGAGCTGGAATTATGGGTGGCGGTTTACTTCCGGAATAAAAGTATTAATTGGACTTTTCTTTAAACAAAAAAAAACAACCTATGATTATGTTGATTTAGTATCGATACCAAAAAAGCTCGTACACTATGTTATCTGTTGAATACGCCCCTTCTATTCAAAAGACTATTGTGTCCTACGCTTAACCAGTTTTAAATGTTGATATAGTGTTGGTTTTCTGGCAAACCATTCCACGTCCAAATTCTTAACAGGAAGAACGAGAAATTTTAATGTGTTTGGTCTTGCGCACGGATTAAGAAAAAGTGTTTTTTATCGCTATGTCTGAAGATTGTATATTACATTATCTTTGTGTTGTATTTCCAAGTTAGAATTAATTGCCTTATGTATTATAAATACTTTGTTCTTCTATCCTCTAGTGTTCAAGGTTTAATAATTTAACTAAGGGTGCTATTCTTGTAAGTTTTAAATATTCTCCAGTTATGAAATTGGCGGCAATTTTTGAATTCGTTTCACTTTATAAATGATTTATTTGGTGGATGGGTCCCTTACAGAAGATACATATTCTATTATAATGTCTGATAACTTTGTAGTAAAAGTCTTCTTAGGGTAGTCTACCCGACCTCTAGAATCAGTGAGATAATACGCCTGTCTCGGGCCCAATGTTCTTAGAGCTCAGCAACGTTTGATAATGTTACGGCGTAAAACTCAGTATACAAATGTTAAGTTACACCGTGTGGTAGGTAGATCGTAAAACTCAGTGTACAAATGTTAAGTTACACCGTGTGGTAGGTAGATCGTAAAACTCAGTGTACAAATGTTAAGTTACACCGTGTGGTAGGTAGACCGTAAAACTCAGTGTACAAATGTTAAGTTACACCGTGTGGTAGGTAGACCGTAAAACTCAGTGTACAAATGTTAAGTTACACCGTGTGGTAGGTAGACCGTAAAACTCAGTGTACAAATGTTAAGTTACACCGTGTGGTAGGTAGACCGTAAAACTCAGTATACAAATGTTAAGTTACACAGTGTGGTAGGTAGAACGTAAAACTCAGTGTACAAATGTTAAGTTACACCGTGTGGTAGGTAGAAAGTAAAACTCAGTGTACAAATGTTAAGTTACACCGTGTGATAGATCGTAAACTCAGTGTACAAATGTTAAGTTACACCGTGTGGTAGGTAGACCGTAAAACTCAGTGTACAAATGTTAAGTTACACCATGTGGTAGGTAGAAAGTAAAACTCAGTGTACAAATGTTAAGTTACACCGTGTGGATAGATCGTAAAACTCAGTGTACAAATGTTAAGTTACACCGTGTGGTAGGTAGAAAGTAAAACTCAGTGTACAAATGTTAAGTTACACCGTGTGATAGATCGTAAAACTCAGTGTAGAAATGTTAAGTTACACCGTGTGGTAGGTAGAAAGTAAAACTCAGTGTACAAATGTTAAGTTACACCGTGTGATAGATCGTAAAACTCAGTGTAGAAATGTTAAGTTACACCGTGTGGTAGGTAGACCGTAAAACTCAGTGTACAAATGTTAAGTTACACCGTGTGATAGGTAGATCGTAAAACTCAGTGTACAAATGTTAAGTTACACCGTGTGATAGGTAGATCGTAAAACTCAGTATACAAATTTTAGGTTACACCGTGTGATAGATCGTAAAACTCAGTGTACAAATGTTAAGTTATACCGTGTGATAGATCGTAAAACTCAGTGTACAAATGTTAAGTTTCACCTTGTCATACATACCAGGTAGGAGGTGAATGCGACCCCCACAGGGGCAGCTACTGCGCCCTGAATCTAACACCAAAAAATATACCAGGACTCGTTTAGTGGTAATTAATTTATACTCTATTTCATTCCAGGACCCACCGCAGTCGGATCGGGTCGCGGGGGCGTCTGGGCCTGTTATCTGATGTGTTGGGGGCTTCTCTAGTATCATCAGGTATGTACGTCTTTGGTAGGATCTGGTTGCCTCGACCCCACACCCCTTCATGCCTATCACGAACGTGCATCACAGAACACTGAACTCCTCTTCCACTACATTAACTCTTTCTATCTATCCTCTAGGTCAGGCCTCAGGGGTGGGCAGAGCGCGGCCCACGGGCAACATGCGGTCCACCACATAGTTTTTTGTGGCCCTCCAAGACATTCAGAAAGCCAGCAGTGAAGTTTGATAAGGTGTACTTGTCTCATTAAAAATGATTCTATAATTAAATGTGATAGCATCTAGAAATCTAGATAATATGACATTAGCACAATAAATTAATTTAATAAAACTACCACTTTTGTTTATGTTTTATTTATTTATTTTATTATTCCATTTATACTTTTTTTTTCTGAAATGCAACGTTAATTAAAGAATACAATGTTGTCTGATAGCACACCTCGACCAGCAATAAACCTAACAAACGGCCCCTTCACCACGAGACACTATTGTTTAATGTCACCTTACTCATCTAGAGACAAACCTCACAAACGGCCCATTCACCACAAGACACTATTGTTTAATGTCACCTTACTTATCTAGAGACAAACCTAACAAATGGCCCTTCACCACAAGACACTATTGTTTAATGTCACCTTACGTATCTAGAGACAAACCTAACAAATGGCCCCTTCACCACAAGACACTTTTGTTTAATGTCACCTTACTCATCTAGAGACAAACCTAACAAATGGCCCCTTCACCACAAGACATTATTGTTTAATGTCACCTTACTCATCTAGAGACAAACCTAACAAACGGCCCCTTCACCACAAGACACTATTGTTTAATGTCACCTCCTCAACCAGCAATAAACCTAACCAAGGATCCCATCACCACAAGACGCAATTGTTGTCTCATCCCCCCCCCCACTCCCACCCAACTCAACTAGCAACAAACTAACCAACTGCTGACATCGACTAAGTGTAATCAGCCTCCCAGTCGTTGCCAGCAGGCGGCAGACTTTGAGACCAGTACCCATACGATACAATCGGGCCACTAGCAACTCAACAACGTTTAGCAGGAGACCAGATCCTAGAGATATGGAGTAACAAAATAGCTGGTGTGTGTGTGTGGGGGGTTGGGGGGTTGGATTGTGGGTGGGTGTTGGGGGGAAGGGGCATAAGTAGGGTAAGTCAGTATAGTCAGCGTGGACTACAGCGCAGATTGGGGATGTAAAATCTTTGAAGGTGGCAGCAAAATGGATGAGCTGCTGAAATACTGAGTTGACATCTTGTTGTTTTATGAACTAGACAACAGTAAGGATATCATATAACGACTGGACAACAATAGGGATATCATAACACTACTAATACTAAACGACATTTGTCTTTATAAAACTTCCAATTAGAGCTTAACCAGTGCTATATTTTATTTACAGCCCCGAACTGTACAAGTATTTACATTTCAATACCCTTTTTTATCGCGTAAAATTATATTGCTATGTTTCAAACAATTTTAATAAAAGAAAATATTACGCACCAAACGCGCCTGCGGTACAGTGAAGTATCTCATTTAGCGCATAAATCGGGAATTTTTTATTAAAGTTATTTATAGAACGTTTTTATAAAATAGTAGTTTAATGTTATGCCAGGGGACCACCGCTACCATCGACCCCCCCCCACCCCCCAACACTCACACTCGCCCCTATCCTCTACCTCTCTAAAAGAAAAATACCGACCACACACCACCCTCCCCAAGGCTAATACCAACCCCCCCCCCATCCTCATCCTCTCTGAAAGAAACCTCCGTTCACAAACCAAACTTCTTCTCCCAAAATATCCAAGTCCTACAGCAAGCCAGCACCCAACGCCGCGACATTCTTCAAATATCCACTTTGTCTTAATATGTCTTCTGAGACTCCCAACAACCAATTACCAAGGGAATCCTCCCCCCTCCCCCAACCACAGCAGGAAATCACACGCTGACCGGATTCCGCATAAGTCACTGACCCCCCGGAAACAAGGTCATCTATTTATAATCTTTTGAGTCAGATGCCATTGTTTAAATGTATATATTTTTTTAAAATTTTAAATGACGTACTCGTAAAGCCAGCTTTCTAAAGTTTCTAAAGTAAAAAAAACAGAAACTTTATAATCCTGCACGCACACGCAACACAGTAACATCTAACAATGTATGTAGTACTAGGAAGTACTTGGATTCATTCAACAATTATTTATTTACTTGAACTATGAAACAAACGAAGTCTTTTCGCAATAGCAACCCGAGTCAAACCATGTGGTCACTACTGCGTTCAAACAGGTCATTTGATTTCCCCACCAGCCCCACCCTGTGATAGTTGGTCAAATTCAACCCTGACCCCAAAGACGGCGGAGGCTGATGCTGCTCAAAAACATGAACGACTTTAATTTGTAACGGACAACCGAACCCAGGTAAATAGACGAGATCAGTCAAGTGTGACATCTTTATGGCCCCACAACGTCCAGCATTTAATGAGATATGTACGCACACTTTGATTTTTGGGATTTACATTTCAAATAGCGGGAATATTAGATGGAGTTCTGGAAGACATTTTTACAGGGCAAATGTTGTGGAAATATGTGCATTTTTTGGGTTCTTTCTTTTTTTAAAGTATAGGATCCCCAGAATTTTTGCATTAAATTAAGAACCCAATGAATTAAAGTTTGGAAAATTAAGATTATATAAAATAATTCTATCGATTTCAAAAGGGGAAACTTGATTTTTTTGTACATGTCAAATGTCGCCCAGTAAATTAGAAGATAAAGGCGAAGGCCGAAAATTATTTTTAAAAGGTAAAGACGCGGATGTTGGGGATCTTAGGGATCCTGATGATATTTAGGACCTTGGGGCTATTAGAGATCTTGGGGCTATTAGAGATCTTGTGGATATTAGAAATCTTGGGGATATTAGAGATCTTGGGGATATTAGATATCTTGGGGATATTAGAGATCTTGGGGATATTAGAGATCTTGGGGATATTAGAGATCTTGGGGATATTAGAGATCTTGGGGATATTAGAGATCTTGGGGATATTAGAGATCTTGGGGATATTAGAGATCTTGGGGATATTAGAGATCTTGGGGATATTAGAGATCTTGGGGATATTAGAGATCTTGGGGATATTAGAGATCTTGGGGATATTAGAGATCTTGGGGATATTAGAGATCTTGGGGCTATTAGAGATCTTGGGGATATTAGAGCTCTTTGGGATATTGGGGCTCGATGTGTTTGTGGTTACAATAGTGGACACGAAATGACAGCACGCATGATCTTTAGAGAAACAAAAAAGAATTGAAATGCATTATGGAAATATAAAGACATTTAATTAGGAACTTGAAGCATGATTAACTGAATCTTAACCCAAGTGAGTATAAATAAAAAGTATGTGCTTATAATCAGTCGCAATGTTCTAGTAAAACTCTGGTTTTCCACTCAGTAGGTACTTGAGCCTCGTTTATTTGGTGGTTTACGGTAGTCGCCGGTGAATAAAGATCTGTGTATATAAAACCCATTAACATGATCTTGAATCTCGCCCAACTATCTTGACATTTTGTAGCAACCTGCGGCACGTTTATTCGATGGTTTACGGTCCACGGGAGTTAATAGAGATTTGTGTATATACAACATGTTTTCCAATTTTGCTTAACTACGCCAGCAATTTCGTAGCAACTTGCGGTAAGAGTGTGGGTGGAGGGTGCTCTACAGACGGCAGTTAATAAAGATTTGTGTGCGTAACCAATTAGAAGTTCCTTTTGAATCTTTCTTAACTGTGTTGACATTATGTAACAACTTTAGGCACATTAATTTTATGGTTTACGGTAGTTAATAAATATTTGTGTGTGTTACCAATTACAAGTTCCCTTTAAATCTCGCGGAGCAGGCCAGGGCCCTACATGGTCTATAGCTGATGATGATTTAATCTTGCCTAACTGTGCTGACATTATGTAGAAATTTTAGGAACATTTATCCGATTGTTTACGGTTGTTCATGTTAGTGATTACAGCAAACCTCCTTAATGGATTTCAATTTCGCCCCCAGTTCTGACATTTTGAAGTAAATAATTGTTTACATCAGGAAGATGGCAACAACGAGACATCTGAGGTTTGAATTCCGTAATGCTGGTTCTTTGTAGGTTTTAAATAAATAAATCCTGCAAAAAATCGGAAAGTTTGTAGCACGTTTATTGTAAGGTTTACGGTAGATGGGATTTCATAAAGGTTTGTTTACAGACCTCATTAACAGGTACCATCGTGTTTACACGGCAGAAGGAAGACATGTAAGTGTGTGGGTAGATGGGTAGTTTAGTAACACATGGCAGCAGAGGTTCTCAACAAGAGTGTTTTAACCGGGTGCATGAAAGTAGGCTATAGCACGTTTTATATGTGGTCCGTGCTCAGACAGTTTAAGAACCAATATTTTAAAGTGATATTAAACTATGTGAACAAAACCTGACCATGGGCTTTCTTCTCCTGTCAACCTTTGACTGTCTTCCTTGGCCAACCTTTGACTGTCTTCCTCGGCCAACCTTTTGCTGTCTTCCTCGGGCAACCTTTGACTGTTTTCATCGGGCAACCTTTGGCTGTCTTCCTCGGGCAACCTTTGACTGTTTTCATCGGGCAACCTTTGACTGTTTTCATCGGGCAACCTTTAACTGCCTTCCTCAGCCAACCTTTAACTGTCTTCCTCGGCCAAACTTTGACTGCCTTCCTCGGCCAACCTTTGACTGCCTTCCTCGGCCAACCTTTAACTGCCTTCCTCGGCCAACCTTTGACTGCCTTCCTCGGCCAACCTTTGACTGCCTTCCTCGGCCAACCTTTAACTGCCTTCCTCGGCCAACCTTTAACTGCCTTCCTCGGCCAACCTTTGACTGTCTTCCCCTTCCAACAATCGGTCACTATTTATGTCCGGTAACATGCATGATTTCAAGAAAAATGTCCATGATAGATGTGTTTTGAACGCAGAAAAGAAAAACGAAGATGACATCGGAACAGTTTGGTTCGGAGATATTTGACGTGGAACAAGGGGAGTGATTCATTGCACACTGTCTCGATTATTCACTCTTATTTTACACGATGCAAAGATAAATTGCAATCAAATTTCCGAACTCTAAAATTAGTTTCGGATGAGAGACCATGCTTGTATGGATGTCTGGAAAGTTAAGTTAAAAAAGAAATCTGAGCTTTGGTATTTTTAGAAAATGATTTTTTGGTAATGTCTTTGATGCTGTATTTATCCGCTGGGTCACAGTAACCAGATCTTGGTATCTATAATTTTTGCTGACGAAGATATTGCAGCCCGTTCTTACATAAATTCGGTGAGATACAAGTATAAAAGTAGTTAATTTTTCTGCTGAAATGCATACGTTTCTTTGTTAAAAGATGGCTTAAACTTCTGTACAGTATATTCAACATTATTGACAACCAAATCCGCTTGACCGTGCTCCCGGTAAATTGGGTTGATGCCCTGGTAAGGTCATGAGATTTATTCCTTGGTAAGGTCATGAGGTTGATACCCTGGTAAGGTCATGATGTTGATTCCCCGGTAAGGTCATGAGGTTGATACCCTGGTCAGGTCATGTGGTTGATGCATGCCCTGGTAAGGTCATGAGATTTACTACTTGGTAAGGTCATGAGGTTGATACCCTGGTAAGGTCTTGCGGTTGATACCCTGGTAAGGTCATGTGGTTGATGCATGCCCTGGTAAGGTCATGAGATTTACTACTTGGTAAGGTCATGAGGTTGATACCCTGGTAAGGTCATGTGGTTGATGCATGCCCTGGTAAGGTCATGAGATTTACTACTTGGTAAGGTCATGAGGTTGATACCCTGGTAAGGTCATGAGGTTTATTCCCTGGTAAGGTCATGAGGTTTATTCCCTGGTAAGGTCATGAGTAGGGACCAACCGGGTAGACATTTTCTACCGGGTACCAAATCCGAATAGTTATATGTACTATTTGCCGGATCCGGGTACGAATCCCAGTACTGAGACACGAACTAAAACATTTGGCGAAAGGTCATTCTCTTTTTGGGCAGTCAAACAATGGAATTCTCTACCATTACACATCCGTAGTATTTCAACTACCAAGTCCTTCAAAACTGCACTTCAGACGCATCTTTTTAAAATTTATTTTCAAAATTTATGAAACCATATTTCTTTTAATTATTAACGTAGCTTATGTGTAATGTACTGTCCTTTATGTTGTTATTATGGTATGAATGGTAATTTAATTATTATATGTATGTTATTATCTCCCTGTCAAGTGCCGAGAGCCCGGTTCCTTGCTGGGATAAAGCGATATATAAATTAACAATTTATCATTATAATATTATTATTATTATTATTATTATTATTAAAAGAAATTTGGAAATTCGAATTAATTTCGGTTTTGAAAACGATTGGTGGTTGCTTTAATTCGCAAAACCATAACCGCCTTGCATTTAGCTTTCAAGATTTCTACAAATAAAATTTAATTTTAGACATTCAATTTGGTTTATTAAATTATCATTGACTGTATTTTTTTATATTTTACTTTATCACCGTCTACATTCTTCATGCAAAATGTAATGATATTATAATTATGGCCAGAAAATGTGATTATTAATTTATTAAAATTTAAAACAATATTTTCATTATATATTACTTGTAAATTTGATTTCTCTTGTTAATATGTTACTTATTTATTTTGTAACTATTAGTCGCTGCTAATGTTAGTTCATATATTTACTTTAATTTGAATTTAATATTTTATTCGATATTTAAACAGTTTAAATTTTAAATATGGCGGCGTGACGCTTATCGCTAGAATTAAACACGAAATTGTTTTGATTAATTCGTTTATTACCTTTATATCTTTATAATTTCAAATTATTAATTTCTATCATTACTTAACACTTTGTTATATTTTTAACAATTTGTAATACTAATCTTTATATTTTTTGAATTCCAAAATTGTATTTTAAGGTATTTTTAAAAAATATATTTGGCATTCGGCAATTTGTGTGGGCACTATTTTTCGAGGTGAATAGTTCCGAAAAACTCGATATCCGGCCGGGGCGAAGTCGGGGTTTCCTGAGCGGTTTTCCCGAGGTTGGATCCCTGTAGGTCATGATGTTGATTCCCTGGTAAGGTCATGTGGTTCATTCCCTGGTAAGGTCATGTGGTTCATTCCCTGTTGAGGTCTGTGTTGTGTTTTCCTAACTTAATAAACATTAAGTTGACAATGTTCAAATAAACCCCCACAGTAATGGCCAAATCATGGTACTGTCACATACAAGCCATATTTATAACAAATCATGGTACTGTCACATACAAGCCATATTTAAAACCGATTACATGAAAGCGGAAACATGATTCGCCAACCTCTTCCCGCGCTTTTCTTCGAAATTATCTCCTTATCCTACATAACTGCACCCCCACCCTTTTACCTTAGTATCGTTACACATGACCCGCCCCACCCCAACCTTTCTATTAAGCTACACACTAATTCACGACCTTCGAGTCTCTTAGTGTCACCCCTACACCCCCATTCCACCAAGCGCCCGCAACCCGATTCGTTAACACATTTACTCGCAGAGCTTTCATCTAGTGGCGCATGGGCGCCCGTTACGTCTCACGCCACTGCGGGGGACATCCACCCCATTAATCCATTACCATGGAGCGCGCATCTCTTATAAACCCCCTCCCCTCATTACCTTTTTTGTTTGTTCCCCTGGTCTCTCGTCACCAGCTAGATGTAAGGGAGAGCACTTTTGTAGCGTGAAAAAAAGAGATTAAAAAAGGGTGATAACTAAAGACAATGGCTGATTTTATCGACAAAACTGCTGTTATTATTCACGAAAATACGGCATCAAACGCCGGGGAAAGTCGATGGCGCTATACGGCCGGGGTGTGGGGGAGGGGGGGACGGAAGCTATTTTGTGAAATGTCTTTCTCACTACGCCGATGTAAATAGAGTAAACATATTGTCTTGTCAATGACCTATATTAGACCGGAAGTGGGGGTATTTTCTCTTAGAAACATTGTCTAAATCAAAATATCTAATACAAGATTGTATTTTTTTAAAAAGGAACGTCTAAAACAGGCAGGGGCGTCACTAGGAGTTTTGTGAGGAGTGCGGACCGCACCGGGTGACACCATCACAAGGTGTGACACCTAAGTGTGACATTCTGTATGTTCCTGCTATTCAGCACTGGCAGGCTCATAGGACGTCAGTGGGGAAGTCGTTACGGGGGTGAGGGGACACCATGAGCTAATACACTGGTTGACATAAACCCTTGTGACTCCTCACGAATGTATAACACAGAACTGTCTGAAATGAGAATGTCAAGTGTCATGAACGTCGTAGAGACAGCGTTAGTACAAGACACATGATATTAACTGTTTGTCTTATCTTCTTATCTGTTAGAGAAGCGATTCTATACCGAAGACTATTGCGTCCTACGCTTATCCATGATTTGTGTCTAGTCTTGCATTTTTATTAGAGTTTTAAATGTTGATAAAGTGTGGTTCTCAAAGTTTGGTCAGGCAACCCATTCCACGCCCAAATTCCAGGTGGGAAGAACGAGAATTTGTTTTGACACTATAAAGTGTTACTATCCCTATGTCTTTCTGAGGGTTTTATTAGGTTATCTTTGGTTTGTTCACACGTTTGTTCAAAGTAAGGTAGGCCCAAGAAACAAATTCTGCTCTCTCTGATATCCACAGGTTCGTAAATCTGAGGCCCTTTTTTATATAATTAAGTTGATCTGGTTTATCTAGGGTGGAAGGGGGAGGGGTGGGGAGTCGAGGAGTGTATTATTTCACCTACCAATATCCATCACCTTTATATTTAGGTCAAAAGTCAAAGGTTCATATACATCTCTGATAGGTGAGCGTCTTGAGACTCGTCTGCGGTGGCGCCATCTTTTCCTCTCAGTGCATTTTTATCGTCTGCCTATTCCTAGTTTAGTTCTCCTTTTGGATTCTGTCTATGTCTACATTCTGACCTCCCTTTAAATATCTACTATCTATGTCTATTTTGTGACCTCCATTTGAAAATCTACTGTCTACCTTCTGACCTGTCTAAATATATACTGTCTGCCTTTCGACCTGTCTTTAAATATCTACTGTCTACCTTCTGACCTGTCTTTAAATATCTACTGTCTACCTTCTGACCTGTCTTTAAATATCTACTGTCTACCTTCTGACCTGTCTTGAAATATCTACTGTCTACCTTCTGACCTGTCTTTAAATATCTACTGTCTACCTTCTGACCTGTCTTTAAATATCTACTGTCTACCTTCTGACCTGTCTTTAAATATCTACTGTCTATTGTTGGTAACTAACCGTGTACAGTGTAGAGTGTAACGCCAACCAAATGTGAACTGACCTGAGTAAAGTTTTCCAAATGTCAAATGTTTTCCCCATGAGTTGGTGCTAACTACAGCACCAGGCCCTGACTATACTCGTTCTGGTTGGGGGCAGGGGAAAACAAGGGGTCTAGGAGAAAAATAGGGTCGAATGGGTTGTGGAAATGTTAAAATCAGCCATTTCTTGATGGCAATGTGAGTGGAATAAAATATCGGCTTTATACACACATTCTAATTTATGAAGAGCACAGCTCAACAACCAGACACAGCCTTATGGCAACTTTAAGCTTTATTAATAACTAACATCTTGATTACTTAACCCAGCCTTATAACAACACAAAGATTTGAAATCAAACACAGCTTTATAACTGAATGCATCCTTTCAGCCCAACACAATTTGACTTCAACATATAACTTTATAACTGAACACAGCTTTATAACTAAAAACAGCCGTGGTGCCAAAAATATTATTAAATAAATGCACTTTTATAGATTATTCTGGGGCGCCTACGGCGCGGCGCCGACTTTTTCAAAAGACAAAGTAACTTACGTGAATGTTATTGCATGCGTTCGAATCAGTGTGTCCGACAACCAAAAATTGGTATGTGAATGTTCGAATCAGTGTGTCCGACAACCAAAAATTGGTATGTGAATAAGCTCAAAAAAAAACAAAAAAAAACAAACAAACAAACAAAAAAAACAACAACAACAATAAAATTATTTTAAAAAACATAAAAAACCAAGTTTTTGACTATAAATCCCTTATGTACGAGACATAAATAAAAGAATGTTTATTACAATATGCAGCGCAAGACAATCCAAAAATACAAAATTGTGGTTATGTGTCGTAAAACATGTTTAATATAATGCGCACCGATCAGGGATATGTTTATAAAGAGTATTGTCAATAAAATACGCACCTTATTGCGCGACAGGAAAGGTTGTTCAATATAACACTCGCCACGACACCATAGCAAAAAAGTTAACATGTTACATAGAGATAAATAAAGATAATCTAAATATTCATTAATTTAATTACGGTACATTCGATTTATCTGAAATTTCCATACATCATTTTTTCATTTGCACGAGTCTGCCTGCAAAATTTCAGCTCGCTAGCTTACGAGGAAGTGTGTTAAAAATCGATCAAAAGTTTTTTCGGCACTCAAGCAAGCAAGCAGATACCACGAGTTAATATAAAGGATTTAAAAAGAATGAATAGTTAAATTTTAGTTCATTAGAATGATTTATTTTTCACAAAATTTCTCTATGTATCCCTTTTACAAAAGTAAAATATAATTTCAAACAATGACGTCATATATTTTACGGCGAGAAACACCACACGCTCTGTTAATCTCGAAGCCAAAATGATTATGATTTTACGTCTTTATTTTCAATTTAAAAAAAAATATGCTGATTATGTCACTTAGCGTTACAGAATGAGTCACATGGGCATTTATATTATTTATAAAGATTTATAAGCAAATACCGCTTTATAAATTTATAGCTAACTTGTTATTAATAAAATTAATCAATAATTAAAAAAAAATAATAACGATATAAAAAAAAACAGCGAGTGAGAAAGAAAGACAGAAGGGGAGGTGGTATTGAGGGATAATTGAGAAAAAATAGAGATATAAAGAAGTATTAAAAGAAGTGGGGAGAAAAGGAAGAGAGAGAAAAATGGAGAAAGCCAGAGAGTGAGAAAGGTGGAAAAAGGTTTAGGTAGAAAGGTGGAGTGAGATAGTTAAAGTTTAAAGTGGGGGAAACGATCAAAACGTGAAATCGCTGGACAACCTGACAGTAGACGAACATAATGGCCGAAAATGCGAGAGACAAGGTAAGACTCGAACCAGCTTCTTTCCCAACAACGGTTACATTCCAGGTGTGACAAGATGACCTTCTTGCCGCAGTTGATTATCCAGGTGTATCCACAGCAGCAGCGGCCTCATTAACATTGAAGTTTCTGGTATCAGTGAGATCAGCATCTGCTGGCATTCACCAAACAAACGTGGCTACAACAGCGCAAGAACACGCTACATACCAACTACTGACACTTAAAGTCGACCGACCTTTGGGGCTTTTCAACGGTCCTAACAGCCCACAAGTTGTTCCCCAGCGTGTTTATAGTTCCCTGGAAGTGTCGCATGTTCTCTATGAATGGTCGTATATGTTAACTCAAAAATATTTAAATATTCGCATCATGATTATTAATAATGGTCTGTCTTGGTTCTATGCCATGCTATAGTTCTATACTCTGTCTTGGTTCTATGTTCTCTGCATTGGTTTTATGTCCCTACAACGGTTCTATGTTCCTGCAATGGTTCTATGTTCCCTACAATGGTCCTATGTTTCCTGCAATGGTTCTATGTTCCCTGCAATGGATCTATGTTCCTTACAATGGTTCTATGCTCCATACAATGGTTCTATGTTCCATACAATGGTATAATGGGTCGCTTGGTGGGGGTAACAGTGTGTGGAATCAGCTACGCAGTTATATAATATCAAAGTTCTACAAAAAACAAAGAACATGAGACCTACTGGAAGTTTTATACAACTAGAACTTGACAACCTTTTTAACTGGGTACGGAAAGTCACTTTTATAACTTTCTGAACTTAAAAATAGAAAATTAACAACGTTTTGACTTGGTTTGTGAAACTTACACATAGAACATTAACAACGTTTTGACTTGGTTTGTGAAACCTACACATAGAACACGAAGAACGTTTTGACTTGGTTTATGAAACCTACACATAGAACATTAACAACGTTTTGACTTGGTTTGTGAAACCTACACATAGAACACGAAGAACGTTTTGACTTGGTTTATGAAACCTACACATAGAACATTAACAACGTTTTGACTTTGTTTGTGAAACCTACACATAGAACATTAACAACGTTTTGACTTGGTTTGTGAAACCTACACATAGAACATTAACAACGTTTTGACTTAGTTTGGGCAAGCTGATTCTAGAACATGTTTCCCGTTGTGTTCTGGTAATTCCTTGTGTATAGCGCGTCTGTCCCTGCTGGCCTTGCTTGCTCAGATCTTTGCAGGCTTATGCCTCTGAAAACATATGGCCGAATGACGCAATGACATTTTTTGTTAGGCCTTCTGCCTCCATGTCGGAGTCTGCCTTTGAGAGAGCTGACACATCCGCCCCCGCTTAACCAGTTGCCAGCCTCCCCCTACCCGCCCCAACCGTCCACATTCTGACACCCCCGTGCCAATAATTGGTGGCTCCACCAGATGCAAACCGTGTTTGACACTACTAGATGACATTTATGTACCATGGACTAAACTCACAGATACCACACCCAACCACAGAGCTGCCACACAACTCCACACAACTCCAAACAGATACCACACCCAATCAAAGAGTTGCCACACAACTCCACACATATACCACACCCAACCAGACAGTTGCCACACAACTCCACACATATACCACACCCAACCAGAGAGTTGCCACACAACTCCACACACCTCACCACAGAGCTGCCACACGACTCCACACAACTCCACACACCTCACCACAGAGCTGCCATACAACTCCACACACCTCACCACAGAGCTGCCGCACAACTCCACACAACTCCAAACAGATACCACACCCACCACAGAGTTGCCACACAATTCCACACATATACCACACCCAACCACAGAGTTGCCACACAACTCCACACACCTCACCACAGAGCTGCCACACAACTCCAAACAGATACCACACCCAACCAGAGAGTTGCCACACAACTCCACACACACACTACCACAGAGTTGCCACACAACTTCACACACACCACAACAGATATGCCACACAACACCACACAGCTAACATGCAGTCACCGCCACTCCAACACAATATTTACATACTAATAATCTTGGCTACTTTCAGCCCTGGTATTAAGCCGTTAAACATTATAGGTCAGTTAATTAAATAAGTTTTTAGTGTTTTTTTCATTTCTTCCTGTGAAATAGTAGGGATATTTTACTTTTCATTCATACTATTATACCAATGGTAGGAGTAAACCGGTTCAATCTGATCCCAATGGACCGGTTCGATCTGCTTCCAATGGACCGGTTCGATCTGCTTCCAATGGACCGGTTCGATCTGCTTCCAATGGACCGGTTCGATCTGCTTCCAATGGACCGGGTCGATCTGCTTCCAATGAACCGGTTCGATCTGCTTCCAATGAACCGGTTCGATCTGCTTCCAATGGACCGGTTCGATCTGCTTCCAATGAACCGGTTCGATCTGCTTCCAATGGACCGGTTCGATCTGCTTCCAATGGACCGGGTCGATCTGCTTCCAATGAACCGGTTCGATCTGCTTCCAATGGACCGGGTCGATCTGCTTCCAATGGACCGGGTCGATCTGCTTCCAATGAACCGGTTCGATCTGCTTCCAATGGACCGGTTCGATCTGCTTCCAACGGACAGGTTCAATCTGCTTCCAATAGACCTTTCGATCTGCTTCAAAAATACTGGCTCGATCAGCTTCCAATGAACCGGTTTGATCTGCTTCCAATAGGCCGGCTCGATATGACAAAAGGCGTTCTTTGCGATAAACGTGTCATTAAAACGAACATTATATTTTTTTCTTTTGAAATAAGAAGTTTAAAAGGCGGTGCGCTGTGAACAGATATTTTCGGGGCATGTGGCAGGTGAGGGTTACGGATTAGGGAATGTAAGCGAGACAAATACTAATTGCTAGCGTCGTGTAACTAAAGTTAGATGTGTAGAGCAATGGATATTGGAGAAGTTGGGATAAAATGTAACCAAAAAATATAGAATCTTAACACTGACTGGAGGTTCAGTTGATTACAATCTACGCAAGATCCAGTTGATTACAATCTATGCAAGGTCAAGTGATTAAAATCTATGCAAGGTCCAGTCGATTGCGGTCAAGTCATCTTTAAAACTCAGTAATCATCTTCCCCGCCGCTCACATCTAGCAGAAATAGCGGGACAGAACTCCACTGAGATTTATGGCTTTTCGGACCGAGTAAATGAGCTGCCCCCTTGCTGGGGAAAGATATTTAGGTGACCGGACCATATCCGCCCTCGCCTAAACAAGGTCTTCTATTCCTCTGCCCTGTCCACGAGACCTTGTTAGCACCCTGGGCGTAATGGTTGCATTGAGGATTTATTTAGCACACATGACAGGGCTTATTGGTTACATTAGAGGGTGTTTGTACAGTCTTGAAGGATTTGACTAGTTCAATAAGTTCTCAAGGGTGCACCAATTTTGTACTAACGACTAATGCTACACATAGTATGATTAGAATAGATTTAATTTACACTATTCTGTTTATAGCTATAGGGAGTGTAAGAGTATAGGAAGTAATAATATCCAAATTAAAACTTCAATATACTTTCACTACTACTACACATTAATTATTAATACTAGAACGATCTGCGTCATATCACGTGTTTCTTTGTTGTAATTAAATAAAGTCATGACTAATGTGATACGTCACAGAAGTTCTGCGTTGTATAAAGATCGCATAAAACTTAAGAGGGCACATTTTCATCAGGGGGTAGTACCGCTGTTAAATACCTAACTGGTAGCCGTGAGTTTGATACCGTAAAAAGAAATATTTGGCTGCTGTCGATTTATATTACTTAATTAGTTGATTTGTTGTTGTTTAGGCCAAGCATCTTCTGCTTCAGTTTTCAGCCTGGGCCAATTTTCTTTTGAAAAGGTTTTTTTTTGTTTTGTTTTTTGTTCTGTCAGCTTTCTGGTTCAAAATAAACCTGCCACTATGTCCCTGTGTTACTCTTTTCTTCTAGGCCACTACCGCCACAACTTATTTCAGTGAGTCCAGTCCGATTGTTTGCCTCCAGCATTATTATATACTCCTCTTATCTCAACCATCTTTCTCCCCATCCCCCCCACCCCGTCTTTATCCCTCTTTTATTCCCCGATTCCTGCTTTTCCTGCAAGTAATCAAACTCAGAAATCAGGGATTCTTAAACAACTCGCCCCGCTTCTCTTTCTTAGTCTCCTGTCATCGCCGACTTCCACAGTGTATGCGGATGTCTTAGTTTGAGGACCACTCAAAAAAAAAGTTAAAGCTAAGTATGGCTAACGCTAAAAAGGTCGTGGTGGGAAATTAAAACGTTATTGATTGTAAGCCAGCTGCTCACACTACGACGGCATTGTGAAGCTGGACCCCTGAAAGTCAGGGGGAGACTACTGTACGAGGCAACTGAATGTAATATCATAACAACAGGATGGTAGGTTCCTGGCAACTGAATGTGATGTTATATCAACAAGATGGTCGGTTCCTGGCAACTGAATGTGATGTTATAACAACAGGATGGTAGGTCCCTGACAACTGAATGGCTGGTAAATCAACAAGATGGTAGGTCCCAGGCAACTGAATGTGATGTTATATCAACAAGATCTTAGGTCCATGGCAACTGAATGTGATGTTATATCAACAAGATGGTAGGTCCCTGACAACTGAATGTTATGTTATATCAACAAGATGGTAGGTCCCTGACAACTTTTTAGAAGGTGATTGTGCCGTCAAGGGAGATCATTATATAAAGTTACGTAAAATATAATGGGAAGTAACAAAAAACATAAAGGGAAGTAAAAAATAATTATGGGAAGTAATTAAAACATAACGGGAAGTAACTTAAAATGCAATGAGAAGTTACTTAAAGCATAATGGGAAGTAACTTCAAGGATCGTGGAAAGTTATTTAAAACATCATGGGAAGTAACTTAAAACATAACGGGAGGTTACCAAAACATAAAGTGTGGTACCTTAAGAGATATTGGGAAGTTATTTAAACATAACGGGAAGTAACTTAAGACATCAGGAAATCAGCTTACAACATCATGGGAATTTCCTTAAAACATCATGGGAATTTCCTTAAAACATCATGGGAAGTAACTTAAAACATCATGGGAAGTAACTTATAACATAACGGCAACAATCACAAGGTTCAATGGAAATAATTTACTACTATACAACTAGAGTCAAATTTGATCAATCTCGTGGCTAGGTTGCTGATAAAAAGTTTGAAGTTCGCTAACATCGATCACATCAGAAGATTGAAACAATGGAAAACATGACATTTCGTTGTCATAATGTTGAAAATCATGATATCTGATGAATCTAATTGAAACAAATTCAACAACAAAGTTTAGTTATATTATAATTAAGAAGGCGGTCTAACGCGAACATATTGACGTCATAAAATTCTGAGAGTGTCGAAGTTTTCAGATTTTGACCTGGGGCCCACATGGTACAGTGTGAGTAGGGTTGATAGGCTGACACAATAGATTAGGTTAGAGTTTGGCTAGATCGGCTGACACAATAGATTAGGTTAGAGTGTGGGTAGATCGACTGAAACAATAGATTAGTTTAGAGCAGTGGTTCCCAAAGTGGTCCGTACGGACCCCAGGGGTCCGCGAGACCTTTCAGGGGGTCCGTGGAAAATAAAAAATTGATTTGGGAGTCCCTGAACAACGCCATGGGGTCCGCGCAAGGCTTAAAAATCAAATAATAAAACTCATTAATTTTTTTATTATTTTTGAAATTAAAATAAATAATAATAAATAAAATAGTATGTGAATGCTTCTTCTACTAATTAAATACCATCTTAGGTGCTATCCTTCATTGATACAATGTTGTTTTACGTTAAAAAAAAGAATTAGAACTACTGTAATTCCCACATCTATAACTATAACAAATCAAAATACTTGGTTTGTTGAAATTTCAAGCTTGATGCACATGAAATGCCGAATTCCCTATAACTATAAGTAGAAATATACACGTTTTTAACTTGAATCTACGAGGGTTGCAGGGTTGTGTATTATTCGATGTGTTGGGAAGTTATATTTATCTAATTTGTATCCTATCATCAAATGTTTTCAATAGAGCTTTACTGTAGCATTCCATTGAAAACGTTAATAATTCTTAACAGTGGTCTGTTACAACAGATAAGAGAATGAGTGAGCCCAAGGCTGGATTTAGACTTGATGGGGCCCTAAGCAAATTTAAGGACCTTTTGAAGTCTAGATAATCTATAGCAGTGACAAATATGAAAACAAACTTCCGGGGACCCCC
This sequence comes from Ampullaceana balthica, assembly GCA_944989445.1. NCBI lineage: Eukaryota > Metazoa > Mollusca > Gastropoda > Lymnaeidae > Ampullaceana > Ampullaceana balthica. The sequence goes on from CALYLW010000369.1 coordinate 899,048, forward strand.
AAGAAGGCATGGGCCCTAAGTTATAGCTTGTTAAGCAAATAGGTAATGTCAGAACTGAGTGAGCCTAAGAAACAATGCCGACAATATGGTGTTAATGAATATTTGAAGTATGCCTAAATGTTTGGAAACAGATACGAAAAGTTAAACGTTATTTAAATAGTTATTTACTGAATTAAAAAAAATATTTGAAGTTAAAGCAATACACATACACTTCAAATATTCCAAAAAAAATTGAAAGTTGGCATGGATCACTAAATTATGTCATTAGAGCAGTGAAAGTTTGCATGGATCACTAAATTACGTCATTAGAGCAGTGAAAGTTTGCATGGATCACTAAATTACGTCATTAGAGCAGTGAAAGTTTGCATGGATCACTAAATTACGTCATTAGAGCAGTGAAAGTTTGCATGGATCACTAAATTACGTCATTAGAGCAGTGAAAGTTTGCATGGATCACTAAATTACGTCATTAGAGCAGTGAAAGTTTGCATGGATCACTACATTATGTCATTAGAGCAGTTAATAAAATCAAAAGGAATGCCTTGATGAGAGATTATTTGCTCACTATGGTTTGGAAAATGAAGAAGAAGACTATAATGGATTTTGTATTCACACAGAAGTACGCTGGTTATCATCACGTACATATTTAAATAGATCTTATACTCTTTTTGCTTCATTTTCCAAATTCCTGGAAAACAAAGACAATTAGCATCACAATTAACTCCCCAAAAAATGACATATCCTTTATTAATGAATTGTTTAACCAAATTTAACAAAACTAATTTGAAACTAAAACTACTACAAGGTAACAAATTAAATTTAATTCAAAACTAAAAGCGTTTTATCTGAGTTTGTTGCAAATCTTATTCTTTGCAAACAAAACTTAGGAACAAGAGAATGTTCTCAGTTTTCAAATCTTTTGAAATTGCCACATAGTTAAAGATTTGCTTGCTTACTGTCAAAACTTAACGGCTCTTCATGCAGACATTTTGTAGGCATTTACCACTAAAGGATATTTCCGACTGGCAGTTGAGCTCTTTAGCGCATGTACAAACTCAGATCCCAAACACAGATGAATACATACTAATACAGGAGCAGCTTATTGAAATATCCACAAATGAGGAACTTATACCACTGTTTGAACTAGGATAACACAAATTCTGGTTACAAAGTCAGATCCCAATTTTATATCATGCATTAAAGGTTATTGTACATAAGTTTTTTGACTGTTTTCCTGTTTTTCTATTTGGTAGAAAAAAGATTCAGTGGCGTTATGAACCTCATCATAAAAAACAACACAACAAAAAAATAAAATAATATAAACGACTAGAAATTGGTGCTCGTGAGGATTTGTGGTTCCTACACACAAACATTGAGTCAGGCATAAATACACTCATAAAATATCATCACGTTAATCCAAGTTTTTTTTCAATTTAATCTTAAACAAAAGTGATAATTTTAATAAATACCGTACTTTTCATGAAAATGTTGCTTTTTTTAATTTTTGTACTATGCATTTATAAAGTTTAGTTTTTTTTACTTGAGGGGTCCGTGGGGAAATTGTGAGTATAAAAGGGGTCCGTGGGTCAAAAAAGTTTGGGAACCACTGGTTTAGAGCGTGGTTGATTTGGGAGAAGTGATCGCTTTCAAATAGATTTTGTTCTTCAACCGGAGACTTATATGTCTGAGCTGCGACTTCAGACTGTAGCAGTTTAGACTGGCCATAGACATTTAGATTGGAGAGATAGAAAGAAATAGTGATATATATATATATATATAGAGAGAGAGAGAGAAAGATAGATATAGATAAATAGAGAGAGATATGTAGAGAGAGATATGGAGAAAGATAGAGAATGAGAGATAGAGATATAGAGATAGACAAAGTGATAGAGATAAGTAACTCTCAAAGAATGGAATTCAATTTTTTAAACTCGACCAAATTCTCGGAGAACAATCCCAGTCCAACTGTATTCTGGCGTATCATCAACTCGTGAACATGTTAATCAGAGCCCAGATAACGATGCGGTGGTGAGCTCAGTAATTGTCCTTAATGCCAACATGTTAGCCCTCGCCGTCTCCCTGCACTGTATAGATCTAATGTGACCTGACACTCGCAGGTAGGGCGTCCTTCGACCCTCTCTGTAGGTGGCGGCTGCTCAGACAGACCCCATGCTCGTGGCAGTGACGTCATGTCTCTATACTCTCGACCATCAATCGTCGTTCAACAAAACAAACGACAACCAGACCTCACCATTCCTTGTTCTGAAATTACAGCGCGGCTGTATGTGGGGGTGTGGTTGTATGTGGAGGTGTGGTTGTATGTGGCTGTTTGGTTTATGTGCCAGTATCGTTGCATGTGGCGCTTTGGTTGTATGTGGCGGTGTGGTTGTATGTGGTGGTGTGGTTGTATGTGGCGGTGTGGTTATATGTGGCGGTGTGGTTGTATCTGCCGGTGTGGTTGCATGTGGCGGTGTAGTTGTGTGTGGCGGTGTGGTTGTATGTGGCGGTGTTGTTGTATGGTGCCGTGTGGTTGTAAGTGGCGGTGTGATTGTATGTGGCAGTGTGGTTATATGTGGCAGTGTGGTTGTAAGTGGTGGTGTGGTTGTATGTGGCGGTGTGGTTGTATGTGGTGGTGTGGTTGTATGTGGTGGTGTGGTTGTATGTGGTGGTGTGGTTGTATGTGGCGGTGTGGTCGTATGGAGCGGTGTGGTTGTATGGTGCCATGTGGTTGCATGTGGCAGTGTGGTTGTATGTGTTCGTATGTGGCGGTGTGGTTGTATGTGCTGGTGTGGTTGTATTTGGCAGTGTGGTTGTATGTGGCGGTGTGGTTGTATGTGGTGGTGTGGTTGTATTTGGCCGTGTGGTTGTATGTGGCGGTGTGGTTGAATGTGGCCGTGTGGTTGTATGTGGCGGTGTGGTTGTATGCGGCGGTGTGGTTGTATGTGGCCGTGTGGTTGTATGTGGCGGTTTGGTTTTATGTGGTGGTGTGGTTGTATGAGGACGTGTGGTTTTATGTGGCCGTGTCGTTGAATGTGGCGGTGTGGTTGTATGTTGCAGTGTGATTTTATGTGGCGGTGTTGTCATATGTGCTGGTGTGGTTATATGTGGCGGTGTGGTTGTATGTGGTGGTGTGGTTGTATTTGGCCGTGTGGTTGTATGTGGCGGTGTGGTTGAATGTGGCCGTGTGGTTGTATGTGGCGGTGTGGTTGTATGCGGCGGTGTGGTTGTATGCGGCGGTGTGGTTGTATGTGGCCGTGTGGTTGTATGTGGCGGTTTGGTTTTATGTGGTGGTGTGGTTGTATGAGGACGTGTGGTTTTATGTGGCCGTGTCGTTGAATGTGGCGGTGTGGTTGTATGTTGCAGTGTGATTTTATGTGGCGGTGTTGTCATATGTGCTGGTGTGGTTATATGTTGCGGTGTGGTTGTATGTGGCAGTGTGGTTGCCTGGCGCGTTATGGTGTATTCTCATGTCGAGATCCATATAAAAAATGAAACGAGTTTTAACCTCATCAAATTAAAGGGACACCACTAGCTTCCTGTTCTGGCAGACATCCTTGTCTCTACCAATCATATCATTGGTTTTGACATTGGTCTGAATTGTTCGATGGTCTGTTCTTAACATTTGCAGTCTACAATGCTCGACGTCCGCTCAAAATAGACATCTCAAAGGTAATGTACGCAGCAGCGTAGCTGGGGTTATTGCCTTTATTTGAGCCCCTCTTAACGCCCTGATCAGCTTAGGCTTATGCGTAACGTTTAATTACACCCTTAGAGAACTGTTGGTTCTTACGAAGTCATATCCCCAATCGTTATGTGAAATGTAACCTGCATGGACGTGTGACATATTTACCTACAAACCAGTACACACACTAACATGCCAGGTATCTTTGTGACAGCGCGGATGACTAGACACAAAGACGTGGACTCCACAAAACACTCGTTTCTCGAATGTTCCTCAATGTCGATCGATACCTTTCATTAATGAACACCATCATTCCCGTGCAAAAGTGTACATCGGTTGTGTCCCCCGGGGCTGAGAGAAATCGAAAGTAGCTAAAAGCCGAAAGCTGGTGTTATTGAAGGTGTCGGAACTTGTCAATATTGACACATGGTCAAGCCATTCTGTCTACACAAGTCACGGTACTAGCTCAGGGCTTCCCCCCCCCTTTTTTCCCCCTCTTTTTTACAACTGCAACGTCACACGGGTCTAATGGACTGGCAAAGCTATTTAATGGGGACTGCTGAACTGGGACTGTCTTGGGGACACTGTAAGATGTTATATCGCAAGGCTTTAAAATCTTGGCTTTTGGTGGAGATCAGTTGTTATTATAAATGCCAGATTTTAGTTAGCGCTGTAGGATTTTAACTGGAGTAGCTGAATTCTAGACTTCGGTGGTATTGATGGCTTTGGCAATCATTCACCGATTTCAGCTGGTCTTCAACTATTTCAATTGGTCTTGACCGATTTCAGTTGGCATTCACCGATTTCAGTTGCCATTATACGAATTAAATTTCCATCCACCAAACAATTCGTGCTTAGTTAACACCTACCATCTATGATGGAATATGAGTTAACACCTACCATCTATGATGGAATATGAGTTAACACCTACCATCTATGATGGAATATGAGTTAACACCTACCATCTATGATGGAATATGAGTTAACACCCTACCATCTATGATGGAATATGAGTTAACACCCTACCATCTATGATGGAATATGAGTTAACACCTACCATCTATGATGGAATATGAGTTAACACCTACCATCTATGATGGAATATGAGTTAACACCTACCATCTATGATGGAATATGAGTTAACACCTACCATCTATGATGGAATATGAGTTAACACCTACCATCTATGATGGAATATGAGTTAACACCTACCATCTATGATGGAATATGAGTTAACACCTACCATCTATGATGGAATATGGAAGACCACTAAATTCAATGTCTTCTGAACCCACAACTTTCCATTTGTGAAAATCTCCCTCCCATTAAAAGAAATTAATTTTGACAGTAAATCCTCTAAAGAGTAGCAACACAACATTGTCTTTATTTCAAGGAAATTAAAATCAATACCACCTCACCCCCCCACTTTCGCCCCCCCCCTCACACACACACACCTAAGATACAATATATTTCTAAATTATGTTTCAAATTTATGCATATAAGCGATGTGGCTTAAAAAATAAAATACGACATTAGGCGAACTTTTCTTGAGATCCAATACAAAAATTAACCACTGTGTTCTTGGGATTAAAACAATCCCCAGAATTATCCCAGAATTCACGTGATTTCCTTCTCCCAACAGTTGCCCCATTTGCAATGTATCTGAGTAAATATCTGGACCGGTCATTCCAGACCACCTCGACCAAACACACGAGAGCTGTTCCATATTTGATATCTGATATCTTCTGTCAATCTCAAGTTTATCTGAAACGAACGGGAAAGTTATTTATAGATTGGTGTGTCATATCTTGAAGCCACAGGGGCGGATTCGAGTGGGACAAAAGTGTTAAGGGGCGATATTATAGAGTTAAACATTAAACTTGTACGGGATTTTTTTAAGAAAGAGTTTTCCCATTTGAATGATAGTTGTTTATGAGAAGCAGCCTCTTAGCTACCTTGTCATGATATTATCTAACGACGGCCCGTTTGAAATGCGTTTAGAAAATTCTGACGGTGCCTTTACAAGTAGGTGTCAAATATGGACGGGTGGCTAAATTTCAAAAGTTATTCAAAGACAATCATCATCTACGGGTCGTTCCTAAAATGGCGTGCTGTCAATGTAACGTATGAGGTCACGACACTCCGGACATTTCAACTCTTACTTTAAGGTTAAGACACAGCTTCCAGTTTTTTTAATGACAGACTTCACGGGCTACTTGCTACAGCGGATGTTTTAAAACAATTTGTAGTTTTAAAAAATTGACGTTTTTCTAATTACATTTTAAAATTTTTATTTTACATCAAAATAGATCAGCATTTTCCACATGTTCTTGTTTTGACAAATTACGAACTTTTACTGGCAAAAAATTGAGGTTTTTGAAAACTCAAAACGGAATGCATTAATTTTGTCCTGAAAATAGTTCATCTGTAAACAAAGAGTGGCTTTGAGAAATGGTTTCTTGAAAATACCGAAGCACGTGAGAATTGTCTGCCTCACTTAACGTAGATCATATCAAGAATCGTGGCATAGCACATAAACGAAACATAGACGGACATACAGCTAGGCATGAAACATAGACGGACATACAGCTAGGCATGAAACATAGACGGACATACAGCTAGGCATGAAACATAGACGGACATACAGCTAGGCATGAAACATAGACGGACATACAGCTAGGCATGAAACATAGACGGACATACAGCTAGGCATGAAACATAGACGGACATACAGCTAGGCATGAAACATAGACGGACATACAGCTAGGCATGAAACATAGACGGACATACAGCTAGGCATGAAACATAGACGGACATACAGCTAGGCATGAAACATAGACGGACATACAGCTAGGCATGAAACATAGACGGACATACAGCTAGGCATGAAACATAGACAGATATACGGATTAGTGTGCATATAATTTAGAAGGTGTCTCGTCCTGTGTTAGGCAAGTAAATGATGGTGTCTCGTCCTGTGTTAGGAAAGTCAATGATGGTGTCTTGTCCTATGTTAGGCAAGACATTGATTGCGTCTCCTCCTATGTTAGGCAAGTCAATGATGGTGTCTTGTGCTATGTTAGGCAAGTCAATGATGTGTGATTTGTTATTGTAAGGTATCAGAATTACAACAGGAGGAATTTATTTGGTGCGCATGCGTCGACGCGTTTGTGTTTTGACTGTGTTGACATTTGTTTGGACAAAGTGTTTGTTGTAGACGGTACATTATCGCACCTATCATCGTTACTATTGACACTCGGGTTATTTTAAGCAGTTTCCTTGCAACTGACTTGATCTCTGACTCACACAACTTGATTCTCTCACCTCGTACCCAAGACAATTGTTATGTCCGAGCGGTCCTCAAAATTTCTTGTTTGCAGTGAAACCCATTAAAAAGCTAGCGTGGGCCATGGAATAAACTTTTTGAAATTAAGATATTTTAAAGCTGGGCTTTAAACTCATGGACTCTTGAAATACTCTTCACAGACCCCCAGGGATTCCGCGGAAGTTGAGAACCCCTGAGACGTTCAATCTCTTCTTAGCGTAAACTGTCGTAAATTAAAGCACGCCAAACAACACAGTGATCCCTGCCCGTGAAAATCTCACATGAGCCGAATTGTTAGTTTTTGTTTTTTTGTTTGTTTACATCATGCCCTTTTGTTAGAGTTAATAGTTCAACTCAGCAGTTCTAATATTATTCAAACGATGTACCCAAACACATTATCGAAATTAACTCATATTCCGCCGTAACAATTCTTTGTTAAGCAGCATCAAAATTTAAGTCAACATAATTAGGGAAAATACAATTTTTACATCTTCCTATTACTCTCCATTTAAAAAAGATGTTTTATATAAGTATAAGAGTTAATTCAAGTTTTTTTTTAAATAAATTATTAGAATCCCCGATTAAAAAAGGAGCAGACGCCTTACTTTCCGTAATAAAAGAATATAATCTCATTGCAGATCGCGGGAGTGGTGTTTGTTACTCCCAGCTGCGCGCTATCGATGCCGAATGGTGCAGCGCGCAATTAGGGATCACAGATTGCGGTTCGGTCTCGGAGCTATCACAACAACACGCGCTCTCCGGGGACCAAATAAATCCAAGTCCCTTGTAAAATAGACACGGGGTTAAAAATAGGCTTGACACCTAAACACGCGCCGCGTGCAGGTCTGTGCGGATGTTATAGGAGACAGGGATCCTCAAACGGTTTAGGCTGTAGACCCCCCCCCGCATGGGTAGGTCAGAATGTGAGGAGGTCATTAGGCCCGACAAGAAGAAGGGGGGGGGGACTCTAACGGGTGTTGGGCAGTCAAGATCTAATCTCTAGATCAACTATCGGGCCGTAAATTTAACACATTAAGACGCAACTTGAGACAAGACCAAACACACTGAGACACAACCTGAGACAAAACCTATCACATTAAGACACAACTGGAGACAATATCTAGCACATTGAGACACAACTGGAGACAAGAACTAACACATGAAGACGCAACTTGAGACAATACCTAGCACATTGAGACACTACTGGAGACAATATCTAGCACGTTGAGACAAAACTGGAGACAATGTCTAGCACACTGAGACACAACTGGAGACAAGACCTAACATATGAAGACGCAACTTGAGACAATACCTAGCACATTGAGACACCACTGGAGACAATACCTAGCACATTGAGACACAATTGGAGACAATATCTAGCACATTGAGACACAACTGGAGACAAGACCTAACATATGAAGACGCAATTTCAGACAATACCTAGCACATTGAGACACAACTGGAGACAATATCTAGCACATTGAGACACTACTGGAGATAAGACTTAACACAGTAAATGTCAAAGTCAAAGCACATCTAAACCCTCCATCTAAGCCTTCCTCTAGCTCTACCTCAAGCCACCCCTACTCCCCCCCTCGCGTTCACCCTACGACAACTTCTACACCGCAAAATGCTAACCAATCAAACGATCTCGAAAGCTCTTTAGTCTGCGAGGCTACAGAACTGCTTTCCCACACGACATGCCCCAACAGCCGCAACGCCATTAAGGCTCGGACCTGGGGTGTTGTTCCAGCTAAGGGAAGCGGGGCTAGGGTGCCTTTCATACCATCCGCCCCTTCCTCGCCGATACTGTTAGTTTTCAATTAGTCCATTCCCGTATCGCACTGGTAAGTATCGATTTCTTCGCCTCTAAGAACTTTTGGGCGGAGGTCAAGACGGACTTCTCTCCCTTTGAGACGGGATTTCTCTGAGAGCGTCACACGTGAAGTGTTGGTAAAACCCATTATCTTCTTGGAGGGGTGGCAGGTTTGGGGTCAACCATTACTTTCTTGGAGGGCTGGCAGGTTTGGGATCAACAGTTGCCAACAATCACTTTTGATGTTTTCTTGTTTGTTTGTTTGTTTTGGTAAGGTTAAGACTAGATTGCATTACTATCTTTATTTTTCAAATTTTACTAAATGACTCAAAAAGATCGTAAGTCGATTCACCAGGTTTTTTTGTAAGCAAATAAACAGATTTTATGAAATTAAGTTCCATAAATGGAAATTCCCAGACCAACTTTTCAGAAAACATTTGTTTCTGAATTTGTATTTCCCACGTGACTGTGTGGAACGTATTTTATTTTAAGAAAAGATTGTCAAACGTAGTTATTTGCGTCGAATTCGTAAGGTCAGCTGCAGCTATAGTAATGTTCTCACAACTTGTATAACATGACATGAGTCGTTTAAAAACCCATGGCAATTAACGATTGCTTCAGTGTTGAACAAGGGAATTTGATTGATTTTTTAAAAAAAAGTATATTAAAATGGTGTTGTTAAATATAGAGGATCACGACAAAGTACATTTGGACACATGCACACCATTTCACTTGATCATATGTACGCACTGTACACTCCCTTATCATAGTACATATGTTCACTTGACTTGAACACTTGTTCGTTCGAGCACTTGTAAGTGTCTGGAATGCACCATGGACTGGACTAGACGCGCGCGGATGCTTTTATTGGTTTATGAATTCCAAACTCGCCTGACATAAGGAAACCTACCTGGTAGTTGATTGGGGAACAACAACAGAAGAGTGCGGTGGGGGTGGGGTGAGGGCGGGGGGTCAAAGAACAATAAGGTAAACATATACCTGGGGGTGGGGGACAAATGTCAGCAGTGACATGTGGCCGTATGGGAGGGTGGTCGTGGCATGTGGCATGCGGCTGAAAACAAATCTGGGGCACTTATAAATGCGGCATGGGACATCTTCAACAGGTGTTAGGTAATGGGAAAAAATACAGGTGTGTCAGAAAGATGTGGATGGAAGATGTGGATGAGAAATGTGGATGAGAGATGTGGAATATATATATTTGTATAAAATTTGTATGAGAGATGTGGAATATATATATTTGGATAAAATTTGTATGAGAGATGTGGAATAGATATATTTAGATAAGAAATGTGGATGAGAGATGTGGAATAGATATATTTGGATAAAATTTGTATGAGAGATGTGGAATAGATATATTTATATAAGAAATGTGGATGAGAGATGTGGAATATATATATATTTGGATAAAATTTGTATGAGAGATGTGGAATAGATATATTTGGATAAGAAATGTGGATGAGGGATTTGAATGAGATATTATTTTCTTTATATATTTCACTTCGTCATTTCTAATTGGTTCTTACAAGTACGTTCTAAAACATCTACAGTAATTGTAAGACCTTTATTTTATATGCTCAATGCCTCACAGAGCTGGAAATGTGCCACATACCTGTCAATGTCACACAGACCCGTCAACGTCACATGTACCTGTCATTGTCACATATATCTGTCAATGTCCTACGGACCTGTCAATGTCACACGGACCTGTCCATGTCAACAGACCTGATAATGTCACACAGAACTGTCAACAACACATAGACCTGTCAACGTCAGATAGACTTGTCAATGTCACAAATACCTGTCAATGTCACACCGACCTGTAAATGTCACATTGACTGTCACTATCACACTTGGCTGTCAATGTTACAATAATATGTCAATATCATACTAAACTTAACATATTCATGACAACTTATTAATAAAATAATATCCTGTTACTGTCACACGGGCCTGAATTAACGTCCACATAAATGACAAAAAAAATGGGACTATAGCTCATATACCTCACATACAATTGTGACAAAATATCTTGTTTACCAACGTCACATAAAATTTTTACATTTTCTTCAACCTTACATGAATTTTTTACATTTTCTCAAACCTCACATGAATTTTTTTTTAATTTAAACCTCACATAAAATTGTGACATTCTCTTAAACTTCACATTAAATTTTTTAAATTTTCTTAAACATCACATAAATTGTAAGTCTACTAATGTGTTATTCTGATGTTGTTTGATGCACAAAAAAACAATAAAAAACAACAAAAAAAAACAACAAAAACAACAAAAATTCCCACAAGTGTGCCAAGATATTCCCACAAGTTTACCAAGAAGTACCCACAAGTTTGACAAGAAGTTCCCACAAATTTGCCAAAAAGTTCCTACCAGTTTGACAAGAAGTTCCCAAAATGTGCCAAAAGTTCCCACCAGTGATCCAAGAATTTCCCACCAGTTCGACAAAAAGTTCCCCCACAAGTTTTCCAAAAAGTTCCGACAAGCTTGCCAAGAAACCAATTCCGACATGTTTGCAAAGAAGTTCACACAAGTTTGCCAAGAAGTAACCGCAAGTTTACGCAGTCGGCCTGCCCTATGACCCCGGAGTCTTCAGTAAATGAGACTATACACAAGTCGTCCTAACTGAGACGCCTGCGTCACATCATTCTATAAATAGAACCCGTGACCAAGGATGAACTCTGTTCAGTTCGCTAAACGCACAGACCTCTAGTCACTGCTCCTAAAAATAACTCCTTCTAAACAACACCCGGAAACTACAACATAAACAACAACAATAACAACAAAAGGGTGTGGAGTAATATCAGACACACATGTAAACTATGACTTCAATACGTACATTAGTCTGCCGTTGGCGTGCATGTTGTCTGCACTCCAGCGATCCCAATTGGTCACAAGGCGAGCACAAGGGGGTGAAACCTTGTGGAATTTCCTGAACAGCGCGCAAGAAATTGGTGCGAAATATATCCACGGCAACTGCGGTTTTTGATCTGTAACCTTTAACTTTAAATGTAAGTTTTCTCGGTGTCGAAGCGTGCGCTCATGTTTCAGTGATATTGCTAATCAATATCGGCTCTCGTCTCAGTACCTGGATATTTTCATTATTGAGTTTTGTATGATTAATCCAATAAATCCCCCCTCACTCCCCCCCCCAATTTTTTTTATCCCCCACACACTCTTATAACGCACACGCCGGTAGGAGCCAAGGGTGTTTACTCTGTGTGCAACAGTTGGTGGGTTGGCGGCCTTTAAGGAGTTATCCCTTATATAGCTGAGCTGTGACGTCAACAACACAGGTTTTGAACAGAGGTTCTCAAACAGGTAGGGTCATCGGGACTCATGCTTCTGGTAGCATGCAGACATCGCATCCACTATTTTCATAGTTGGCTTAGCTAGCAAAGATATTCGTTGGATATATTGCATTTATCCACCTCTCCAGATGATTATTTGGCAAACATTTGGGGTAGGATGTTTGCACCGTTCGTGATCATATTTTGAGAACTCCATTGTTGGTATTATCGCGTGCATTTATCGTAGATATTGAGCGCATTGCCTTGTTTGTTTATCTAATCTCTATAGAATATGAGAGTCCTTAAATTGTTCACGTTATGATGCGAAACTTACATGTTGATATCTGAGCACATACAACATAAACATATGGAGAGAACAGCGAAGTTGGCCCACAAATTTGTCCAGCATTGCACTGCTCTCTCGGCTTAAAAGCAAATTTTAAAGCAAACTTTATGTATGATTCACATCTGGTCTGTTTTTTCGGCAAATGTATACTACATGTACTTCAGTACACTTGTAGCCAGTATTTTGAGAAGGGTACACTAATTTAAGCACACTTTTAGCCTGTATTGCGGCAAATGTATATGTGCGTTTGGGGGTGGGTGGGTGAGGGGCGTAGAGGTAATGCTTAGTGCATGCCATGTGTGTATGTAGGTGATATATCTAAATAAGCGCATTGTTTGTATATGTTGGAGATTTTTGTATATGTTGACCATGTGTGTGTATGTGGACGATAGGTTTGTGTGTAGGCGATGTGTTTATATATGAGTGTCTATATTGACGATGTTTTTTGTATATGAGAGCAACTAACATCTTGAAGTCTGGTGTCAGTATCATACTGGAGAGGGGGTGGTCAATACAAATATTTTATCGTTATAAATAAAACAAAAAAGCAAAAACAAAAAATAAATGCTACTAAACCGATTTTAAAATGGTAATACTATAGCTAGGTGGTCGGTGGAAATCCAAATCCACCATTACCGCCTAAATTGTCAGATTTTGTTGTGGCTACCTTCATCAGGCGTCATTCAAATATTCCCGTTACCACTGTTATACAGGACGTGCAACACTGGAGGCAATATTATACCTGATATAAAATAATTTGTTTTGAAATATGCCATAAAACCCTTGACAGGCCTGAAATGAGTTACCCTGTCTAGTGCTATACTCAATATGTGATTTTATTGTAGTTAAGTAAATAGACCAGTAATTCGTTTTAAAAACCTCGGTCCTAAATAATTGGACTTGAGTATAGCTGAGAATGACCAAGGATCCAAAGGCGTAGCGAGGTATTTACCAGAGGCTCTCTAAGACCATCAAAATGATGTCAAGATCCTACTATGAATTTCAATGAATTAGCAAATAATATGGAAAATTGAATCTTTGGAGCAAGAATTTATATATTATATAGCTTATCGATGGTTTGAGCTAAGTTGCTTGCATTAAACGCCAAAACGATATTCACAGCCTGGAAGATTGAGGCGCGAGTTTGTAGGATGCCTGCAGAACTGGCAAGGGATGAAAAGCAAAAGCATAAATTGCGCGTGTTATGAAAAGTTTGGTCTATCTACTGATGAGGCAATTTCAATAAGTTTAAGACTGAAAGACCTGAACTCAACACGTGGATTTCTCCTGGACGTTAAATCTCTTGTGTAAAGATGTCGATGCAGTTCGTTGAAGTCGCACACACTTTGAAAACATCTACGATACGGACATTAATGGCGACGAACTTTTCATAGAAAATGAAAAATGCGTATCAGTATGTGGGATGAAGTTTCACCAGAAACTCAATTGGATTTCATGTGTTTTATATTCTCTTATTGACACGACATATTTGTTAATGGCATTATTTCACTACGAATTTTATTAATCACGGTAGTTTCAGTTATACGCTGTATTAGAGATCACTCAGCAAACTTATTTTGAATTATATATAGTTAAGGCATTTGTTTACTTCAATGGGACAGGATCGTCTCGGCTATATCGCTCATCTTGGTATTGAAAGAAAAAACATGGGGGGGGGGAGGGAGGAACGACACATTTTGATGCCGTCATTGACTAGTTTTTCGACTTTGAATCAAAAGTAATAAATTATTTTTTGGCTTTGTGGACCAATCTACGGCAGTTACTTAGTTAGTCACATACTATACCCTTTTTTTTTACATTTGCGCCATTCAATACAATTTATTAATTACAATTTAAATATCTCTTCCTTAATAAATGTTAAAGAAAAATGTGATGAAACATTGTGGGGGCGCCAAATTTTATAGTTTGTCCCCGGCTCAAAATATTCTGCATGTCTTCCTCGAGACAAGGATGACCATGTTCTTGGTTTTACCAAATGCAGATTGCTTAATAAAAAAACGTTTAAACTTTGCCTTATCTTGTCTTATCTATACAGACGCTCCTTCTATACAGAAGATTATTGCGTCCACAGACCATGCCAGTCTGTTGGCAAGTAAAAGCGTTCACAGGCCAAGGCTATAAGGGTTCCACACTATTCCCAAGCCGCCTTTGTTTACCTAACTATTGTCATTCGGAGCTGGGTGGACTCAGGGACACCGTTGGCCCTGGGAACAAATCCCTGCCTTCACGGAGATTCGAACCCGTGACCCTCGGTAGTCTAGCCGAGCGCGCATTAACCAAAAGTCAAAAATGGTTTTGAAAAAGAAAAAAAAATATTTAAAAAAAATATTTAAAAAAATAACTAAACATAATCCTGTTTTTTTTATAAATCTATCACCGTAATTAAATACTCACATTATAACCCAGCACACCAGTTGTCTGACCAAGGTACTTAAACACGTTGTCAAATTTCACTGTGTTATTATAAGAGTGATATTGTTCACAGCACTGCGTATCTACGGCCATTTGAACGCACAGACCACGTAGACACGCGCCAAGCATAATTTAATTCATCGAAATTAAATGGTATCCCATAAATCCGAGATAAATTTAATCCAATTCGTAAATCATGGATGAAAAAAGCTTATTGACGGCCCGACCTGATATGTTGATCTACACCTGTCAGACGACGCCACTGGATGGCTGGATGGCTGGATAACGGTCGACAGATTTTCTTAATGACTTAAATGTTCATACTAGTCGCAATGGTTTATGGCGAGGTTAACAAGTTCGATTTGAGTTTTAACAACACAGATCCATAAGTTCCTGAAACAGTTCAAGTTGAATACTTGTGTATTATGAGAAACTTAATCATTTAAATGCCATTTTATATAAATGTTTCTTACTGATACATTCAAACAAATAGATGGTGATGTGTACAAAATAAATCGCAGTGTCCTTTGAGACGAATAGATCGGACAGTGTCCATTCACACCAATAGATTATACTGTATTCGTTCACACCAATGGTCGAGTGGCAGCGCACTGGACTGTCGTACCGATGGTCATGGGTTCGAATCCGTGTGAAGGCAAGGGTTTGTTCCCGGGGCCTAGGGCGTCCCTGAGTCACCCCGCTCCGAATGGGTACCTAACACTAGTTAGGCGGCTGGGTAATGCGTGGAACCCACAAAGCCGTGGCCTGTGAACGCTGCATCACTTGCCAACAGATCATCTGTCATGTTCTGTGGACGCAACTATCTTCTGCATAGAAGGAGCGTCTGTATAGATAAGATAATGGATCAGACTGTCTCCATTCACACCTACAAATCGTACTGTGTCCAGACCAAAAATTTCCCATGCAGCTCTGTTATGTGATGTTAGAAAACATGTTTGGGGGTGATAGAGAGGTAATTATTGACTATATGTGCGTCTGCACATATAGTAGCAGAAATAGCACCCCCACCTCCCCCCCCACACTAACTTCCACCCCAACCTCCAGTACAGTAGGTCATTGTTTATAACTTAACGTGTTTTTTTTTGCACCCAGCACTGGCAACAACGTGTGTGGTAATGTTTGTTTGTTTGATTGTCATTACCCCATTAGTTGCCGCCAAACAAATCTTCCTCACGCCAATAATAGGTGAGGACATCATCACTAACGGGGTGGGAGTGGGGAGGGGGGTAGGTCCAACCCCTGGTTAACGATGGCAACCCGCCGAGCAGCCCGACAGGTGAGTGCCGTCTGAAGGCTGGGACACGTGCGGTGTCTGGGACAGGTATCCAGTCTTTGGATTAGGCTCACCCCTCCTCCCATTTCCGCCCCTGTTCCTCCACGGTGTGTCTGGGAGTCATGTCACCCACCGGATATACGCTTTCACGAGAAAATCATTTTCTTTGAACTATTTCTCCAATAAAAAATTGTCGGTTGTGAACGTAATGGCGAGTGACGTATTCCCAATCAGGGGTTGATGACCCCCCCCCCTCGCCAACACCTACTGTTCTAGATAAGTGGTTCCCAAACTTATTTGGCCTATCGCCCCATTTCCAGAAGAAAAAAAATTACTCAGCACGACTGGAAATTATTTGTTTTCATTGTTATTCATCGCCCCCAAATGCACCTGCATTCTTCACTTCTCCACTGGATCGTTGCAGTGCCCACCAGGGCGCCCACTCTGGGAATAACTGTTCTAGAATAACGAGAGGGGCGCTAAAAATGGGGTTTAGACGTCAAAATTAAAGATGAACTCCAAGGAGCCTCAAAATTTTAGTACGTCAACCAACCGACACGACAACCTCGGGTGGGGCTTCATTGACCCTCACGGGATCCCTTGAACCCCCGCCCCTCCCCAAATCATGTTCTCTAACTGCAGTCTACGCCCCTAACTCATGTACGATCACCTCACACTGATACGGGTAAGGGGGAGGTAGGACACGTCAGTCTCACCTGCATGATGGCTAGCTAGATACCGTCCGGTCGAGTTGAACATCGCGGAGAAATGACTATGTACCGGATAGAAGACTGGATAAGAGTGTGGGAGGGGGTGGCAGACGAGTGGAAGGACGAGACAAAGGGGATTTCCAGAAAAAAAAATTGACTTGTCGGTAAATGAAGGTAAAAACAAATCTAGACGACCTAAGGTAAATAAATAAAACATGCAGTAGAAACAATAAGTCATTACCGCAGGGCACAACTAGTGACAAGTCTGGGGCAATGGATGAAAGCTACGGTGATATGAATCATGACATCCAGCAATACAGAGGTGACATACACCAGTGACTGCTGACATCCAGCAATACAGAGGTGACATACATCAATGACTGCTGACCAATGTGCAATGAAGGTCTGTCAGTGCTAGCAGGGGCCAGGAAGGTCTGTCAGTGCTGCCATGGGCCAGGAAGGTATGTCAGTGCTGCCACGGGCCACGAAGGTCTGTCAGTGCTGGCAGGGGCAAGGAATACCTGGCTAAATCTTTTAAAAACTCAATATTTTGACAATAATATACATTTTTCCCAAGCTTGCATGTTAAACGTAAAGAAAAGTAATTATTTTTAAATAAATTTAAAACAACAACGACAACACAAACCTGGCATTTAGTAAATGTTTAGAACATTCTAGACAGCTTCCAGAAATAACGTAAGTTTGATGCTCGTAGCATGTAACAAATCAACGATTGTTTTAGAATTCGCGTCAATACTTTAAATACGTCACTTTTTATTAATTTAACCCCTCGTAGCACCTCGCTTCAGATAATACATCTCAATGTACGCTCGAGTTTTGATATCTGTCACGAGATCTGGCGAGAACACTTGGAGCTCAGTTCCATTATTTGTTTATACGAAGCTAAGGCGAGTTATTTAAAACAAAAGGTTGAAAACAGTGCATGCTGGGATAATATTTATCGGGATATGAAAGTGTTAATTCTGATAGCGTGACGAGCGATGTTTAACAGGGGAAGAGTTGTGTTGAAAGGTGGGGAATAGGTGTTAATATGACGCGGCTATACCTGGACTGGATGTAAACAATCCTGGCAATGATATTGTTTGGTCAAGCAACAGTTACAAGAAAGGCAGGTGAATTATGTCTCAGCGAGACAAGCAGATAGGCATGTGGCAAAACATGAGTGTTTTGCTTGGACATGTAGCTAAGAACATATAATATACTTGTGGACAAACAGTTACTAACATAGAGGCAGGCGCATAGACGTACAAAAATAGGCATGGACACGTACGGGGAAATCACATACAAGATAAACATACACTTAGGAGGGCAGCAAACAAAAGCTAAATTTGTGTTCATTGGAAAAGTCAATGTTTAAAAAGATCAAGCCAAGTTGTATGTGTAACATAATTATCATCCTATTCAACTTACATCACCCCAATCATCTCAATAATCCTACATCGTCCTAATAATCCTACATTGTCCTAATATTCCTACATCGTCCTCATAATCGTAAATCGTCGTAATAATCCCACATCGTCCTAATAATCCTACATCGTCCTAATAATCCTACAACGTCCTAATAATCCTACATTATCCTAATAATCCGACATCTTCCTAATAATCCTACATCGTCCTAATAATCCTACATCTTCCTAATAATCCTACATCGTCCTCATAATCGTAAATCGTCGTAATTATCCCACATCGTCCTAATAATCCTACATCAACTTAATAATCCTACATCGTCCTAAATCTCTTGTGACGTCAGCTGTGTTGACCACGCCATTAGACAGGGAGGGCGAGCCTCGCGATGCATGGTTCCAATAGCCACAATTTGTCAAACTCGCGCACAGCGTAGAACTTCTCATGAACGTAAAAAGTAACAACAGTGCGACGGTAACAATAGTGTACTCGTAACAATAGTGCCATGTTATCAATAATGTCATGGTAGGAGAGCTGATCGAAGCATTGTTGTAAAGCATTTCTTTAGGACAATGACATATTTTCAATTGACTTTACCACTCTATAATAAAGATACAGGGGCGTCACCAACTATAGTTGAAATTTTCTAGAACTTCTGTCCACCCCTTCAATTCATTTGATTTGAATAGTCGTGTCGTGGGTGAAATTCATGTTTCCTTAACTTCCCACTATCATTGTATCCCTTCCAAACTTTAGTTTTAGATTATTAAATATGTCACTGTATAAGGCAACAAAATATTTCATAACAATTCCGTGTCAACCTGATAGCGCGACCGTTGACATCATAATGATAATTACATCTAATTTGTTACAGTAAACTGGGTTCTGGAGTCTGTCAAATACTCGACTAATGTTTTTATTTTAATTTGTTCACCTATATAGCGCAGTACCCCAGCCTACAGCTGGGCTCACAGCGCTTTACAAACATGTTCAACAACTACATAAAATACATTGCACTCTAAATCTTCCTAAACATAGTTACACACACAAAATTGTATATAAATGTTCAGAAATGGACGCATCACCGTCATAGACTGTTAATTTGACGGAGCAATGTGTGAATGACAACGGATGATAGAATACTAGCAGTCTCCCACAGATGTTTAAGACGATGTATAATCAAACGCGCATTAGAAATGTTACTATCTGCACCTTTAGGACAATGAGAAATCAATCTAAACTATTAAAGTGGCGCCCTTGTAACCTCATAGAGAGAGGAGAGAGAGAAATAGTTTTTATCAATCGAACTGTTAGAGCTAAACCTTTGTAATCTCAGAGAGAGAAGAGAGAGAGAGAGAGAGAGAGGAGAGGGAGAGAGAGAGAAATAATAGAGGGATGGAGAAAGAGAGAGACAGACAGATAGAGAGAGAGAGACCGACAGAAAGAGAGAGAGAGAAAGATAGAGAGAGAGAGAGGATAGAGAGAGAGAGAGAGAGAGAAATAGAGGGATGGAGAAAGAGGCAGACAGAAGGAGAGACCGACAGAAAGAGAGAGATGTATATGAAACTACGAGAGTTGCAGCAGACGATCTCCAGCACTGTAGCGCGTGGAATTGATTTCTCCTCAACTCCGCAATATTTTGACATGGCACTTCCGGGCCGGGGTAATATAATAAAACAAACTTTTCATTTCCAGAAACTTAAAGGCAGCCTTCTAGGGAAATATCGTGTGTTTTGGGTGGCCCCGGAGAGGAGGGGTGTGGGTCCTAAGCTATCAGGAACAGGGGGGCGGGATCGGTGTTAGTTCAGGGTCATTTAGAAGAGAAGGGTATTGGTTAAAGTGCTTCTATAAAAGCAACGCTGAAATAATTTGACATTAATGCACTTTGTGACAAGCAATTTTATCGGAAAAACAAAAAATTGATCTTCTTCGGAGTGCGTTCCCTTTTTCTTCTTGAATTATTTATGGCCCTCCCTGGGCCCTCGGCTGTGGCTCATCTCTCGGTGGTGTGGGTATTCCACATAGTTTTAAAAAATATCCTTAAAGAAAAAAAGAAAGAAAGAAAATGAGAATAGATTGTAAGATTTACGGTAAAATCAAATTCTCATCACTTCTAAACTATATTTTTGATGTAGTTATCTCCTCTCTCAAGGTCTCTCTCTCAGTCTCTATCCCAGTTTCTCTCTCTATTTCTCTCTCTCCCTCTCTCTCCCTCTCCCTCGGTCTCTCTCTCTTTCTCTCACTCTTTCTCTCTCTCCCTCGCTCTCGGTCTCTCTCTCTTTTTCTCTCACTCGGTCTCTCTCCTTCTCTCCCGGTCTCTCTCTCTCTATCTCTCTCTCTCTCTCTCTCAGTCTCTCTCTCTCTCCTCTCTCTCTCTCCCGGTCTCTCTCTCTCTCTCTCTCTATCTCTCTCGGTCTCTCTCTCTCTCTCTCTCTTTATCTCTCACGGACTCTCTCTTTCTCTCTCTCGGTCTCTTTCTCTCTTTAGGTCTCTCTCTCTCTCTCTTTATCTCACTCGGTCTCTTTCTATCTCTCTCTCTCTCGGTCTCTCTATATTTATTCTCTCAGCCTCTCTTTATCTCTCAAGGTCTCTCTCTCCCGGTCCCTCTCTCCCGTTCTCTCTCTCTTTCTCTCCCGGTCTCTCTCTCTCCCGTTCTATCTCTCTTTCTCTCCCGGTCTCTCTCTCCCTCTTTCCAGGTCTCTCCCTCTCCCAGGTCTCTCTCTCTTTCTTTCTCTCTCTCGGTCTCTCTCTCTCTCTCTTTCACTCTCGGTCTCTCTCTACCTCTCTCCCGGTCACTCTCTCTCCCGGTCTCTCTCTCTCTTTATCTCTCTCGTTTTCTCTCTCCCTCTCTCTCCCGGTCTGTCTCTCTCTCTCTCTTTCTATCTTTCAGTTTCTCTTTCTTTCTCTCTCTCTCGGTGTCTCTCTATTTATTTCTCCCGGTTTCTCTCTCTTTCTCTCTCTCGGTCTGTCTCTTATGGTCTCTCTCTCTTTATCTCTCTCTTTATCTCTCTCTCGGTCTCTCCCTCTCTTTATCTCTCTCTATCTCTCTCTCGGTCTCTCTCTCTGTCTCTCACTCTCGGTCTCTCTCTCTCGGTCTCTCTCTCAGCCTCCCTCTCAATCTCTCCCTCACTCCAGGTTTCTCTCTCCCTCTGTCTGATCCCATCTTGAATATTCACGGTTTTCTTTATTTCTCTCTTTCGCATTTCACTACCGGTCTCTCTTTTTGTGAGTTTTCTCGTACCTTCTGTTTCTCTCTTCCTCATATGTTTATAACTCACGTTTCTCTCTCTCTCTCTCTCTTTCTTTCTCTTTCTCACACGCACATTTCTCTCTCCCGCTCCTTTACCTCTCTGTTACCTGTCCCTCCTTTCCCCACCTCTTTCACTTAGAAATAGAACCATTTTTCTTGGGCGAAAAGAACAAAATCTAAAATTTATTTTAATAAAATTCTTTAAAAAAAATAACTTGTCTGACAGAAGATTGTAAGACTCCCCACGAGTTCCACTTTGATTTTCTCCGACCCTAACCGAGACAGCTGACGAGGGGTCTCCAAACCGAGTTCTCCAATAGTACGTTGTAAATGGAAATAAAAGCAAGCTGGTCAGATCCTCTCGGCGGGATGCCCGGCTGATCGATTTGTCATAGAAAACCCGTTAATAGGCCAGGAGGACATCCGCGGCGTCCAGCGGACAGATTTTATTTAATGGCGTTAGCCAAAACCAGGTCGGTGGTGGGGGTGGGGCTTTTATGGACACCGGGGGTGTGGAAAAAATGAAGAGATGGCGATAAGGGTGTCAGAGGTTTACTGTTATACCGGACCCGTTACCTTTTAGGGAGAGACGGCGCGTTAAAAAAGGTGGGCTTAATTTCTATATTAGATAGAGTAGGTCTAAGGGACGTAACTACGACATGCAATGGCATGAGTAGTTGCCGTAATGGATATTTCTGTCACATCTATATGTGTCACATCTATATCTGTCACATTTTAAATGTCAGTTCTACTTGTGTCACATTTATATATATCAGTACTACATCGGTCACATTTATATCTGTCAGTTCTACATGTGTCACATCTGTATCTGTCAATTCTTCATCTGTCACATCTATATCAGTCAGTTCTACATCTGTCACATCCATATATGCCAGTACGAATGCCCAGATCCCTGGTTTTTAAATGCCGTGCGCTCTTTGCTTACTGTCGCTCTACCGTCAGCGGCGGAGCAAGGCTTTGAGAGTGCCACGTCATCCACATCTCGTGCCTGCCATCGATTGGGAAGGCAACAAGCCGAGGACGGTGTCGAGTTGCATCTGTCACTTGCTGCGAGTTATTACCTTGATTATACACGGTAATGTTCGGCCCTGACCCCCAGCAACAGGGAGACAGTTAACCACTTGTGTCGAGAGACCTTCAACGATTCCCTCTGTGTTACCGTGGTGAGTAAGACTCGTCAAGTGCAAATCGGATGTCGGTTGGTAGTTGAACGTATGAAATGTCGGACGTTTGTTGTATGTTGGTTGTGAGTTGCTCGGATTTCTGCTTGATGCTGGTAACATGATGGTTGTATGTTGGGTGGTTGGTTGTTGTATGTTGGTCTAATGACGGTGCTCTAAGCTTAAAAAATTGCCCTTAGTTTAACTAATGAAAAATTACATTATTAGACACTGCCACATCGACTACAGGCAATGCTGGCTGGGTTGGCGAAGAGGGTTGGAGAAGAGGGATGGTGAAGAGGGATGGTGTAGAGGGAGGGTGAGGAGGGTTGGTGAAGAGGGTTGGAGAAAATGGTTGGTGAAGAGGGTTGGTGAAGAGGGGTGGTGAAGAGGGATGGTGAAGAGGGATGGTGAAGAGGGATGGTGTAGAGGGAGGGTGAGGAGGGTTGGAGAAGAGGGTTGGAGAAAAGGGTTGGTGCAGAGGGTTGGTGAAGAGGGATGGTGAAGAGGGATGGTGAAGAGGGTTGGTGAAGAGGGATGGTGAGGAGGGTTGGTGAAGCGGGTTGGTGAAGCGGGTTGGTGAAGAGGGATGGTGAAGAGGGATGGTGTAGAGGGATGGTGAAGAGGGATGGTGAAGAGGGATGGTGAAGAGGGATGGTGAAGAGGGATGGTGTAGAGGGATGGTGAGGAGGGTTGGTGAAGAGGATTGGTAAAGAGGGATGTTGAGGAGGGTTGGTGAAGCGGTTTGGTGAGTTGGTGATGACGTATGCCAGCAATAGGTAGGATGGTGAATAGATGATAGCTTTGATCGTCCCACACACAGCAGACACACTCCTACTACTATGTCCTACAGAAATTGTGTTACGCTCGTGAAAACGTTTTGTGTTACTTAATACCCGGTAAAAGAAAGACAATCGGCGCAATGCATTGTGGGAAATTAACTCTGACAGACGAATGGCTTTCATCACCACCTCTGTTCTGCTTGTATGTTTGCGTGTTTGTATGTCTGCATGTTTGTATGACCTGGTGTTGGGGGATACGGAGGTGCTGTGAGAATGGAGTGTGTAGCTATTTGTACTAAATGTTTTGCCCCGTTCACATCGTTATATCAGCATTTCTTACACTCGTTTACGTTGTGCTGCATTTAAATTACAACATGTGTGTGGTACGTGGTGGCTGTAGTAAAAATTCTCTCTCTCTCTCTCTCTCTCTCTCTCTCTCTCTCTCTCTCTCTCTCTCTCTCTCTCTCTCTCTCTCTCTCTCTCTCTCTCTCTCTCTCTCTCTCTGTCTCCCTCTCTCTCTATGTCGGTCTCTCTCGATGTCAATCTGTGTCTCTGTCTCTTTATCTTTGTATTTATCTCTGTCTCTCTCTCTGTGTGTCTGTACCTCTCTGTATCTATTTTCATTTCAGTCTTTTCCTTTCTTGCTCTTTTCCATCTCTATCTCTCTATATAATTCTCTCACACTCTTTTTTCCTCTATTCCTCACTGTCCCTGTCTCTCTTCCTCGCCAACCAACATCACATTCTGCTAACAACTCTTGCCTCAACATTCCCAATACCAGCATATAAGACATATTGTGGCTACGCCCCTGTCAAGCGTTCACTGGCAGGCACTTGGCTAAAGTGAAAATAATAAACTTATGACCACACCCCGACGTGGAAGAAATTTCTTTAAATGTCAAGGCCGGGGTCAAGCGAATGTCGTCATCTCGTCATGACGTCACAGCTAGCGCAGCTGGAATCAATCGAGCCTTGAGTGGTGTGATGGCCGTCAGTGCTGAGACCTTCTGGCCGAGAGGTCAAGGCCATCAGAGCTGAGACCTTCTGTCCGAGATATCAAGGTCGTCATAGCTGAGACCGTCTGTCTGAGAGGCCAAGGCCGTCATAGCTGAGACCGTCTGTCCGAGAGGTCAAGGCCAGCAGTACTAAGACCATCTCCCGAGAGTTTAAGGCCGTCATATCTGTCGCGTGTGTGAGCTATGTCACACTTGTCATTTAATGACGTCAACAAGCCATGTCTGCTGCTGCTGTGACGTCATTGTGCAAGGTCATTCACCTTGAGTTATCAGCCACGTCATGCCAAGCAAGGATTTTTGCCAAGCAATAATCGTTAATTGAAACCACACGTTCGTCTTATTTGTGTTTGTTTGTTTGTTTGTTTGTATGCCTACTGGCGAGAGCCATAACTCTGAGGTGGATTCAGGAGGTGGCCGGTAGGGCAGCCGTCCCAACCCTTGGCCCCGCGTACTGCTAACGCCGCTTCTTTATGACGCCGCACTCAAATTGTTTATTTTATTTTTTTCAATTCCCGCATGCGGCGTGTAAAGGTTGCGGTGAGAAAGAGAAAGCCATCTTGTTAATGAGGGAGCGTCATAACGCACGAGTCATAAAGCCGGGTCACGATGTGAACAGATGATCCGTGGGGAGGATTGATTGAGGGTGTTTCCGTGGCAACGAACGTGAGCTGCTGAGCACGTGTGCAAATTAAGTATTCAAGTGGAAAACATGTTCAAGAAAAAATGAAATAAAACATAAACGCAAATGACTGGGGGATGAAAGCAATCAGGAGAGATGGTCAAATCTGACATTGGATATATGAGGTCATTTAGGGGAGATGGTCAAATCTGACATTGGATATATGAGGTCATTTAGGGGAGATGGTCAAATCTGACATTGGATATATGAGGTCATTTAGGGGAGATGGTCAAATCTGACATTGGATATATGAGGTCATTTAGGGGAGATGGTCAAATCTGACGTTGGATATATGAGGTCATTTAGGGGAGATGGTCAAATCTGACATTGGATATATGAGGTAAATCAGGGGAGATGCTCAAAGCTGACGTTGGATATATGGGGTCAAAGGGACGACTTGAGGTTTTGAGACCAGTGGATCCCAGCCACCGGACATGCAGGTTCTGATTTATGACTTTATATGGAATGCGAGAACAACTATGACTGGGGCAATAGATGTTACAGGGAGAGTTTTTAACGCTAATTTCGGACAGGTGGGTCGTAGTTGTAGGAGGGTTAAACTGTCGGGTTGTAGTTGTACGAGGGTTAAACTGGTGGGTCGTAGTTGTACGAGGGTTAAACTGGTGGGTCGGAGTTGAACGAGGGTTAAACTGGTGGGTCGTAGTTGTACGAGGGTTAAACTGGTGGGTCGTAGTTGAACGAGGGTTAAACTGGTGGGTCGTAGTTGAACGAGGGTTAAACTGGTGGGTCGTTGTTGAACGAGGGTTAAACTGGTGGGTCGTAGTTGAACGAGGGTTAAACTGGTGGGTTGTAGTTGTACGAGGGTTAAACTGGTGGGTTGTAGTTGTACGAGGGTTAAACTGGTTGATCGTAGTTGTACGAGGGTTAAACTGGTGGGTTGTAGTTGTACGAGGGTTAAACTGGTGGGTCGTAGTTGTAGGAGGGTTAAACTGGTGGGTCGTAGTTTTAGAAGGGTTAAACTGGTGGGTTGTAGTTGAACGAGGGTTAAACTGGTGGGTCGTAGTTGAACGAGGGTTAAACTGGTGGGTTGTAGTTGTACGAGGGTTAAACTGGTGGTTCGTAGTTGTACGAGGGTTAAACTGGTGGGTCGCAGTTGTACGAGGGTTAAACTGGTGGGTTGTAGTTGTACGAGGGTTAAACTGGTGGGTTGTAGTTGTACGAGGGTTAAACTGGTGGGTTGTAGTTGTACGAGGGTTAAACTGGTGGGTTGTAGTTGTACGAGGGTTAAACTGGTGGGTCGTAGTTGTAGGAGGGTTAAACTGGTGGGTCGTAGTTGTAGAAGGGTTAAACTGGTGGGTTGTAGTTGTAGGTGGGTTAAACTGGTGGGTTGTAGTTGTACGAGGCTTAAACTGGAGGTTCGTAGTTGTAGAAGGGTTAAACTGGTGGTTTGTAGTTGTAGGTGGGTTAAACTGGTGGGTTGTAGTTGTACGAGGGTTAAACTGGAGGGTCGTAGTTGTACGAGGGTTAAACTGGAGGTTCGTAGTTGTAGAAGGGCTAAACTGGTGGGTTGTAGTTGTACGAGGGTTAAACTGGTGGGTTGTAGTTGTACGAGGGTTAAACTGGTGGGTTTTAGTTGTACGAGGGTTAAACTGGTGGGTCTTAGTTGAAGGGTTAAACTGGAGGGTCGTAGTTGTACGAGGTTTAAACTGGTGGGACGTAGTTGTAGGAGGGTTAAACTGGTGGGCCGTAGTTGGGAGATGTAAAACAGTTGGTTTAACTATAGTTAACTTCATTGCTTTCAGTGGGGTGTTAGAAAATACTGAAGACTACGATTCATATCGTTTGATATATTTGGAAATTATGTTGGAATTTGTCTTATGGTAAAATATAGCAATGGTAGCGAGTGCAACGCATTAGTCATTAGACTACAGAGAGTATGTAACAACACTTTAAAAAAACACAACATATTTTATTCAACTTACATATAGGATTCGAACATCTTTGAGGTATCTCCAGTTGTCTTAAGTTATCCACTTTTCTAAGTTATCCAATGCAATATCCAAGCCTGCTATCCAAACCTATGGGTGTGGTTGGGCTGAGGATTCGGGTTTTCGAATCACTCGTGGATAGAATCCACAGACGTTGGGGCGCAAGTACATTTTAAAATCCAAGACACGCGTGAGTTTTTTAAAAACGTTATCATCATGGCTAAAATTTACTCGTCAGCGTGTAGTCTTTTTTGTTGTTGTTGACAAAACACATGTCAAGAAAGTTGAAGTCTTTCAAAAGGGCCATTTTTTTCTATTACTTTACACTTAGCCTTAGAATTGGCTCATTTACTTGTGGTTTTTTTGTGCCATATAAAGATTGCGTCACGTAGCAAACCAAACAAATCCCGAAGATATCGTTGCCATGGCGACGTTGCGTTTTCACACCGATGGTAGCTTAGGAACACGGCACTGTGTGCACCACGTAGACAGATGTGCGCAGCTTCCGTCACGCATGATTGGGGCACGGGCTTCCGAGCGCGGGCGTGACCCCTGGTAGAGAAATTAACTTCCGGGTCGTCCGCCATTTCGTCAAATTGAACAGTAGAACAATAAGATCAGTGAAAACAAGTGGTAGGCAACTTTAAGTTACTAACTCAATGTTCCAAACGCCACGGTTATCACAATTAGGTCCCTTTATAAAATGGTTTTGAAAAATAACGATAATTTAAGAATGAGCAATTTTTTTCGCACGCGTATTGACAATAAAGATGATAAATTAACTGGCATGATTCATGTTGGGACTCAATAATGATATTTGTCGTGCTTGAAGATGGAAGCTTAGAGTGAAACTGGACTCAATAATGATATTTGTCGTGCTTGAAGATGGAAGCTTAGAGTGAAACTGGACTCAATAATGATATTTGTCGTGCTTGAAGATGGAAGCTTAGAGTGAAACTGGACTCAATAATGATATTTGTCGTGCTTGAAGATGGAAGCTTAGAGTGAAACTGTGTTCATAATCCTCACAGTAAAGTTTTGCAATTATATAAATACTGATCTGTTCATTGTGATACTAATTTTTTTTAAAATATACATGCATACATATATACATATACATATACATACATATAACCTATATACATATATATATATATATATATATATATATATATATATATATATATAATGAGTTTCTAAATCTCATTAACGCTAATCCACCCACAATGCAACAGTATGACTACAAGGATGTACCAACACGTCAAAGTCTTTGGTGGCACACCACACAATGCTCTAACATTTAGCAAATAAATCATTTTTTTTCCTTCAAAATTTCACAATTCTCAAATGTAATGTACGTCCATACGAATAACAGATCCCTTCTATACACACGACAGTTCATATCTAAACACACGACATTCCAGTTCTAAAACAAGAAGGGTCACCCCTAGACCCCCAATCTCTTTTCATAACGCCACATCTTCTAGTGCAGACCTACGACCACTGGAAACACCATCTACTAGTACTTGCCTACGACCACAGATCGACCCATCTCCTAGTACAGGCTACGATCACTGGACGTACCATCTCCTAGTACAGGCTAATACCACTGGACGTACCATCTCCTAGTACTGGCCTACGACAACAGATTGACCCATCTCCTAGTACATGCCTATGACCACAGGACACACCGTTCAATTAAACAACTTTTTGTTTTAACGCCCCGCGTCTCAAAATTAAAATGCTTTTTTTCCCCAAAGTCTGTGGCCCTCGCCGCTGTAGCATGGAGTGATGAAACTCGGTAATTAAAAGACGCGGCCGTTAATTGAAGTCGACTTGAATACCTCCGATGGCCGGGGTTTATGGGGGTGAGGAGACACAAGAAACAGGATATAAAAACAGGAATGGAGATTTGGGCCGACAGCTTGGGCTACCCAACAGCTTGAGCTGTCCAAATGCGATCTCGCTCTGTAATTAAATTAAACTGCCATGACGTCATATTCGTTAAAAACAAGGGCAGGAAAGTGGCGGGAAACCGCTTCTTCGGGTTAACGTCAAGGCTAGTTAGACAAACATATCAATGTATCATACACATATGTGTGTGTGATTCTGTCTGTGTCTCTGTGTGTAACACGATCGTCAATTTACCAAAGACGTCTACAAACCATGGACGTCAACAAGCCATTTGACGGGAATTAGCAACGTACGTCAATTAACAACGGGCGTTACAAGCCATGGGCGCAAATTAACCACGGACGTAAACAAGCCACGGACGTAAAGAAGTCACGGACGTAAACACCCCATGGACGTCAATAAGCCACGGACGTAAACACGTCAAATTTCCACCTGTTTCAATCAAAGAGATGTATTCTCTGACCCAAACGAGTCCGATAATTCAATAATCCGACATTTCGTGGACGTAACTTCACAGTGTAAATGAGATTACCATCATCTTAGTACGTCTACATTTACGTTACATTCTTGGCGTAACCAGATACGACGGCGATAAAGGGATGCACCAGCAACGTCACTTTAAGATGGTTTGATGTTCAAACGGATCTCAATACTCGGTTAGCCCCCGGAAATAAGAGCACCTGGATGTTGTTTTAAGGCGAAAATATGTTGACATGTCCTGACTAGTGTTGTGTACTCAAATACGCATCTATACATTTACATACAGATACGTGCACTCCTACCGCATCTACATTTACATACACATACGTGCACTCCTACAGCATCTAGCCACATTTGCCAGACCTTTGCAAAAATATGCTTCTCCTGTCTGGACGCATCTACCAAAGGAAAGCACAGTCTAATACAAAACTCATATAGACACAAAGATAAACAAACTTTTCTTGTTCCGTTAAAACAAGAACAAAGACATTCAAATCCTCATTCGGGCATTCGGGCGTGGAATGGGTTGTCTGAACAAAACTGAGAGATGAACACACTATCAACATATAAAACTCTGATCAAGATGCCAGACATAAACCGCGAAGAAAAGTAAAATGCAATAATATTGTGTATAGAACAAGCGTCAGCAAGAGATAAGATACGTTGAAACCTATACCTCCATGGAAACTGGAAACATACTCATCTAGAGAGAACTGCAAGGTCTAACAATCATCTCAAAACTAGAAGCCCCACACACAAGCGTCCCTTGATAAAATATCCGTTTAAAAATAAAACCATCCATGTAAAAAATGGCAGGTATAACGCGGATATCCATAGGAAAACAAATGTATACCCTATTATGAATAACTACCGCATATACTCGTTTTAAAGCCGACCTTTTTTGGACAAATCTGGGGTAAAAGGTTGGAGGGTCGGCTTACGAGCGGGTCATAAGTGATATCTGCAAGTACATTGGACATTGAATATCGGTGTTGTTATAGTAGATCATCAAGGTCCTTTTCTACATTCTACAAGATTCGACTGCTCTTCTAGAAGCTATAATATAAGATGAAACATCTGCACTTACCTTATTTAATCCGTTTATTTATTTTTGCCAATGTTTTAATAAATTGTTTTACAAATTTTGTTTTCAACAACGAATTTTAAAGTAAGCGCTTTCACTAATGTTTACCAAAGAAAAAAAAGAAGAACAAAAAACAGTAACTCTTGCCTAACAAAAAGCACAAAGACAAAGTTAGGTAGTACAAAATAAACAATCATAATGACCGATTTAGACCGTAGTTTAAGAAAAAATGTGTACCATTTTGTTTACGCTGTCCGATTATTTTTGGGTGGTCGGCTTACGAGCGGGTTATACACTTTTAATACTTTTCTTTTCCAAAAGAGGAGGATCGGCTTATGTACGAACATGCTATAGAACGAGTATATGCGGTATATGTAAACTGTAAATGTATTACTATGGGGCATGAATCAATATGAATATGAAATATTTAAAATAAAACGGCACCAGTGAAATTATGATGAGTGTATAAAAATAGAAAATTCCGCATTTTAAATAAATGTACAATTATATAGCACTTTCCATATTACAAATACATTATGTAGTGATGTAGAAAGCCATTGATGCCAAAACTAGGAATACACCGATAACAATAGAACCATTACCAAACACCGATAACAATAGAACCATTGCAAAACAACGATAACAATATAACAATTACCAAAAACCGATAAAAAAAGAACCATTACCAAACATCGAGACAATAGAAAGATTTACAAACACCGATTACAATAGAACCATTACCAAACACCGAAAACAATAGAAGGAATACCAAACACCGATAACAAAAGAACCATTGCCAAACGCCCATAACAATAGAACAATTACTAAACAATAGGTTTGAGGACAACAGCATCGTTGTAATTTTATATGGAATTTGTGTAAAGTTAAATGGCACTATTGTTAAGTTACATTGCACCATTTCAAAATTATATTGCACAATTTTTAATGTTAGATGGCAGCATTGTAATGTTATATTGCACCATTGTATTTTTATATTGTAATATTTTAATGAAATATTTAACAATTGTATTGTTTTATTGTAACATTTTTATTGGAGCATTGTTATGTTATATTAAAAATTTTTAATAAAATTGTGCACTATTAAAAACGTTAAAATGCTCCATGTAACAGTATATTATACTATGTAATTCTATATTGTACTGATTTAATATAATATTGCATCATTGCTATTCCGCATTATCTGTGCCTAAAAATCCAACTTCCGATTATCTTCCAATAATGCATTTTCCTAAGAGTTCTTATCAACAAATTTGCCAGGATATATGCGTTGGTTTACCCATAACCTGGTTAAAACGTCTTCAAATTCTGTATCTAACCGCCAGCGGTAGGCGACAGACAGACAGACAGACAGATAGACGCCTGGTCAGTTTAGAGACTTACGCCATGTGAGGTCACGTGTCAGTACGACTTTGTGTAGAGCGTTGGATGTGTTTACAGTGAGGTATTTTGTTTCATCTATCGACACCCTAACATTTAATGCTCATTAACACGGCTGTAGCAGAACAGCACACCTGAAATATGACGTCACCCAGCCCTCACCACACACACACGCGCGCGTACACCTTTCGGTAAAGGTAAGCGCCCTCGATGCACAGCACCGACTAAAATAAGGTGTAGGTTACGCCCACGATTGACGTTGATCCCGCACCCCCGTACTGCCCCAGGCTGTTGCCCCAACGCTGTTGTCCATAAGCTGTTGCCCCAGACTGTTGTTCCACGCTGTTGTCCATAAGCTGCTGTCCATAATTCATATGCTGTTGCACAGAATCTGTTGCCCAGAAGCTGTTTCCCATATACTGTTGCCCATAAAGCTGTTGCCCATAAGCTGTTGCCCATAAGCTGTTGCCCATAAGCTGTTGCCCATAAGCTGTTGCCACAGACCTAAAGTTGAGGGAAAAGAAAGCATTTCCGCTCAAAGTGTTAACGTTTACAGAGTTGCATGAATCTCCAGAATAAATCACAATGTCCAATCAAAGTTTCACATTCACTCGCACAATTTAGGACTTTTCGCGTGTTGGTTTTTTTTTGTAAAGTAAAACTCACTGAAAGGTGAAAAGGAAATCGTAGTAAGTCACACTTCAAAAACAGAAACAAATAAAATCCTTAGGAAATATTAGTTTTTAAAGAAACAATCGCGAAGTCAAAAATATTTGTCAAACTAATTCGTGCGCCCCTTGACTGTGCCATTTTGCGCACCACGAGTCTCTTGCACACAGACGCACGTGCAGACACACCAACTGACTCATCGGAGACTTCGTAGCTCGACATGCATGCTGAAGGGGATGGATAAAAAAGAAACGAAACAAAACCAAAAAAAATCACTACATTTTCTAACACCCTGCTGTCCCTGGCAGTCCCCGCCCCCTCCTCCCAACTGTACCCTCAACCTGATCTTAAAGAAAACTGCAGCTTTGGCATTCTGAGTGAAGGAAACAAAACAAGTTGATAAGAAAGAGATGTGAGTTGGGGAAGGGGGGAGGGGAGATAGAACATTTATCCCCTGCAGTAAAGGTAAAATGGCTTCTGTGTGTGTGTTTGTGTGTGTGTGTGTGTGTGTGTGTGTGTGTGTGAGTGTGTGTGTGTTTGTGTGTGTTTGAGTGTGTGTGAGCACATTTTTCCTCCATTCGCTTTTTTAAAAAAAAAGACGCACAGAATAAAGAGCAGCGCTTTCAGTAAAGAAAAATGTTGGCGAGTTACAACATCGCCGATTGAGTCGGTATACAACTAGGGCAGGTAGGGTGCAGGTATGTGGGGGAAGGGTGCAGGTAGGGGGGCAGGTAGCATGTAGGTATGGGGGCAGGTATAAGGTCTCGGTGTGTGGACTTTTAGTGCCCCTCGTCAGCCCTCGATGTCTTCCATCTAACACTGTTCGTGTCGTTGAAATCGTGCACATTAAAAAAACAACAACACAGATTTGGAGACTTTGGGTTCCAATCATTGCTTATGATGAAAGAGGTGAGGGGGGGGGAGGGATGAACTACTAAAAACGTCACTGAAATAATTGTTGTTCACCGAGATTTTACCACTAAATGCACATAAATGTTTATTATGTGCAACAAATGTAAGTAAGAAACAGCTCTATAAGACCAGGGTTCGATTCTCGCCCTGGTGTAAATCACATTAGTGAGGTTTTTTTTGCACACGCGTTATAATAACCATCTTGATTGTCTTATCTAAACGCGACGCTACTTCTATACGGAAGATTATTGCGTCCTACGCTTAGCCATGGTTTATGTCTTTTATTTTTATTAGAGTTTTAAATGTTGATAGTGTGTTGGTTTTCCTCTTTTGATCAGACAACCCCTTCCAGGTTCGAATTCCGGACGGAAAGAACGAGAATTTGTGTGTAAATGTTCTTGCACACGGAATAAGGAAAGTGTTTTTTATCCCTGTTTCTATCTGACTGTTGTATTGGCTCATCTTCGTGTTGCATTTCCAAGTTAGAATTAATTACCTTATGTATTGTTATTCTTTGCTCTTTATTCTTCTATCCTCTAATGTTTCAAGGTTTAATGATTTTAACTAATGTCGTTATAGTCTTGTCAGTTTTGAATTTTCTTCAGTAATAAAACTGGTTCATTGTATGAATAGTTCACCTATACTTAGATACATTGCCACACGTGAAGCCAGCACAAACAGATATATTGCAGATTGAATGACAGCCCAGTTGAATCCTTGGCTCAGAGACTAAGCTCTCTCCTATGATATGTGTTCGGTTTTATTTGTCCGATTTTCTGCAAATGTGAGCTGATTCTCAATCATGATTGAGACTTTTTTTTTAAATCTGACCCGAATCTCCACTGCAAGTCTCAAAGAACAATGACGTCATATTCATATCATCAGACCTGGCACAGTGAAACTGGTCAGATGACCATTCTATTTAATGACTATATGGAGTCCATGACGGTTGTCCGTTTAGATTGCAGCTACAATGTATTTTAATTTCATATTAATTGATTGATATATCGACGATATATAAAATTACACTGAATAAAAAGATGGATTTTTTTTTCTTTTTTGTGTGTGTGTGTGTGTTTATTATGGTATGTGAGTTTTTCCAGGAAAACAGTCCATAAAAAATGACGTCACACAGAGTAGAGAAATCATGCAGCGAGGTTCCACTTGCGGGATGGGGGAGTAGGGTGCACGGGCACGAGGGGCATCAACGTGGTTTGGAGGAAAAAAAGAAGAAGAAATAAAACAAGAGATTGTGGAACCCAACAACCGACATAGCAAATTTTATAAAAGATGATGTCCTCTGCGGCCAAACAGCAACAGTAAAAGTAATTTTATTTTAAAGCGAAGCAAGCGGATAGTTGGTTGATATCAAAAGAAAAGGAAGTTTCTATAATCTCTGTCACTCTGACGTCATTTATATTAAATAATCAAACAAAGTTCCAATAATCTCTGTCACGTGGATGTTATTTATGTTTGACAAACAATCAAAGATGCTATAATCTCTGTCACACAGATATAATTGATATTTGACACAGTTTAAAAAACAACCAAACAACACAAGAATATGTGTAGACAATAAACTACGAATGTACTCAATACTTTACTTCTAATTGTATTTTTCTTTCTCTAGTCATATATGAATATGGCATTGTATGTTGTATAGAACTGTCAAAGTTGCTTGCTGGCAGGGAAGAAAATGACAGTAGCAACCACAAATTGACGTCTCGTGGTTTATGTGTCTCCAAATGTCGTGGTGGAGAGAATATGGGTAGAACAGAGGAGAGAATATGGGTAGAACAGAGGAGAGAATATGGGTAGAACAGAGGAGAGAATATGGGTAGAACAGAGGAGAGAATATGGGTAGAACAGAGGAGAGAATATGGGTAGAACAGAGGAGAGAATATGGGTAGAACAGAGGAGAGAATATGGGTAGAACAGAGGAGAGAATATGGGTAGAACAGAGGAGAGAATATGGGTAGAACAGAGGAGAGAATATGGGTAGAACAGAGGAGAGAATATGGGTAGAACAGAGGAGAGAATATGGGTAGAACAGAGGAGAGAATATGGGTAGAACAGAGGAGAGAATATGGGTAGAACAGAGGAGAGAATATGGGTAGAACAGAGGAGAGAATATGGGTAGAACAGAGGAGAGAATATGGGTAGAACAGAGGAGAGAATATGGGTAGAACAGAGGAGAGAATATGGGTAGAACAGAGGAGAGAATATGGGTAGAACAGAGGAGAGAATATGGGTAGAACAGAGGAGAGAATATGGGTAGAACAGAGGAGAGAATATGGGTAGAACAGAGGAGAGAATATGGGTAGAACAGAGGAGAGAATATAGGTAGAACAGAGGAGAGAATATGGGTAGAACAGAGGAGAGAATATGGGTAGAACAGTGGAGAGAATATGGGTAGAACAGAGGAGAGAATATAGGTAGAACAGAGGAGAGAATATGGGTAGAACAGTGGAGAGAATATGGGTAGAACAGAGGAGAGAATATAGGTAGAACAGTGGAGAGAATATGGGTAGAACAGAGGAGAGAATATAGGTAGAACAGAGGAGAGAATATGGGTAGAACAGTGGAGAGAATATGGGTAGAACAGAGGAGAGAATATGGGTAGAACAGAGGAGAGAATATGGGTAGAACAGAGGAGAGAATATGGGTAGAACAGAGGAGAGAATATGGGTAGAACAGAGGAGAGAATATGGGTAGAACAGAGGAGAGAATATGGGTAGAACAGAGGAGAGAATATGGTAGAACAGAGGAGAGAATATGGGTAGAACAGAGGAGAGAATATGGGTAGAACAGAGGAGAGAATAGTAGACAGGGAGATATGGGAAACAGAGGAGAGAATATGGTAGAACAGAGGAGAGAATATGGGTAGAACAGAGGAGAGAATATGGGTAGAACAGAGGAGAGAATATGGGTAGAACAGAGGAGAGAATATGGGTAGAACAGAGGAGAGAATATGGGTAGAACAGAGGAGAGAATATGGGTAGAACAGAGGAGAGAATATGGGTAGAACAGAGGAGAGAATATGGGTAGAATAGAGGATGCAGAATTTAGCGACTTTTAATGATCCTCGCCATGATTCCATCTGTTTCGCTCGAAATGATTTCGCCAGTATCGCATAAAACTGCTAGGTACTATTGCCTTGACTTTTTAAGCCATGATAACTGACCAGATGACCAGTCGGAAACATGCAATAAAAATTCAAGCGATTGTCCGAGTCGGGTTTACACCATGGGGCTTAGAGGATACAGCTTGACCAGGGGCGTGGACGGTGGAATGGGGGGGGGGTCAAGAGATAATCGAGGCGCAAAAACTAAACGTGTTTCGGTCAGATTTTATACCGGCTGTTAACTACATTGACGTTATTTTTTGAGACGATAAGTGACGTCCGCGAGCTCTCACGTACCATAAATGCTCGGTACAGTTTATGGCGTCTTATTCGTGGCGCCGCGCGAGGGCCGTGTTTACATAACAGGAGATTTTGATTGCTGCGGTCCAGGACGGCTTGCCGGTCATCTGATCCGGGTTACGTACTTAACTGTTACCGCCCAGTGGGATGTAGTGGTCATCTTGTGGGACAGTTCTTGAGACTAGAAAATATTGACATTAAACCACATAGGAAATAACCGCCAGAAATAACAGCCCGGTTTTATTACGATTTGTTTCGTTGTTTTGCAGGCAGCTTGTATGAGAAAGTAAACAAAGGGTCGAACAGCACACACAATACATCCATAAATGCAGTCAATTCGTAAACATATTTCTTTAGTGTGTACAAATCTTTCATTCATACGTTCAAATCTTTCATTATTACGTAAAAGTCATTCTTTAATACGTACCAGTCTTTCATTAAAACGTACTTGTCATCATTAATACGTGCAAGTCTTTCATTAATACGTACACGTCTTGCCACAAAACCCCTTCGTTGAGCTATAAATTTGTCCCAAAGACGTGATAAATCTATTTAGAAACAGCAGAGGTTTATGTTATAACAGCAACCCTTTATCTTTACTGAGCAACTACAGATAGCGTTTATAGCCCATAAATTACATTTTTAAATTAAATCATAGCGCAGAGAGATATAACGATGGCAAGCAATGCGCACATGCGCTATTGCCTTCCAATGTGCACATGCTTCTTCCAATATGCACATGCTTCCGTCGAGTGTGTACACATTTGACTGTCACAGACTTCCAAACTCTACGCAGACAACATCGTAATTTCAGTTACTATCAGCACCAATAACGCAGAGAGTAAGCCCTCGAATTTTTGATCGATATCGATACCCATATTGACTCTCACTCCCCAGAAATCATTTTAGAAACTCTGAACTATCCTCGATACCCTCAATGGTTAGCCTGGGCTTCGATTCTCGTCTTTGCCCTCGCCACCCCACCGAACCGGATGAGCGCCTCAGAAGTTCTCGGCTCTGCTGCGACAATATTCTCTGCGGCCACGCCGTCTGGTGACAGCATTAAGCGTAGAGACTTTAAGAGAGGCTACACGTGGGCTACCTACAGACCACCGAGCTAACCCCCGTCTATCACAGCCAAAACACTTCCTATGATTGGAAAAATTTATTATTTTCTTTTCTCTTTTCAAAAAAAAATGACAACCGGGTAGAGTTGGCTTTTGGGAGAGGGGTGGGGGTTGGAGAAGGGGTGAAGGGTGCGGGTGGAAAGGGCACGCGAGTAAATGGAACGGAAGGCTAAGTGAACATCCCGACAATGAGATTAGTAGAGGCCAGGGAAGGGAATATTGATATCACCTATTCATGAGTCGGACACTGCTGGCAGCTTCCAAGGGGAGTAGAGGCCAACCTATGGGAGATGGGAGAATGAGAAATGGAGAGCGAGAGAGAGGGAGAGGTAAAGGGAGGGAGAGAAAGGGGAAAGGGAGAGACTGGGGTAAGACAGAGAGATGGGGGAGTATGTAAGAGAGACAGAGATAGGGGAAGGGAGAGAGATGGAGAGATAGAGGGAGGGAGGGCGAGAGAGGGGGAGAAAGAGAGATGGGGGAGTATGTAAAAGAGAGAGAGAGAGAGTGGGAAAGGGAGTTAGAGAAACAGTGAGAAGTTTGATGTGACTAAAGAGAATGTTAGAAAAAAATGTGTGTGTGTGTGTTTATATAAATATAAATATATATATATGTGTGTGTGTGTGTATAATTATAAATATATATGTGTGTGTGTGTTTATATAAATATAAATATATGTGTGTGTGTGTATATATAAATATAAATATATATATGTGTGTGTGTGTGTACATATATATATGTATATTACAATATTATTTTTAAAAAGTTTTTAAAACTAACTTTTAAATTTAAAAAGAAGGAAATTTAGCGTTTTGAAAACATAAACATTTGTAATCATAAGTGAAAAATATCTCTTTTTTCAAAGGCAATAATGACTTTAACAGTCATTTTTAAAGCTTTTCTGACCATCAAACAAAAAACGTGACTGGTTAAAACAAATCCCACACACTTATTCCTTCATCGAGAAAGACGCTCTCTCTTTTTTTTTCTCTT
Source organism: Ampullaceana balthica (assembly GCA_944989445.1). Lineage (NCBI taxonomy): Eukaryota > Metazoa > Mollusca > Gastropoda > Lymnaeidae > Ampullaceana > Ampullaceana balthica. Next base: position 938,257 of record CALYLW010000369.1, read on the forward strand.
TCTCTCTTTATATCTCTCTCTGTCTCTCTGTCTCTCTCTCTGTCTCTCTCTCTCCCCCCCCTCTCTCTCTCTCTCTGTCTCTCTCCCTCTCTCTCTCTCTCTGCCTCTCTCTCTCTCTCTGCCTCTCTCTCTTTCTCTCTCTCTCTCTTTCTCTCTCTCTGTCTCTCTGTCTCTCTGTCTCTCTGTCTCTCTCTCTCTGTCTCTCTCTCTCTCTGTCTCTCTCCCTCTCTCTCTGTCTCTCTCCCCCCCTCTCTCTCTCTCTCTCTCTCTCTCTCTCTGAGCTCGGTGTACACACCTTGCGGCAAAAGTGAACCCATAATATAAAACTAGCTTTGAAAAAAAGTTTCCTTCTTATCAAGAACTCGAATAAAGACAAAATATATTTTTATATAATGCGCCAGAGATTTAGAGCAAGCAAGCAAGAAGCAAGCAAGACACACTCTATATATAAATAGTAGTGTGCACACTATGCGCATCGCACTGAGGTGCACTATATATAAAGGAAAGAAGTGAATAAAGAAGAAGAAGAGTGTTTCATTGTTGTTAAATTAAAACATTTCTGCTATAGGCTTTGTCATTTCTAAACCGGAAAACGTCATATCTCATTGAGTAATGTTCTATTTTTAGATTACACTTTTTGAAGCTTAAATACAGTTGAATCACTATGTTCTCAAAATTGTTAGCATATTAAAATTACAAAACTGTTTTTCCTTTTTCAAGTCCAATAAGCTGTGTTAAATTAAGGAAGAATTAAGAAATAGCTGACAAGATACATCCTTCTCATTATACCTACATTTACATATTGACTCATATCTTTGACTAAATTTTCATGAAATTAGTCCTTAAAAAAGATATATATAGCCCCAATATTTCTATTAATAGATTTCCACCATACTATGACAAGCCTCATAGTCCCTTGTTTGCCATCGTGCGACGTATGCTACGCTGCGGGACGGATCTAGTTAAAATTGTTTGAAAATACTAGGGCTGTGAAAATTAGCGATTAATTTCTCGATTAATCGTTAAAAAATTGTAACATTATTTTTTTTAACGAATTAATTGACCCATCACTTACAAGTTATTGGAAGTCAAAAAGTAAAAAAAAATTTAAAAAAATAGCGGCCGATAAATAATAACAAATTTCTGATGATTGCACGAACATTTTGGTTTTAAATTATTGACTGACGGGAATGTTCAAAATGTTGATAAAGTTTATTGTATCCATTGTGAGAAATCATTTGGCTACCATGGTTCTAACATTTCGACTACTTATCAAACCAAATGAAATGCGTATTAAGCTAATGGCAGTAATGGAGTCTGACCCAGAGACAGAAAATGACGACAGCACTTCAGATGAATTACTGCGTTACAAAATGGAGATGAAAGTTCCTGAATCCATTAACCCTCTACAATGGTTGAAACTTAATGAAAACCGATATCCGATAGTGTCATTCCTTGCCAAGACCGTTTTGTGCATACCAGTTACCTCAGTTCTATGTGAATGATTGTTCAGCTGAGCTGGTTATATTGTCAATTAGACCCGCTCATCACTTGAACCAAATAATGTCAACACACTTGTCTTTTTTGCGTAGTTGATTAAAAGATGACATATAAAGGAGACATTCCAGTGTTATTTTGATTTTCAACAAGAACGTTTAGTAAGTGTAACTGATGACATCATACATTTTAATTTTCGTCTTTAATCGAAATTAACGATTAATTAATCGTTAATTTGTCAAAAATAAATGATTAAATTTAAATTAACCATTAGCAATCCTTGAATATACATTTTTGCACCACTCGAAATAGATTAAATTAATTTTTAAGATGAATTAAAATTGCCTTTTGTTTATTTAACTTAATCTTTCTTACAACAGGAGTTAAACGATGGAATTTTCGACATCTACCACCACCATTACATCCACCACTCTTTCCTCTACCATCTCATACACTACATCCACCATTCTTTCCTATACAAACTCCTCCACTACATCCACCATTCTTTCCTATACTAACTCCTCCACTACATCCACCACCCTTTCCTCTACCAACTCCTACACTACATCCACCACTCTTTCCTCTACCATCTACTCCACTAAATCCACCACTCTTTCCTCTACCATCTCATCCACTAAATCCACCACTCTTTCCTCTACCATCTACTCCACTACATCCACCACTCTTTCCTCTACCATCTACTCCACTAAATCCACCACTCTTTCCTCTACCATCTCCTCCACTAAATCCACCACTCTTTCCTCTACCATCTAATCCACTACATCCACCACTCTTTCCTCTACCATTTACTCCACTAAATCCACCACTCTTTCCTTTACAATTTTCTCCACTACATCCACCACTCTTTCCTCTACAATTTTCTCCACTACATCCACCACTCTTTCCTCTACAATTTTCTCCACTACATACACCACTCTTTCCTCTACCATTTACTCCACTAAATCCACCACTCTTTCCTCTACCATTTACTCCACTACATCCACCAATCTTTCCTTTATCATTTCCACCACATCTACCACTCTTTCCTCTACCATCTACTCCACTACATCCACCACTCTTTCCTCTACAATTTCCTCCACTACATCCACCACTCTTTCCTTTACCATTTCCACCACATCTACCACTCTTTCCTCTACCATCTACTCCACTACATCCACCACTCTTTCCTCTACAATTTCCTCCACTACATCCACCACTCTTTCCTTTACCATTTCCACCACATCCACCACTTGTTTTCCTTCAAGAACATTTTGCTTAGACATTGTTATTTTTGCCTTTCTTTTTATTTTACATAAATACATTTTATGATATAGTATGTTTTAAGAATTAAACATAACTTTATTACTTATTTAAGTACGTATTTTATATTTATTGTACTCATGAAAGCATTAACCGAAACGTTTTCAGTCGTGTTAGTATAAAAAAAGCTCAAAAGTTATTGTTTTCGTTACACAATGTGTTTGTGTATTTTGTATTTTGGAAATACAAGCAAGAACGCAGTGTGTTTACTGTGTCATAAAACGATTGCCTCATCGAATGAGTACAATCTGAAACTAACACCACGAACCAAACGTAACGCTATTGGCTGCAAACTCTCTGAAAACGAGCCCAAGGTGTAAGCTGCAGATTGTGTTTCAAAGTTGAAGGAAAGGAAGAGCGTGTCTAAATTTAATATGCTGTCTTCTCCTATCACTGCTCATATTGATACTACGGTAGAGGAGCTGCAGCTTAAAACTAATTGACATGCAGTCAGATCACACAGCGACAGAAATGTTTAATGCTGTGACATTAGTTGACTTCTGTAAGTCTTTGCCTGCCTTGAAAAATCCCGTGTGTGGAAAAAATTTGTTAAGGAAAAGTTCTCTTTATTTGGATCTACATATCAATATTTGTAAGCAAAGTTTTTCATGTATGAAGATTAACAAGAGTAAATACAGACTACAGACGAACACTTGCAGGCAGTGATGAGAATCTCAACATGCAAATTTACTCTGCTTTTAAATTGTTTTATAGAACACGTAATAAAAACTCGAATGAGCATTTAAGCGCAATTTCCAATTTGTCCATATCAATTATCGAGACAAATCACTTAATAGTATTCAGCAAGTAAATAACGATCACACATAATTTTAATAACAAGTGATTCAAACGCTTCTTTTGCGGTGAAAACACGTTAAGTTGAAAAAAAGGAATTTTCTATTTTATTTATTCAAGGGAAATCATTCTAGAATACATTAAAAGTCATTTCATATCAATAATTATGAAAGTAAACAAAACAATTGCTATCTAAAATTGCTGCTAAAATTACGGGAGTCGAACTAAAAGAGATTTTTTGAGAAATTCCTTCTCCAACATTGTTCTAAATATTATCAACAATCGTGTGGCATTTGTTTCAACCCGATAGATGTTATGGTTGCCTAAAAATTGACAAAATGCTGATATTTTTTCGTTTTTTAAAATAAATTTCCAGGAAATCCAGTAACCCTTTTCGGGATTTTTTTTGGCCCATGCACATCCTTGGGACCTCCTTAATAGATTTGCAAAAAACCCGAACCCTCTATCTGGTATGGTTCAGGAGTAGTTGCTTGTGCAAGCTCGAACAGACATCCATACCGGACAGATTTTTAAATCCTTTATATTAACTCGTGGTGTCTGCGGCGGACCTTGCTTGCTTGCTTGCTTGCTTGCTTGCTTGTCGCCAAAACTTTTGATCGATTTTTAACCCACTTGCTCGCAAGATAGCGAGCTGAAATTTTGCAGGCAGTTTCGTACCGATGATAAAAACAATGTATCAAAATTTCAGATCGATCGCATGTACCGTAATTAAATTATTGATTTTTTAGATTATTTTTTTTATTCCTATGTATCATGCTATTTTTTGAGATAGAGCGTCGCGGTGCGTATTATATTGAACAACCTTTCTGTCGCGCAATAAGGTGCGTATTTTATTGACAGCTCTTTTTATAAACATATTCCTGATCGGTGCGTATTATATTAAACATGTTTTACGACACAACTTCAATTTTGTATTTCTGGATGGTCTGGCGCTGCGTATTATAATGAACATTCTTTTAGTTACTTCTCGTACATAAAGGATTTATAGTCAAAAACTTGGTTTTTTACGGGTTGTTTTTATTCAAACCTATAAGCCCCATAGGGAAATTAGCGTTAATTCATTCACAAGCTGTTTGTATGGGGAGACAGAAAGACAACCACGTCAGCTACAGAGAGTGGCAGACAGTACGAGCTAAAGACTAGGAAGCGATTCTAAGGTACTCACATTTTGACCGAGGTCAGATGACGTCATCTTGGGCCGGATCACGTGGTTTCATAAATCCGAGCTTCCTGGCTGTAAAATCCATAGCCATGAAAGACACACTCGTGATAAAATCAACTTTCTCAACATCTTGATCAAATAACACTCGTTGAAGCTCGGTTCACATAGAATCTCAAATCTCAACTATGACACCTAGGCACCTATACATCAAGTTATGATTCAAAGGATGTGAACTGTTAATTTTTACAAATTCAAATTTTTGCTTTGTATAATTTTATAAAAGAATGACGTAGCGTTGTCACGTGACATAAAGTCTGCTCTTGTATTGAATGTCTCTGGTCTCTCTGCTGTGTGGACTCATCTTCTTTTTCTCATCATCACGAGTCATTCAAAGTCTTTTCAACACCTCGCGTACTTAACGCGAGGGTTTTTCCAACATTATTAAAGACTAGCCGGTGGTGGCGATAGGAGAATGGCCAAAACGAGATGTTGCTGTTTTTACATTATATATATTTATATATCTATATACAACTGAATAAGCCATATATTTCTAATTGACATACGATTTTAAACATAAATTCACACACTGTGTCTAAGAAGGTTTAGTCGGTATTTTAAACTCATTAAAATGTTAAAAACTGATGAAAGTTAGGAGAGATGGGAAGTAACCCTAGAACTCTAAAAATTGAATAATTTACCCTGTCAAAAGTTGTGTTCAGTTGTCAACTGAACGAAAGAAGATGAAAGCTTTTAAAATACTTCAGGAACGAAAAAAACACTTTGACTTAATTAATGTTTTTTGCTTTTAAAAAAATATTATAACTGAACAATTTGGCATGAAAATAAATGTAAAAAATGTCCAATAACAGTAAATAACCACAAAGGTAAAGAGGGGGGGGGGAGATTCAAACCCCCCCCCCATTTCTTGTAATCTTACCCATGATAAACAACACGCGTGTATCTCCCCCCCCCACCCATACACACACACACTCACGTGTCCCCCACCCACGCGTGTGTACCCCACCCAAACACGAGGAAATACATCGGATCCCAACTCGAGGTATCTACACACGCTGCTAGAAGAAATAAATAAAAGAAACACGAACGCAACTGTGCCAACCGCTACACCATAGTGTTTGACCCACTCCACTACAACACTGAACCCTTTCGTATAGGGCCCTCTTCCACATGTTGCACTACATCCTGAATCAACGTGGTCTTACCTAACTGAGGTAATCCACTAGACACGCCACTGGCAACAACTAATGGAAACAAGAAGTTACAAGTTAATCAGCCGATGACGTCACGATTGTCCTAAAATACAGGTGTGCGATATTTTTGTTAGTTTCATGTTCAGCTAAGGACAGGCGGTGTTTTAATTTATCTGAGAGTTTAGTCTAAGGCTAGAGAAGAGAATGCCGACAGACAGATTTACGTGTGAACAGACTGAGATTCAGATTTACACGGCGGTGAGCACAACACTATCTAACACAAACTCATAATATGTAAGCATGAGATTACTGTCGCAAAGCTTTGGCTATCACCTGGGCAACCGGCTCCATCTGCTGAGCAGTGCCGTACAACATTGTCTGACGCGTAAGACTCTCTCGCCGTCCTAACCTACCCGCCTATGTCCATCATGGAGCACGAAGTCAACAGGCGCACCACTGCTTTAGAGGCTAGGCTGCAATGCCGGCAGTTCGAGACCCTGTTGAGTTGTATCATGTTGAAGTATGAGTCGTTGGGGCGGTAATCCGTTCTCATTTGAGTCACCGAATCCTGGTGTTTGCGACTCAGTATTTAGCACTGGGTCTATTCGACTTGGCCCGGGCATGTTGGCATTCAGCCCTCTGGCAGCCATGATGTCGGCCCATCCCTGGTACCAATTGTTCCTAAGGTGGTCTGCAAGTCAGGATTGTGTACACCATCAAATACTTAAACTACATGTTTATCTCCTGATCAACTGCATGATCAAACTTGATCACCCAACTTACAGGTGACATATATCATGGTTTCAAGACTAGCGCCTTCCTCGTTACCCATCCGGGGGCGGCTTCAATGGAGGGTTGGCGAAATTCGGCCGGACGCGTGGAAAGGGGGGGGGTATATTCTACTAAAAATAATAAACCGACGAAAAGTGACTTTCAGGTTTCGTTTGGACCGAGACCAAAGTACAACGAGTCTTTCGCTGGAATGAAACCTAAAGTTATATGCCCCAGACCAGTGTCTATGAAACAACTCAACATTACCAGCATTATTGTGATGTAAACAAATCTGAGATTGAACAATACTGACGGCGAGACTATACTCCCAGGGAGAATAAGTTATGTTAGTATTGTATTCCAACCCAGTGCTCCCCTACCTCAAAGAGAATACAATATTTGCCTGGCCGCTCAACTCTTTAAAATTACGATGTATTTCAAAATGTGAAGCCAAAAAAATGGATTTCTGATGTATTATTAAAATTAGACGTACAACGAATAACGAGGAAATAATTTAAACAGGAATTTGCTAAAGATCGGTAAATAAAAAAAGCGAATGCCTTGAACTAAAAATCAATAAAGCAATGGTCTGCGTTTACCTTTAATTACTGGACATTCATCAACAACAACAAATACTTCTCGGCCGGGAATCGAACCAACTTCGTGATTCCCCAAAGACTATGACGTAGTATTATTATCTCTTATGCCAAGAAACCAAGGCGCTTTTTAAAGCTGCTGTTTTTGATGTTTCTATTCAGGAAGTTATTACGGTTGATACATATATAAAAAGCGTGGCGCCAGATAACGAATTTTGAAGGCGTACTGTGTGAAATAAGCAGACATTTCAAGAATAAATTTACACGAATTTCAAAGAAAACTTTTAAATCCTGGGAAATAAACTTGGGAAAATTATTACGGAAATTTTTTTCTCCAGATATCTGAGAAATAAAAATGAAATAAAATAAAATTCGGATTACATCAAAATTTGTGAGCCTCGTATCTTTTAAATTGTTCTTAGAAAGGAAGACAATATTTCAAAGGCTTGGAGGACGGCGGGGATCTTTAACAATACATAACGTTTTGTTCAAGGTTAATTATATCTAGACTAAATTCGATCTTCATTTGCTCTTTTTTTTCGTATTACAACAGGCAATTATTTAAGTGTTTGACTAAGAGATAATGGGGGAGGGGGATGGAGCGGGGTTATTGGAAGAGGACGTGTACTGAGAGGTGCGCCCCTGGCGAAACTTTCTAAAACTATATGAAGGGGCGACATTTTAGGCCAACTTTTTGGGGCGTCAAAATCTTTGAACACCCGGGCAGCAATAAACCTGGCGCCCCAACTGCTGGTGAGATCGCAGCACTAAATCTTGCTCCCCAACTGGTGATGTGATAAACATGACAGATTATTTTATTACACGAATGTGCTAGACAAGATAAAGTACAGCTGCGATTAAACATTATCTTAATGTGGTGCGTCAGTTATTGTTTACGTCTATCACCCCTATATTCAATGCCGTCATATATATGTGTATTACCATTGCATGTCTTGCCGATCGTGTATTTATGTTCATTTGCATACTTTTATTTCTTGTAGAAAATTACCCACATACCATTTTTCAATGTTACATTGGTTAAAAAAACAATGCGGTGATTTAGATAGCCCATTTTTTTGGTAAGCGCTTAATTATTTCATTATTTGGTAGCACATATCTATCTCAAATGGGGTAGCAGTCGTAGCAGTCGGTAGCAGCACTTATGGCCCTAACTTGTTATAGTAATCTCGTATTGGGTTGCACTTTTCGCCCTGGCTTTTTATAGTAATCTCATTAACTCTCACTCACTAGGCGGCTGGATAGCGAAGTAAATAGTGCGCTCGCCGCCTCATAAACTGAGGGGCTTGGGATCTAGCCCACGTTAATCTACAATAAAAATGTTGATGAATGACTATCGCTAAAAGGTCCTCCGCTGACCTGGAAAGGGAGATGGGCATCGCCAAGGTCTACCAAGCCCCGAGAAAGTTCCAATGAAAACATTAGAACCCCCTACGACCACGAGGTAATAGGACACACACACACTACACCGGAATATAGTTTATTCCTTGTTAGCACTTTGTAGCACAATATGTATTAACTTTATCTATTTTTTTAATCACATCCCAGCTTGAAACTCATTTAGTTAACTGATTTCTTAGATCTAACTTGTCCGCGGCTTGATTTGAGAGTGGGCCATGCGCTAACTTCTTCACCCAGCAAGACCTCATTTGGTCAGAGATTACTCAGGCTTAATTCACATCTAATGACGTCATCACTTCGAAAACAGGGGGAACCACTAGGGCACGCGAAAGACTCAAAAACAATACAACATTCGGGGACTCTAAACCCCGATGACATGAGAGGAGACTGACCAAACTGTTTGACCACACAAGACAAGGTGTTGTAAAAATTTAGAAATTCCTTAAAACAATAGCAGAAAAACAACGTAGTAAATACATAGTAAGCATTTGAAGCTATACCGTATATTTTTTAAATACGCTGAATTATAGAGATATTAAAGTATTGGGAACAGCCGAAGAAGAAGAACAATCCCTTTTAAATGCATAGAAAGTCCGAGGAGCCGTCGCAGAGCACTCGTGGGGTACCATGTAATTTAAAACACATCAACACGAAATCATCTTCTAATAATCTCAATGAAATGAACAAAACAGATGAAAATTTAACCCGAGCCTTGAATCTACGGAAACCTAAATGGGATTGTTGCGGGAGTTTGGAAGGTGTGTCTTCGTGGAGCTGGGGGGGAGGGGGGTCCTTATAATGTTGTAACCCATACAGTTGCAGGGATTGTATGAGAAATCGGTAGGTTTTGTAACAAAGACATGTTTTTTAAAGATTGTCCATACATTATTACAACAAATACGACTTTCAACGGACAGTCCTTACATTGTTACAACACATACGGTTTTCTGCGGGCACTCCTTACATATTACCACAGATACGTTTTTTACGGACAATCATTAAATTATTACAACAGATGCGGTTTTCAACGGGAAATACTTACATTATTACAAAGGATACGTTTTTCTACCAACCCTAACATTGTTACAACAGATACGGTTTTCTTCAGGCAATCCAATCCTTACATTATTACCGCATATACGGTTTTCTACGGACAATCCTTACGTAAACAAATCAGATACACCCTGTCATGGAAATCCTTACACTGATAAAACAGATACGGTTTTCTACGGGCAATCCTTACACTGATAAAACAGATACGGTTTCACCGGGTAAAATCCTTACTTTGCTACAGCGGTACCGCCGGGTAAGAGAAGAATCCTCTCGCCTACCGATGAGGTGAAGAAAACACAATCTCACACAACACCACCATCACCAGCAGCAGCACCACCACCGTTTAGCGTCGGGCTGTTAGCACTCGGCTCTGTCAGGCCAACCGAGGCGGTGCCGAGTCCGGGAACAAACAAGAGCTTCTGTCAGCAAGGCTCGGTGGTGGATGAGGACTCGCTGGCTAAACGAACACAGCGCCGTTATTACGGCAAGGAGAACGGAGCGGAGGAAAGGGAGACGATGCTTTCAGGTGGGAGAAGACGAAAAAAAAGACATCAGGAACAAATGGAGGGGGGGGAGGGGGACATAATAATAATGTATCCCCCGACCCCGCCCCCTCCAAAAAAAAATTGAAAGAGAACATTTTCTTATCCATGATCGACTGTTGGTACCTGATCCACTGAGAACAAAGTGAAGTTAAGGTTTTATGTACCACAGATAGCAAACACTCGCAAAATTAAATTTTCAGAAAATCATTTTAGAAGATATCACTGGATGAACAAATAACACATAATAAAAACTAAAAAAAGAGAAGGGGTTTGGGGAGGTCCAAACTTATTAACAGAGGGGGCGAGGGTGTGAGGAGGAAATTCCAAGGGTTTTTACGGTAAAACTCCTGAAAGAAGAATCCATCAATATTTATTGTGCTTGAGGGTGTGTTTTATTCCCCTCCAACAAGACAGACGGTGAAAAGGCCCCGAGTCTGCTAATACAACAGTCCCAGATGCTGCCGATGAAATAAAAGAGGAAAGGGGGAAAATCCATCGATATTCAGACTGAAAAGAAGATTTTTCTCCCTCGCCTCAGCCTCGCGTGGCCAGTGGTCCAATGAAATTTTTCCCCACAAATCAATAAGCACGGTGCTTCTTATCCTGCTCTCTTCTTCATCCTCAAGGTATCTCTTTGCCTCCCCCCCTCTCTCTCTCTCTCTCTCTCTCTCTCACTCTCTCCCATCCCTCTTCTTCATCTTCAAGGTATTTCCTTGTCTCTGTCTCACTCCAATTCTCTTGTGGTACCATCCCTCTATCCCTCTATATCTCTTCCCTCCCCCTCTCTCCCTTCTATCCATCCCCCTTCTTTCTCTCATGTTATCTTTCTGACTCTTACCCTAATCTTTTCACCTCTCCCTCTCTATCTGTCACACCCTCTCTCAATCACCCTCTCTCTCTCTCTCATTTTCATCTTCTGCGCTCGTCTTTCACCTCTCCTCTCTCGTCTTTCACCTCTTCCTCTCTATCTCATTCTGCCTCCAAGTCGTGCGGCGCCTCTTCATTCTCCCCTCTCTCTAACTTTCTCCACGATTTCACAGCCACCACCGTATCATCTTGTAAAACAAGTATTTGTCTACCTCCAATAATATCCTCTCCTTGCCTTTCTCTACCTCTTTTTCAAATATCTCCTTCCCTCCGTTCTCCTTCCTCGCAAACTCTCCGCCATATATCCCCCCTTGTCTTTGAATCCTCTCTGTCTCACTATCTCACAATAATCTCACACAACTCACTATCTCACAATAATCTCACACAACTCACTATCTCACAATAATCTCACACAACTCACTATCTCACTATAATCTCACACAACTCACTATCTCACTATAATATCACACAACTCACTATCTCACTATAATCTCACACAACTCACTATCTCACTATAATCTCACACAACTCACTATCTCACTATAATATCACACAACTCACTATCTCACTATAATATCACACAACTCACTATCTCACTATAATCTCACTATGTTGGAGCGAGGATGTCGTTAGAGACACGAGTCCGTCATAAACATGTCTCAGTCATGCGCACTAACGTCAGGTTCAATAAACGTCACTAGCCTCGAGGGGGCGGGGGCGTTAGTATTACAGATGTTCTGGCAGCTTTATGTAAGGGCCTGAGAAGAGCGAACATCACAAAGACAGAGTGGGCATCACAGTCTATTGACCTTGATATAACACAATCTTTTGAACTTTTTATGTCCTTTTCTATTGACTTAATAAATCTCAGTCTATTTGTTTTTATTTTATAAATTTTATAGACCTTACATGCACCTGACTTTTGACCCCGGTATCAGCGCTGAATGAGGATCTTTTAAAAAAATCACATGCTCATTTTGGTGCGAAATATCTTTATTTAGTAATAGCTTGCGCAGAACGGAATGTTCAGATGAACAGGGACACAAGGAATGTAAAACACAGGAGTTCGGTGGTACCAACCTCAGCGGTTCCCATAGTGGTCTCTACGGACCCCAAGCGGTCCCCGGTACCATTCAGGGGGTCCGTGGAAAATTAATTTTGATTTGGGGCTCCTTGAACAACTTCAGAGGGTCCGCGCAAGTTTTAATATAAAATAATAAAATTGTGATCAATTTTTATTATTATTGAATTTAAAATAAATAAGAATAAATAAAATAGTATCTGGGTTCTTTTTCTACTGATTAAATACCATCTCAGGTTCTATCAGTCATGGAATACAATTTTGTTTTACCTACAAAAGTAACTACGCTAATTTCCAAAACTATAACCAATCAAAATATTTGGTTTATTTGAAAGGTCAAGTTTGGTGCGTAAGAAATGCCTTATTCCTACAAGTAGGTCAGAAAATCGAATTTTTTAACTTGAATCAACGAGGGTTGCAAGATTGAGTAATCTTCGATGTGTCGGGAAATTACATGTATATTTATCTAAATTGTAACTTATCATAATTTTTTTTTCAAAAGGGCTTCACTGCAGCATTCCATTGAAAATATTAAACATTAGTGACAGTGGGTTTTTTACAACATATAATAAAATGAGTGAGCCGAAGAAGAAATGCTGACAATACAGTGTTGTTGAATGTTTGAAGTATGGATAAATGATGTTTGGAAACAGACACGAAAGGTGAAACGTTATTTACTGAATTTAAAAATATTTTCTTAATTTAAAGCTATACCCTTGCCTTTCTGGCATACTTAAAACAAGCTGGACGGAATGTATTTTCAGTAAATTGTACCATTCATCGACATCTTTTATTCCCCAAAAATCTTAGTAAAAGCTTGCATGATCAATAAAGTAATATGCCATTAGAGAGGTTAATAAAATTAAAAGAAATTCCTTCAATAAGAGATTATTTGCTCAAAATTGTTTGGAAAATGAAGAAGACTATACATGTTTACTTATTTGAACAGAAGTACGTTGGTTATCAAAAAGTAGATACGTTAAAAAATCAATTCTATGCTCTTTTTGATTCAGTGTTGGAATTCCCGGAAAGCAAAGACAATGATTTGCGACACAATTACTTTAAAAAATGACATATCCTTCATGAATGATTTGTTTAACAAATTTAACGAAACTAATTTGAAACTACAAGTTGACCCATTAAAATGAAACAAATCTAAAAGCGTAATATCTGCGTTTATTTAAAACCTTTTTCTGTACAAATAAAACTTGGAAAGAGGAGAATTTTCTCAGTTTGCAAATATTTCGAAATTTCAAAATAAGAGATGAAGATTTGCTTGCTTGCTGTCATCACTTAACGACTCTTCATACAAACCTGAACCTAAGATTTGAAGACATTCTTTACTTGGATATTCCCGACATGCAGTTGAACCCTTTTGCGCGTTGACAAACTTAGATCCCAAAGACAGTTGACGCCATACTAATACCGGAGCAGCTTATTGAAATAGCTACAAATGAGGAACTTAAACCAATATTTGAACGAGGACACCACAAATTCTGATTACAAAAACAAATCCAAATTGTATATCCTTTATTAAATAGAAACCGAATAAAAATTAGTGCTCGTGAGGATTTGCGGTTGTTACTCACAAACATTGAGTCGCACATACATACACTTAGAAAATCTCATCACGTTCATCCAAGTCATTACGTGTTTAAAATTTCATTTTAAACAAAAGTTATAATTTCAATAAATACATCTTCATCTAAATGTTGCTTTTTTTGGATTTTTAATTTTTGTACTATGCATTTATGTAGTTTTTAAATTGGGGGTTCGTCGGCAACTTTTGACTATAAAAAGGGGTCCATCGCTCAAAAAAGTTTGGGAACCACTGAACTAACTGGACGTGGGTGACGGGAGGGAGGAGGGTGGTAAACATCCAATCTAGACTCTATGAAGAAGGTCAAAGGAATGCATGTTTTTAAGTCATTTTAGCAGAAGAGAAGTTATTCCTTGCCGCTTTTTTTCCTTCACTTTTTCCCCCTCATACAAGTATAACCCTGATATCTGGTGTAACTTAAATTACCGCATGCATTATGTCAAACAGTTGAGATTAAATAGTTGATACCAAACCGTTGATAAAAACATCGTGGCTACAAACACCGTTGCTACAAAGTAGTTGCTACAAACACCGTTGCTACAAAACCTGTTATATCAAACCGCTGATATCAAATCGCCAAAAACAGAGTGTATTACAAACTGCAAGCATCTATAAAACCCCGACACAAAGACAAATTACATTTTCCCCAAGACAAAAACCGAATTTCTGAGTCTCCAAACCCGAACCGCATAAGAACAACAGATAAAAATATTCACCGGCTATTTAGCCATGGAGGCAAATGGTCGCAGTCTATTAATTCCAGTATGTTTACCCTCCCCCCAGCTGAGCGTGTGGGTTATTTTAGCTGAGGTGGGTCGGTGCTCTCTCAGATACTGCAGCAGAACATTTGTCCTGCTCCAACAAATCTGCCCTGGTGCAGAAATCCAAGAGAGACAAGCAAAACAAAGATCTGGTTTGAACTGAATTGATGTACTGACCACCCGTGATCAGGAGTCATAAGGTGCACTCAAATAAGCTGTACACAGTAATGGTGCACTCCGGTAAGCAGTCCAGTAAGAGTACACACAGATAAGCTGCCCGGTAAGGGTGCACTCAGGTAGGCTGTCCAGTAAGAGTGCACTCAGGTGAGCTGTCCAATAAGGGTTGCACTCAGGTAAGCTGTCCAGTAAAAGTTCACTCAGGTAAGCTGCCCAGTAAAAAGTCGGTACGCATGGCTGTTCATGGGAAATGACTAGATGCGGAAATCTGCTTGGTCCAAAGAAAGTGGTTCACAAAGGTTTTGATGCAATTAACGTAACAAAGCGTATAGGTGATAGGTGAATTTTCTTTTTTGCAGATATTAATTTAGAAGTTGATGTCTTAACGGATTTGGGTGTAGAGATTTATCGACTAGTTTCTGCTAAGTGGCTGGGTTTAATGGCATTTTTCGGGAATCATCCCGACATGACGTGTTGTCTATTGTTATGGAATGCATTTGTCGCCTGTGTAAACACCGACACAGCTGTTGATAATGTAAGACGATTTAAAGTCGTTTGTTTATCAGTGGAAAGCTATACTGGTAAAATACTGTACAGACCTTTTACTATGAGCAATGCAAGCTACTGAAAGCAAAGAGCTAGTGTAAGCAAAGAGCTACTGGAAGCAAAGAGCAAGTGGAGGCAAAGAGCTAGTGGGAGCAAAGAGCTAGTGGAAGCAAAGAGCTAGTGGAAGCAAAGAGCTAGTGGGAGCAAAGAGCTAGTGGACGCAAAGAGCTAGTGGAACAAAAGAGCTAGTGGAAGCAAAGAGCTACCGGAAGCAAAGAGCTAGTGGAAGCAAAGAGCTGCTGGAAGAAAAAAGCTAGTGGAAGCAAAGAGCTGCTGGAAGAAAAGAGTAAGTGGAAGCAAAGAGCGGCTGGAAGAAAAGAGATGCTGGAAGAAAAGAGCTATTTAAAGCAAAGAGCTGCTGCAAGCTAAGAGTAAGTGGAAGCAAAGAGCTACTGGAGGCAAAGAGCTACTGGAAGCGAATTCAAAAGGAAACGATAATTGCTTTGTTAAATAAAAAATTTCACATTTTTGTAGTTGATATTTCTAAACATTATTCCATCTACGGCTGTCCGTTGTGGGTGTGTTTTTAGGGTGAGGGCTGGTTGGATAAATCGAAAGGAGCTGGGGTTTTGGTTTGGGGGGGGGAATACAAACACCTGGCTGAGAGCAAACCGACTTGAACAATTATGTTATTTAAAAAGGAAACAATAATTCCATTTCAGAATTATTTTAAAGATTGTCTGTTTTGTTGTGGATTATTTGGTGTTCTTAAAATGAAAGGAACTGGGTTTGGACATGAGGAAAAAAGTAATGTAAACACCAGCTAATGGAGCGGCTGATGGTCCACAAGCACAACAGCAGACGACATCGGATTAAAGGGACCACACAGACGCGCCTGGACTATTGTAGTTCTTCCTCTGTCAACACAACAATACACTAAAATAGTCTGGACCGGATTGGACCGTTATGGTTCTGGACACCGACGAAGCGATGAGGAAAAAAAATAATTCCAAGCTTCAAGAATCAACAAACATATTCTTCTCTCGCGTGTTTCATACGGTCTCTCCCCATTCAGGTTCACGCGAGTTTGTTTGCACGCGCTTCCAGTCGCGAGGATTTGGCGATGGTTAAATTTAATTAATATTCAGAGATTATCTTTGGGTAAAATAACTGTAGAAATGTACTAACAACACACACTAACTCGCGCGCACACTAACACACACACGCTAAAGAAAGAGAAAAAGAGAGAATCATCGAAAAGAGAGAGAGAGTGAGAGAACTGGGAAAGAGAGATAGTAAACGCATAGAAAAGATAAATTTTGTGTTTTATTGTTGATTGAAATGTATTATTCGCTGAAAATATATGAGGTCAGATTTGGTAAAATTGGGAAAAAATTGGGTAAAATTAAGTAAAGAAGGATTAGATTTGGGAAAAGATGGGGTCATATTGTAAAAAGATTGGGAAAAAGTGGAGAAAGTTTGTGAAAAAATGGAGGAAGTTTGGGAAAAGATGGAGGAATTTTGGGAGAAGAGGGAAGAAATTTGGGAATAGGTGAAAGAAGTTTGGGAAAAGATGGAGGAAAGATGTAACAACAAGGATGAGAATGGTAAAGATGGGGTTGGATACTTGATCAGGTAAAACATTACTTTAGTTATTGGACATGGGGATTTAAAAGGGGCGCGGACGGTGTTTGTCTATCTCTATAAGCCGACGGACTGCGTTTAACTGTAGCAATGTTTGCATTTGGCAATGTTTGCATTTGGCAATGTTTGCATTTGGCAATGTTTGCATTTGGCAATGTTTGCATTTGGCAATGTTTGCATTTGGCAATGTTTGCATTTGGCAATGTTTGCATTTGGCAATGTTTGCATTTGGCTATGTTTGCATTTAGATATGTTTGCATTTGGCTATGTTTGCATTTGGCTATGTTTGCATTTGGCTATGTTTGCATTTGGCTATGTTTGCATTTAGCTATGTTTGCATTTGGCTATGTTTGCATTTGGCTATGTTTGCATTTAGATATGTTTGCATTTGGCTATGTTTGCATTTGGCTATGTTTGCATTTGGCTATGTTTGCATTTAGATATGCTTGCATTTGGCTATGTTTGCATTTGGCTATGTTTGCATTTAGATATGTTTGCATTTGGCTATGTTTGCATTTGGCTATGTTTGCATAAAGCTTCGTTGATATTTTCCTATGTTACCATTTAGCTATGTTTGCATATAGCTTCGTTGATATTTTCCTATGTTACCATTTAGCTATGTTTGCATATAGCTTCGTTGATATTTTCCTATGTTACCATTTAGCTATGTTTGCATATAGCTTCGTTGATATTTTCCTATGTTACCATTTAGCTATGTTTGCATATAGCTTCGTTGGTATTTACCTACGTTTCTATTTAGCTACGTTTGTATTTAGCTATGTTTGTAACATAATTGCGTGTAACAACACTTGTGTGTAAGAGAACAATAGACAGGTCCAACGACAGACAGACAATGTATGGGAGAACCAGACAGCGAGAGTTGAGACATATTTGTAATAATTGATTCGTTTCGAGCTTTTTAAAGAAACGAATTAC
The DNA here is from genome assembly GCA_944989445.1 of Ampullaceana balthica. Lineage (NCBI taxonomy): Eukaryota > Metazoa > Mollusca > Gastropoda > Lymnaeidae > Ampullaceana > Ampullaceana balthica. The sequence goes on from CALYLW010000369.1 coordinate 956,259, forward strand.
GAGGGCGCATGTCTTCTATTTCCTTCCATTTGACAGAACAGTGAGGCTGAGATTTCTATTGTTATAGGACAGACTGACTGACAGGAGCTTCTGGACATATCTGAACATAGAGTCATCTTCTGTGCCTTTGTGGATATTTAGTCATATAGATTCATCTTCTGTGCCTTTATGGATATTTGGCCAAATAAAGTCTTCTTCTATGTCTTTATTGATATTTTGTCAAATTTATAGGAGTCATATTTATAGGAAACAGAGTGGCTCAGATTTACAGGCGGAGAGAGGGGGTTGGCGGGTCCATAAATGACGTCATTTATGGGGCTGGGGACAGGAAGTGAGAAAATTTGTGACGTTTTTTATTAACTAAGGTTCTAAACTTTGAGGCAAATGTGTGACAATATGGAAAAAACGGGGAGGGGGGTAAGCTATGCAACCGTCCAAAAGTCACCTCTCCCCCCCAGCCTACCCCCCCCTGCACCGGTCAATGAACGCGATGGTCTATGTTTATCAACCTAATGATCTGGCGTGGTCGCAGACCGTCTTACGGTAGACAAAGGGAGGTAATTACAACATCGCGTAGCCTTTGGTCGATTAGTAATTGCCCTTTATTTTTATTATTTTTTACAAAGTACCGATGTATGCAGATATCTTGAGAGAAAATAAAACTTGAAATAAGTCCCATCAACATTTAAACGTTGAATTTAATGATGGCAATCGGCGGAACTGTTCTGTCTGGAATAAGTTTGAGTCTGATAAAATTGGATGAAAAAGTTCATTAAAAATGACTATCATAAATTACCTTCTTGAAAACGAACGTCATTAACTTAAACCGGTTAAAACAGATGGAAATATCTTAGTAATGTTGCTTCCGCCTCACCTATACGACATTTTTTTTTAATTTACCGGTACCCTTGAAGGGACAATACTCTAGTTTCTCGTGCAGTTGTCTTCCTGAGATCGAAATGTGCGGGGGAAAGGGGGGGGGTGGGTGGGGGGATGGAGGTGGTGGTTCCTCCAACTACCCCATACGCCAATCTGTCCCTAAAGCAGAAACAAACAAGGACCGAGTCCTGCGTTATCTGGAGGACCAGACAACTCCGCGGACATCCGCCCGCCATCACAACATCATTATCTGTCTTTACATTCAATTCGTCTCCCCTTCTCAAGCACGCGCCTGTTTGTTGTACGCCGAGGACGAGGCGAGGGCTGTTAACTATCTCCCAAAAATGAGCGCGTATGAACACAAAAAAATCATCATTTGTCATTCATAGCAAATTAATAACGCATTTACAAGTTTGAATTTTAAAAAAAAATCATTTGTCAATCATAACAATTTAATAAAGCGTTTACAAATTTAAAAAATACTATTTAAAAACTGTAAAATGTGACTGACTTACCAGTGGTGGTGCAGCATGGTCGCTGGGTGGTAAGTACGGTGTATAATCCAAGGCTGAAAGAACGGACTAAGGTCCAGGACTCGGCCAGCGTGGCATCTCGTCGAGGTCTCGTCTTGTTATTTATTTGATCCGTAGCAACCTGTTCCATTCCGAGTTTTGCATTGGGCGATGTTATTATTGCCTTCCTTTATTTGGTTTCATATCCATAGCGGTTCTGTCCCCCCAAATCTTTACCCCCCTGTGGCCGGTGTGGGTGGGGGAGTGGTGCGGTGTAGGTTATCCTCATGAATATTGTGTCAGTAGGAGGATTGAGAAAGGGGTGGGGGGTGCAGGCGACGGAGGGGGAGGGAGGACAGATCGTGAAACACGACAAGGGGCTAGTAACTCGAGACTAGCCCAGATTGATGCACATTGTCTCCCTTTATCAGTTCCACTCCTTTTCTCTCGCCTCCCTTTCCTTTCTGCAAAAAGAAAAATTATTTGTTTTTTCCCCCCACTTGTCTGTCTCTCATTCTCTCCGTGGCCAGCGGCTTGTCTTAACTGTCCGAGCTTTTCCATACGGTCTAAAGTGAAACATGGGCGTTTACACAGACATGGAACCTTATGTGCTGAGGACATCAGAGTGGATTTTGGAGAGTTTTGCCAAGAGGCGACACTGCAGTATCAAGGACAGGAAACCTTCACATTAAGATAACGCTACACTGACAAGAAGCTATTACTTTTTTTTATATTTTAAATTCGGTATGATAAGTCCAAATAACATTGACAGCATTGAACCAACTGTAGAGGAGCTAAACACAAGACGTCATCATGAATCGGCACTGTCGTGACACCATATTGTTTAAAAACGAGTTGTGAAGGCAATACAGGAGAAGAACTAGATAACATCGATCTCACCCAATCTTATTGAGAAAAGAGGTATTTTATGTCTCGTTCAGAACAGGTGAGACTTGAAATGACAGGTGACATTTGAGATACCAGGCGATAAGTACTCAGTCGCGATGCAACAATGGCGCAAATAAAACGTAACCAAAGACACTCGTCAATGTCCCGATGGAGCTCAAAGCACGAGTTACCAACCACATATATCACCGGCCACATATATCACCGTCCACATATATCACCGGCCACATATATCACAGGCCACATATATCACCGGCCACACATATCACGGCCACACATATTACCAACCACATATATCACCGGCCATACATATTACCAACCACTAACATCACCGGCCACATATATCAACAGCCACACATATTACCAACCACATATATCACCGGCCACATATATCACCAGCCACACATATTACCAACCACATACATCACCGGCCTCATATATCACGGCCACACATATCACCGGCCACACATATTACCAACCACATATATCACCGGCCACATATATCACCGGCCAAACATATTACCAACCACATATATCACCGGCCACACATATTACATACCACATATATGACCGGCAACACATATCACCGGCCATACATATTACCAACCACGGTTCACAGACAAAACGGCCTTGGACTAATAGATGGACTAATAGTGAACTGTACAATCAATACTATATTCGTATTTTTTACTTACCGACTCAGTGTCAGGTTTAGCTCACAATAAACAATAATAATAACAATAATAATAATGATATCACAAGAGTGAATTTAATAGCCCCTAAGGTTGGTCCACAGCTCTCAAATGCTCGCGAGCATTTGATCAAATATCACACGAACGCACTATAAAATACGCCAAATGGTACCATTAACAATATAATAACATCACAAGAAATACTTTTAAAATTTTACCACTTTTTTAAAGGGTGAAAAAGTTGACAAAAGCTTAAAGTGCAAAAAAAATAAATAATAAAGTTTTTGTTTAAAAATGTTAACAATTTGTCTGGGGCCGACATTACCAACCACATATATCATCGACCACGACAAATGACATATTACAAATCACACACATCCCCAACCATCACAAAATGACATCACGTGAAACAGCCAATCAAAACATGACATCATGTGAAACAGCCCATCAAAATATGACATCACGTGAAACAGCCCATCAAAACATGACATCATGTGAAACAGCCCATCAAAACATGACATCACGTGAAACAGCCCATCAAAACATGACATCATGTGAAACAGCCCATCAAAACATGACATCACGTGAAACAGCCCATCAAAACATGACGACGTATTAAAAAAATACACGTTGCCAGTCTTCAGTGACCCAACATTAGATACGCCACTTGAAGCTACGCAACACTGGTTACGCATCCGGAAATGACACAATTACTACAAGCCTTCCTCGGAAATGCAATGTTAGTTAAGATTTTTCTTTCAACAACTCAGTTTTATAGAGCGTTAGAGACTGATGAAAGGACAAGTCAACACAGTTTTATAGAGCGTTAGAGACTGATGAAAGGACAAGTCAACACAGTTTTATAGAGCGTTAGAGACTGATGAAAGGACAAGTCAACACAGTTTTATAGAGCGTTAGAGACTGATGAAAGGACAAGTCAACACAGTTTTATAGAGCGTTAGAGACTGATGAAAGGACGAGTCAACACAGTTTTATAGAGCGTTAGAGACTGATGAAAGGACAAGTCAACACAGTTTTATAGAGCGTTAGAGACTGATGAAAGGACAAGTCAACACAGTTTTATAGAGCGTTAGAGACTGATGAAAGGACAAGTCAACACAGTTTTATAGAGCCTTAGAGACTGATGAAAGGACAAGTCAACACAGTTTTATAGAGCGTTAGAGACTGATGAAAGGACAAGTCAACACAGTTTTATAGAGCGTTCGAGACTGATGAAAGGACAAGTCAACACAGTTTTATAGAGCGTTAGAGACTGATAAAAGGACGAGTCAACACAGTTTTATAGAGCGTTAGAGACTGATGAAAGGACAAGTCAACACAGTTTTATAGAGCGTTAGAGACTGATGAAAGGACAAGTCAACACAGTTTTATAGAGCGTTAGAGACTGATGAAAGGACGAGCCAACACAGTTTTATAGAGCGTTAGAGACTGATGAAAGGACAAGTCAACACAGTTTTATAGAGCGTTAGAGACTGATGAAAGGACGAGCCAACACAGTTTTATAGAGAGCTATAAACTGATGAAAGGACGAGTCAACACAGTTTTATAGAGCGTTATAGACTGATGAAAGGACAAGTCAACGCAGTTTTATAGAGCGTTAGAGACTGATGAAAGGACAAGTCAACACAGTTTTATAGAGCGTTATAGACTGATGAAAGGACGAGTCAACACAGTTTTATAGAGCGTTAGAGACTGATGAAAGGACGAGTCAACACAGTTTTATAGAGCGTTAGAGACTGATGAAAGGACAAGTCAACACAGTTTTATAGAGCGTTAGAGACTGATGAAAGGACAAGTCAACACAGTTTTATAGAGCGTTAGAGACTGATGAAAGGACAAGTCAACACAGTTTTATAGAGCCTTAGAGACTGATGAAAGGACAAGTCAACACAGTTTTATAGAGCGTTAGAGACTGATGAAAGGACAAGACAACACAGTTTTATAGAGCGTTAGAGACTGATGAAAGGACGAGTCAACACAGTTTTATAGAGCGTTATAGACTGATGAAAGGACGAGTCAACACAGTTTTATAGAGCGTTAGAGACTGATGAAAGGACAAGTCAACACAGTTTTATAGAGCGTTATAAACTGATGAAAGGACAAGTCAACACAGTTTTATAGAGCGTTAGAGACTGATGAAAGGACGAGTCAACACAGTTTTATAGAGCGTTAGAGACTGATGAAAGGACAAGTCAACACAGTTTTATAGAGCGTTATAAACTGATGAAAGGACAAGTCAACACAGTTTTATAGAGCGTTATAAACTGATGAAAGAACGCGTCAACACAGTTTTATAGAGCGCTATAAACTGATGAAAGGACAAGTCAACACAGTTTTATAGAGCGTTATAAACTGATGAAAGAACGAGTCAACACAGTTTTATAGAGCGCTATAAACTGATGAAAGGACAAGTCAACACAGTTTTATAGAGCGTTATAGACTGATGAAAGGACAAGTCAACACGGTTTTATATAGCGTTATAGACTGATGAAAGGACGAGTCAACACAGTTTTATAGAGCGTTAGAGACTGATGAAAGGACGAGCCAACACAGTTTTATAGAGCGTTAGAGACTGATGAAAGGACAAGTCAACACAGTTTTATAGAGCGTTAGAGACTGATGAAAGGACAAGTCAACACAGTTTTATAGAGCGTTAGAGACTGATGAAAGGACAAGTCAACACAGTTTTATAGAGCCTTAGAGACTGATGAAAGGAAAAGTCAACACAGTTTTATAGAGCGTTAGAGACTGATGAAAGGACAAGTCAACACAGTTTTATAGAGCGCTAGAGACTGATGAAAGGACGAGTCAACACAGTTTTATAGAGCGTTATAGACTGATGAAAGGACGAGTCAACACAGTTTTATAGAGCGTTAGAGACTGATGAAAGGACAAGTCAACACAGTTTTATAGAGCGTTATAAACTGATGAAAGGACAAGTCAACACAGTTTTATAGAGCGTTATAGACTGATGAAAGGACGAGTCAACACAGTTTTATAGAGCGTTAGAGACTGATGAAAGGACAAGTCAACACAGTTTTATAGAGCGTTATAAACTGATGAAAGGACAAGTCAACACAGTTTTATAGAGCGTTATAAACTGATGAAAGAACGAGTAAACACAGTTTTATAGAGCGCTATAAACTGATGAAAGGACAAGTCAACACAGTTTTATAGAGCGTTATAAACTGATGAAAGAACGAGTCAACACAGTTTTATAGAGCGCTATAAACTGATGAAATGACAAGTCAACACAGTTTTATAGAGCGTTATAGACTGATGAAAGGACAAGTCAACACGGTTTTATATAGCGTTATAGACTGATGAAAGGACGAGTCAACACAGTTTTATAGAGCGTTAGAGACTGATGAAAGGACGAGCCAACACAGTTTTATAGAGCGTTAGAGACTGATGAAAGGACAAGTCAACACAGTTTTATAGAGCGTTATAAACTGATGAAAGGACAAGTCAACACAGTTTTATAGAGCGTTATAAACTGATGAAAGAACGAGTCAACACAGTTTTATAGAGCGCTATAAACTGATGAAAGGACAAGTCAACACAGTTTTATAGAGCGTTATAGACTGATGAAAGGACAAGTCAACACGGTTTTATATAGCGTTATAGACTGATGAAAGGACGAGTCAACACAGTTTTATAGAGCGTTAGAGACTGATGAAAGGACGAGCCAACACAGTTTTATAGAGCGTTAGAGACTGATGAAAGGACAAGTCAACACAGTTTTATAGAGCGTTATAAACTGATAAAAGGACAAGTCAACACAGTTTTATAGAGCGTTATAAACTGATGAAAGAACGAGTCAACACAGTTTTATAGAGCGCTATAAACTGATGAAAGGACAAGTCAACACAGTTTTATAGAGCGTTATAAACTGATGAAAGAACGAGTCAACACAGTTTTATAGAGCGCTATAAACTGATGAAAGGACAAGTCAACACAGTTTTATAGAGCGTTATAGACTGATGAAAGGACAAGTCAACACGGTTTTATATAGCGTTATAGACTGATGAAAGGACGAGTCAACACAGTTTTATAGAGCGTTAGAGACTGATGAAAGGACGAGTCAACACAGTTTCATAGAGCGTTAGAGACTGATGAAAGGACGAGCCAACACAGTTTTATAGAGCGTTAGAGACTGATGAAAGGACGAGCCAAGCCAAATATTATAGACAATCTCAGGGTACAGTTACCGAGCCCTTCGCCCTGGTAGTCAGCTATACCCCACAATGCGGCTCACTGTTGTGGAATAGATGTCATACATTAAGCCCTGATATCTATTCTAGTAGTAAAATTAATAATTTGATATCTATTCTAGTAGTAAAATAAATAATTTATCCCTTATACGTTGAATGAATGAATAATTTCTCCATTTAGTTTTCTTTCCTTCTATTCGATTCTCAGAAATCATGAAATAGGTCCTAGTACATCTCTTAACTTCATTATGCACCGACAGCAATAAGAAACTTTCTCCTTCTACGTACTGTCTCATTTTAAACATGAGTTGCTCTGATTCGGGGTTAACAAAAAAGTCCTGCGGTCAAATCGTTCTTGAATTTTGTTCGTCGAGCATAAAATTTGAAGATGAGATGAAGTGACCGCTGGTCAGCAGGGTATTAACACAAGTAAGCGGTGTCCACCAAGTGTAATGGGCCTTTTGATTTATGCTAAAACGATTCTGGATGAAGAGTAAGACAGTAACCATAGCAACGTCAATACCATAGGTCAGTAACACGGTTCCGGAAGTCACGTGACTTTAAAGGGGCACTCAGCAATAATAACAGAGCCTAACATTAACATAGTAAGGGATGAGAGATACAGTGGAGCAGGTCTGATTTGTCTTCTTGTCTTATCTATACAGACGCTCCTTCTATACAGAAGATTAATGCGTCCACAGACCATGCCGGTCTGTTGGCAAGTGATGCAGCGTTCACAGGCCACGGCTATGAGGGTTCTATGCATTACCCAGCCGCCTTTATTTCCCTAACTAATGGCTAGGTAACCAATCGGAGCTGGGTGGACTCAAGTACGCCCTAGGCCCCGGGAACAAATCCTTGCCTTCACATTGGAACTTTGAATGGAAAATGCTTTGTACTGAAGCAAAACTAATCAGCTTGAATAGGGCGGAGTGGGCGCTCGATGAAGGCGAGGTTGGGCACTTGAGTGGGGGGGGGGCGGCGCTTGGGAAGGGCGTAGTGGGGCGCTCCAGAAGTGAGGGGTGATACAAGCATCCCACACACTTGATACAACCACCCAACAGACTTGATACAACCACCCAACAGACTTGATACAACCAGCCAACAGACTTGATGTTTTACTACCGTGAATGGGCGGACAGATTACAAATGTTGAAAATGTTTGAACTTTAACATAAAAAAATTAAAATTGCTAAAAATGTCAGGGAATTTTTTTGATAAATATAAATTTAGAAAATGCTACCCTTTGTTTCAGTTGAATCTTATAAAAACAAAATCTCCAATAAGAAAGTAACTTTGTACGGAAAAAAAGGGTCAAGGGACGTAATCAATTAAATTATTTTTAAATCTTAAACTCTTAAATTATGTACCTTGATTTCTAAAAAAAAATCTAATATAAAATATTTATATTTTTACAATTTTACACTATATATACGAAATCTCTTTTCTTTAAACTAAATCAGGCAATATTTAATAATTCAATATTGTGTCTGATATCGACTCATTAAGTTATTTTAAAAAATTTATACAGCAAAAGTGAAAATGAAAATAAAGTACTGAAACACACATTTAAAGAGAAATGAAAGGAATGTTTCATATATATAAGGATCGAGTGAGAGATGGTTTTAGACAGATTGAGATAATTTCTAAGACAGAAGGAGAGAAGGCCCGAGATAGAAAGAGAGAAGATATGAGACAGAAGGAGAGAAGGCCCGAGATAGAAAGAGAGAAGATATGAGACAGAAGGAGAGAAGGTCGGAGACAGAAGGAGAGAAGGTTTGAGACAGAAGGAGAGAAGGTTTGAGACAGAAGGAGAGAAGGTTTTAGACAGAAGGAGAGAAGGTCTGAGACAGAAAGAGAGAAGATCTGAGACAGAAGGAGAGAAGGTTGGAGACAGAAGGAGAGAAGGTTTGAGACAGAAGGAGAGAAGGTCTGAGACAGAATGAGAGAAGGTCTGAGACAGAAGGAGAGAAGGTCTGAGACAGAAGGAGAGAAGGTCTGAGACAGAAGGAGAGAAGGTCTGAGACAGAAGGAGAGAAGGTCTGAGACAGAAGGAGAGAAGGTCGGAGACAGAAAGAGAGAAGATCTGAGACAGAAGGAGAGAAGGTCTGAGACAGAAGGAGAGAAGGTCTGAGACAGAAGGAGAGAAGGTCTGAGACAGAAAGAGGGAAAGTCTGAGACAGAAGGAGAGAAGGTTTGAGACAGAAAGAGAGAAGGTCTGAGACAGAAGGAGAGAAGGTTTGAGACAGAAGGAGAGAAGGTCTGAGACAGAATGAGAGAAGGTCTGAGACAGAAGGAGAGAAGGTCTGAGGCAGTTAAATTGACCCTAACTCCTGTCCACTGAGGCCAATCTAGCAGGCGTGTCGAGGGACCCACTAAACCAATTAGAGGGAGATAAAGCAATTAGGGGGAGGGAAGCAATCCCAGAGGATAGCGAAGGGGAGGCAACCTCATCAGATCATGAGAGAAACCCCGCTGAACTCAGACCTTTGAATCAGGATGTGTATTGAGATCTGAAATGTAACCGTCCTCCCACCAGCTCCCCCACCCTCTCGTTAAACGCAGTGTTAGCACAGCACAACCCGAGCATACATTTAACAACATCTTTGATAACTGCCGTTAGAAATGAACTCACGGCTGAAAGACTTGACCTACAAATTGTAAACAAAAATTAAAATCCTGACCCTCCCCACCCACCCTTAAAAAAATCTTAAAGTCGATTATTCTTTTTATTTTACACCAGGTTCTTCCAACGTATTCTCTGAGCTTCTAAATGAACCCAAGCCTGCCATCTCAACAACTCCTCCATCTTTTAAATTTCAATACCTCCCTTAGACCCCATTTAATACCTCCTCATGCCTAGCATTTCAATACTCCAGTCTCCCATTTCAATACTCCAGTCTCCCATTTCAACTCCTCCTCCAGCCTCCCATTCTAACAACTCCTCCAGCCTCCCATTGCAATACCTCCTCCAGCCTCCCATTTCAACTCCTCCTCCAGCCTCCCATTATAATACCTCCTCCAGCCTCCCATTTCAATACCTCCTCCAGCCTCCCATTCTAACAACTCCTCCAGCCTCCCATTTCAATACCTCCTCCAGCCTCCCATTCTAACAACTCCTCCAGCCTCCCATTTCATACCTCCTCCAGCCTCCCATTCTAACAACTCCTCCAGCCTCCTATTTCAATACCTCCTCCAGCCTCCCATTTCAACGCCTCCTCCAGCCTCCCATTCACGCGGGCCGTTGATATAAACTCTGCCAGTGACACACCTTCTCAATCTCCATGCCCGTGTCTGTGTGGGAGGGGGGGCGGTGGGGGTGGGGGTGAAGGGGGGGCGGAGGTTTGTTACCTGTGTCTGTCGGCATCTTTGTCCTATTTATATACGTAGCAAACCGGCAGGAGCAAAGGGGCGTGTGGTAACCCGGTGTGGTACCTGCGCCCTCCCTCCCCCTATCCCTACAGCCCCTATCCCCCTGGCATCACACAGTTCTATGACGCTGCACCGGTAGGTTTCGACTTGGCCAGGATTTTCACCTTGGAATCTCTTCCCAAACTTTTGGTCGGTGACGTGTCTCCCAGTGGTAAAATTAAATTGTTGTATATTCCTCTCATTTGGGCTACTGCGTAATCGCTCTATGGTATCGTTTCTCCACGATGCCACGGTAAATTCCTATGCTATCCTCCTAGTATCGTCGCATCGGGGTTGATCAGAGAAGAATAAAATGGTCGGCATTTGGCATTGTAGTCGGTAACGCGTTCAGTTTAAATTAAGCAATAGGCGTGTGGTACAAACAAACTATCCCAGGTGCAGAAGACTTGCAGACGTCGTGGCTAGGGGGGAGGTGGGGAAGGGGGCAAAAATATGGCGGAGATCACATCTACTTCTGCGCTCCTTCTCTTTGCCTTTCATCCCTCTCTATCAGTTTATCCTTCTCTTTGCCTTTCATCCCTCTCTATCAGTTTATCCTTCTCTTTGCCTTTCATCCCTCTCTATCAGTTTATCCTTCTCTTTGCCTTTCATCCCTCTCTATCAGTTTATCCTTCTCCTTGACTTTCATCCCTCTCTATCAGTTTATCCTCTTCTTTGAGCTTCATCTTTCTCTTTCAGTTTTCCAATTTCTCGTTTTCTGGTCTTTCCTTCCTGCAAATGTAGACCTATTTCCCTCATTCACCTGTCTCCTTTTGCATTTCCCTCATTCCTCTGTCTCCTTCTGTATTTCCCTCATTCACCTGTCCCCTTCTGTATTTTCCTCATTCTCCCGTCTCCTTCTGTTTTTCCCTCATTCATCTGTCTCTTTCTGTATGTCCCTCATTCACATCTCTGCTTCTGTATTTCCCTCATTCACATGTATGCTTCTGTATTTCCCTCATTCACATGTCTGCTTCTGTATTTCCCTCATTCACATGTCTGCTTCTGTATTTCCCTCATTCACATGTCTGCTTCTGTGTTTCCTTCATTCCACTATCTCTTTCTGTATTTCCCTCATTCGCCTATCTACTTCTTTATTTCCATCATTGCCTGTCTCCTTCTCTATCCTTCTCTTCCTCACCTGGTTGCAGTCTCACCCCCATCATTTTCTTCCTCACCGTTCTGTCAATCTCAGTAACTTCATTTTTTTCTCTTCTTTCCTCCTTGTCAATATCTCTGAAAATCTCTACCTGCTCCTTTCTATCTTTCTCACTCTCACTATAACTTCTCTTCAGTTACTTTTTTCTCCGTTCCCTCTCGCTTTTCGTTTCCCTTTCCCCTTATCCCAAATCTATTGTTCCTCTTCTCCACCTCCCTATCAGTCTCAACTTCCTCAAAGTCAACATCTCCTCATTCCGTCATCTGTTTTTATTCTTTCTTTACTTCTAAATCCATCTTCCCATCCATATATCTTTTTCTACACCCCCCCCTTTTTTTCCAATACTTTACCCTAAACATAAATTCTTTCCAGACGACTCTCATTGGACAGTTTAGTCACGTGACAGGGGCGTCCATTCATTTGTCGGCTCTACGGAACTCTCCAATTGAAATGAATGACTCCAATACTCTGCATTGTTCGTCCTCAAAGAGTTGGTTGGGGGTGGGGTGGGGGTGTATTATAAATCTACAGGAAGTTATAGGAAGGCTTCCCTGTTCCTGATATTTTCAACTTTCATCAAAGAAGATAGAACCAAGAAGATAGAACCAAGAAGATAGAACCAAGAAGATAGAACCAAGAAGATAGAACCAAGAAGATAGAACCAAGAAGATAGAACCAAGAAGATAGAACCAAGAAGATAGAACCAAGAAGATAGAACCAAGAAGATAGAACCAAGAAGATAGAACCAAGAAGATAGAACCAAGAAGATAGAACCAAGAAGACAAATCGAAGAAGATATATAAGTATGATACATTAATTTAAAAATAAACTTTTCCCACAAATCTACTGCCACATATTGTCTCGATTCAGTGTGTGAGCTGTTACATGAATCGTTATATAAACTGTTACAAGAATCGTTATATAAACTGTTACATGAATCGTTATATAAACTGTTACATGAATCGTTATATAAACTGTTACAAGAATCTTTATGTGAACTGTTACATGAATCGTTATATAAACTGTTACATGAATCTTTATATAAACTGTTACATGAATCTTTATATAAACTGTTACATGAATCTTTATATAAACTGTTACATGAATCTTTATATAAACTGTTACATGAATCGTTATATAAACTGTTACAAGAATCTAACAAAATAATTCTTAACATCACTTTCTAAAACAATCTTTCTTATTGGTATGTCGAACATAGTTTGAAAAATCACCAAAAGATAATTAAAAATTGGACTAAAATCAAATCATTAAAACTATGTAGTAGAAATAAAGGATATGTTGTGTGAGTAATTATGTATATATTGTTTTAAATAGGGATTGAGAGTATGGTTATTTATGAGAGTTTATAAATTAGTTTTTTAAATAGAAAGAGTGTATTGGGAAATTATATGATGGGGTGGGGTTGTGGTTTTGGTTTTTTGGTTATTGTTTTGTATGGTAATGATTGTGGGTATTAGTTGAATTGTATTGAAGAGGGTGTAGAGTATTGGGTATGATTGGGGAAGTTTGAGGAGAGGATAGATGTTTGGTATGTAGTAGAAAAGATTATGGGTGGTTGGTAAGGAGGTGATTTGTGGAGTTTTTTTTTGATATTGTTGGGTTTGATGTATTCTTAGATATGGTATTTGGTATATGTGTGGTAATGTGTTGGTTTGGGTTATTTTGAAGGTGGGTTGTGGAGAATTTTTTATATAGTTAAAAAAAAAATAAATCTTTGTATTTTATCCAAAGATTATAGATAATTATGTTATTAAATTGAAACGACAATAATCATCGCATAATAAGATGAATACAATATGATTATATCCAGTACAACAGTGAAATTTTAAAATTAAAAGTTTAAAAAGATTATAAAACCTTATGCCCAGTATGCTTATGATTATCAAAGATTATGGCTACCGTAATAAAATTATCAAAGATTATGCCTAGTGTGATAATGATTATCAAATATGATACTTTTTGAATTAAAGATCGTAAATGATTATGCTCATTAATATGATGTGTATCAAAGACCCTGAGTATTGTTGAAATGATTATAAAATTGTGCTCTGATGATAATAATTATCAAAGATTATTCTCAGTGAGATAATGATTATCATATATTCATAGAATCAAAATTATTAATCTTTATTAAAGAGATTAGGAAACATAAAAGGAACTTGAAAAGAACAATCTTGACCAATAGAAAGTCACTGACCACTGTCCAGTATCCCCGCTCCGTGACAATGAACAGATCTGCTAATAGCTATAACAGTGATACAGGTTTACTCATGCTCGTGAAATAATCCAACAATCCTCAATCCCTCTGATAAAGCTCGGCCAAAACAACTCGTCTCAAAACGCTTCAATTATTGCGGGAATTTCCGATTTAAAAAAAAATATTTTTCTTGAGTGGTGGCGGCTAATACTCTCATATTCTACGCAATCATTTTAGCGCGCTATCGATTGGGGACAAAGGGGGAGAAATCCTCGGGAATCTGTTGCTAATAGGAGCGAAGGGAGAGCAGCCACGTCGAACATGTAGCTAACTTGAAACATCATGAGTTCATATACATTATCCAATGTTTCTCAAACCCGTGGAGCCCCCCTCTCGCCCAGCCCCAGTTGTACCCCGTGATAAAAAGTGGTCTTTTGGAACCCCTGCCACAAAATAACGAACATTGTACTGTAACGTTTACTAATTTCTCATTTACTAACTTAAGTGCCATCAAGAATTTCTTAAAGGCGACCAGAAAATGTTTTGCCTAAATGTCATATTTCACCACAGTCTGTTTGAGAACCATTGATCTCCACTCTTTAGGAAAAAAATACCGAATCATTAGAGCTGTCACGTCTCCTTAGAGATTCCATCATGATTGTTATTGAATTGTACGTATAATTTACAATGTTGGAGTGGAGGCGTACGCCCTTGGCCATCATAATGTAGGATTGTGCAGTGAATTTTTTTAAAGTAAGGCATACGTTGTAAAAATTTTTTATTCTGTTTCATAAGTTTGTCCAACGACGCTGTCACTGGTCTATTAGTTCATGATTTAGTGGGTGGTCGGTTTGTTGGTGATTTAGTCAGCGGTCAGTTTGTTCATGCTTTAGTCAGCGGTCAGTTTGTTCATTCTTTAGTCAATGGTCAGTTTGTTCATGCTTTAGTCAGCGGTCAGTTTGTTCATGCTTTAGTCAGCGGTCAGTTTGTTCATGCTTTAGTTAGCGGTCAGTTTGTTCATGCTTTAAGCAGCGGTCAGTTTGTTCATGCTTTAGTCAGTGGTCAGTTTGTTCATGCTTTAGTTAGCGGTGAGTTTGTTCATGCTTTAGTCAGCGGTCAGTTTGTTCATGCTTTAGTTAGCGGTGAGTTTGTTCATGCTTTAGTCAGCGGTCAGTTTGTTCATGCTTTAGTTAGCGGTCAGTTTGTTCATGCTTTAGTCAGTGGTCAGTTTGTTCATGCTTTAGTTAGCGGTCAGTTTGTTCATGCTTTAATCAGCGGTCAGTTTGTTCATGCTTTAGTCAGTGGTCAGTTTGTTCATGCTTTAGTTAGCGGTGAGTTTGTTCATGCTTTAGTTAGCGGTCAGTTTGTTCATGCTTTAATCAGCGGTCAGTTTGTTCATGCTTTAGTCAGTGGTCAGTTTGTTCATGCTTTAGTCAGCGGTCAGTTTGTTCATGCTTTAATCAGCGGTCAGTTTGTTCATGCTTTAATCAGCGGTCAGTTTGTTCATGCTTTAATCAGCGGTCAGTTTGTTCATGCTTTAGTTAGCGGTCAGTTTGTTCATGCTTTAGTCAGTGGTCAGTTTGTTCATGCTTTAGTCAGCGGTCAGTTTGTTCATGCTTTAATCAGCGGTCAGTTTGTTCATGCTTTAATCAGCGGTCAGTTTGTTCATGCTTTAGTTAGCGGTCAGTTTGTTCATGCTTTAGTCAGCGGTCAGTTTGTTCATGCTTTAATCAGCGGTCAGTTTGTTCATGCTTTAATCAGCGGTCAGTTTGTTCATGCTTTAGTTAGCGGTCAGTTTGTTCATGCTTTAGTCAGTGGTCAGTTTGTTCATGCTTTAGTCAGTGGTCAGTTTTTTCATGCTTTAATCAGCGGTCAGTTTGTTCATGCTTTAATCAGCGGTCAGTTTGTTCATGCTTTAATCAGCGGTCAGTTTGTTCATGCTTTAGTTAGCGGTCAGTTTGTTCATGCTTTAGTCAGCGGTCAGTTTGTTCATGCTTTAGTCAGCGGTCAGTTTGTTCATGCTTTAGTCAATGGTCAGTTTGTTCATGTTGTAGTCGGTGTTCAGATATTGTTTACGCCTTATCCAGGTACTATGTTCAATGGATTAAAGTGGGTTTTAATTGTAAACAAAGATTTTGTATAACTAACAATAGTCTTGGCATATCACCTTAAACAATGTTTTAATTTGTAACGTGTAACGGGAATTGTTGACGACACATGCGTTACCGAAAAGCGGACAGGGTTTTTATTGACATAGTGCACATGCAATCTTCTATTTGAAATAGGAGAGATGCACAAACCCATGTAATGAGAATCATTCGGTCAGTAATGAGAGATAGACACAAGAACGCATTGGTGAACAACATAGACACAATGTCATGTCCAAACTGGTCAGTACTCACAGTCATAGATGAACACACCGGTCAGTACTCACAGACGAACACACCGGTCAGTACCAACAGACGAACACACCGGTCAGTACTCACAGACGAACAATCCGGTCAGTACTAACAGCAATGTTCCCTTTAAGCTGAGCGACTGCGCAGCCGCGCAGATATCTGACCGACGCTGCGCAGCAGTTTAGAATTTCCGCGCAGTAAATTTTGTAAAATATAGCACCAAAAAATCGTTTCTGTGCAACTTTGCAACCGAGATTTTTATTTTGCACATGAACCAACGAACCCTAGAGGGAACATTGACCAACAGACGAACACACTGGTCAGTACATACAGACGAACACACTGGTCAGTACCAACAGACGGACACACTGGTCAGTACATACAGACGAAAACACTGGTCAGTACCAACAGACGAACACACTGGTCAGTACCAACAGACGAACACACTGGTCAGTACCAACAGACGAAAACACTGGTCAGTACCAACAGACGAACATACTGGTCAGTACATACAGAGGATCACACTGGTCAGTACCAACAGACGAACACACTGGTCAGTACCAACAGACGAACACACTGGTCAGTACCAACAGACGAACACACTGGTCAGTACCAACAGACGAACACACTAGTCAGTACCAACAGACGAACATACTGGTCAGTACATACAGACGAACACACTGGTCAGTACCAACAGACGAACACACTGGTCTGTACCAACAGACGAACACACTGGTCAGTACCAACAGACGAACACACTGGTCAGTACCAACAGACGAACACACTAGTCAGTACCAACAGACGAACATACTGGTCAGTACATACAGACGAACACACCAGTCAGTACCAACAGACGAACATACTGGTCAGTACCAACAGACAAACACACTGGTCAGTACCAACAGACGAACAAACCGGTCAGTACCAACAGACGAACACACTGGTCAGTACAAACAGACGAACACACTGGTCAGTACCAACAGACGAACATACTGGTCAGAACCAACAGACGAACACACTGGTCAGTACCAACAGACGAACACACTGGTCAGTACCAACAGACGAACACACTAGTCAGTACTCACCACCACAAATGGGACGACCACATTATGTCCTCCCACTCCCAGACGACCTTGCCGTATCAACGGCGTGACTTTGTGCCCTCCGAGGTTCCGCCCTGGGATCCTTGCATCCAATTAACGTCTCTTCTACACTCTTGGGCCAAACCCCTTTTTGTTTCGCTTCTGTTTTGTTTCGTTTAAGTCAGTAACACTATAAGCTAGATGTCCATTACCGACGCAACAACTAGAATTGTTTATTTCCATGTTAACAAATGCTTAGTGAAATTTGTCAACAGTTTTATCACTTCTTTGTCATCGTCTTGGTTTCACTATGACGTACATCCGATCACTGAAGGAATTCCCTGATCTTTTAACAATGTGTAAATACAGAAAACACCCACAGTATTTCTGGATATACTTTTGTCATGTAAGAAAAGATAACTCGGCATTTTCTATTTTTTTTTACATTTAAACGCGACGAAAAGGTGCTGTGGTGGCGAAGACAAAAGAAATGGTGAAGGTTTAGTTTAAAAATGAGCCTTGGAATAAGACGGGAGATATCGATTTGTAATCATAATCTGTTTTGATCTTTTTTTTAAAGTAAGGGCGGGACAGGGAAGGCTGAGGGAGGGAGGTAATCAAACGGTTTATTTGAACAGTTCATTTAGCTGGATAAACATTTTTTCCTCATGTTGACAAACATACATAGGACAAACAATTAAATACTTCCTTAGGCAGACATACAGAGAAAAATTTGTTCCCCCAACAAACAGATGTTATTGATAAAAACAGTGCCGCTATTACAAATGTAAGTGAACTTTTCTACATTTATGTAATTGTTACTGATGGCGCATGTCGGCCCTAGAAATGCCTTCTTGTATCTTGGTTGTTCTGATTGTAAGATTATGTTGTGTTATGGTCGATTGTAAAGTGGTGTTTTGTGTATAGTTTGTTCTATACTGAAGATATCTGGCTGAGTGTGTTATTTTGTGTATAGTTTGTTCTATATTGAAGATATCTGGGTGAGTGTGTTGTTTTGTGTATAGTTTGCTCTATAGTGAAGATATCTTGGTGAGTGTGTTGTTTTGTTTATAGTTTGTTCTATACTGAAGATATCTGGCTGAGTGTGTTATTTTGTGTATAGTTTGTTCTATATTGAAGATATCTGGCTGAGTGTGTTGTTTTGTGTATAGTTTGTTCTATACTGAAGATATCTTGGTGAGTGTGTTGTTTTGTGTATAGTTTGTTCTATACTGAAGATATCTTGGTGAGTGTGTTGTTTTGTGTATAGTTTGTTCTATACTGAAGATATCTTGGTGAGTGTGTTGTTTTGTGTATAGTTTGTTCTATACTGAAGATATCTTGGTGAGTGTGTTGTTTTGTGTATAGTTTGTTCTATACTGAAGATATCTTGGTGAGTGTGTTGTTTTGTGTATAGTTTGTTCTATACTGAAGATATCTGGGTGAGTGTGTTGTTTTGTGTATAGTTTGTTCTATACTGAAGGTATCTGGGTGAGTGTGTTATTTTGTGTATAGTTTGTTCTATACTGAAGATATCTGGCTGAGTGTGTTGTTTTGTGTATAGTTTGTTCTATACTGAAGATATCTGGCTGAGTGTGTTATTTTGTGTATAGTTTGTTCTATATTGAAGATATCTGGGTGAGTGTGTTGTTTTGTGTATAGTTTGCTCTATAGTGAAGATATCTTGGTTAGTGTGATGTTTTGTGTATAGTTTGTTCTATACTGAAGATATCTTGGTTAGTGTGTTGTTTTATGTATTATATAAAATAACCATCTACAGTTTATTCGACAGACATCTTTCCATTTAGGCGAATCAATACAAATAAACTTATCTTACGTGCTTGAAAAATTTTTTTGTTTAACAAATTAAATTTTAAAACCATTACCAAAGCAAATCTCAACATCTGCCATAAAACTATCTGTGTCCCACAATAAAAATCCTGGTTAATTGCTGTGTAAGGGGAAGCAACTGTTGTTTACACTTCAGCTGGTTTGCCCAATATTATTACTACCATTAATATTTTTATTATTATAATTTTTTTAAATAAAAAAAAAGCACGCGTGTTTGAATTAAACTTTTAGAACAACATTTTCAATATATTCCTTTAAAATCATGTTTTTCGGCTGCATTACTTTTGAGAGAAATTTGCCCAGAAAAAAACGAGAAAACTTTTTACTTTTAAACTATATTCCCAGAGCAGATTGGGTACAGACAGTAAATTCTGTAGTAAGCATTTGACTGCCAAAGAACTGATCAAGCAACTGCGGGATGGGTATTGTACAGTTGGAAATCAAATTGTTGTAACACACTGTGATATTGCTGAGACTTAGCTTGTTATGACGCATTGTGATATCACTGAGAGTCACCACCTTGTTATGACGCATTGTGATATCACTGAGAGTCACCACCTTGTTATGACGCATTGTGATATCACTGAGAGTCACCACCTTGTTATGACGCATTGTGATATCACTGAGAGTCACCACCTTGTTATGACGCATTGTGATATCACCGAGAGTCACCACCTTGTTGTGACGCATTGTGATATCACTGAGAGTCACCACCTTGTTGTGACGCATTGTGATATCACTGAGAGTCACCACCTTGTTGTGACGCATTGTGATATCACCGAGAGTCACCACCTTGTTGTGACGCACTGTGATATCACTGAGAGTCACCACCTTGTTGTGACGCATTGTGATATCACTAAGAGTCACCACCTTGTTATGACGCACTGTGATATCACTGAGAGTCACCACCTTGTTATGACGCACTGTGATATCACCGAGAGTCACCACCTTGTTATGACGCATTGTGATATCACCGAGAGTCACCTCCTTGTTATGACGCACTGTGATATCACCGAGAGTCACCACCTTGTTATGACGCACTGTGATATCACCGAGAGTCACCTCCTTGTTGTGACGCATTGTGATATCACTGAGAGTCACCACCTTGTTATGACGCACTGTGATATCACCGAGAGTCACCACCTTGTTGTGACGCACTGTGATATCACTGAGAGTCACCACCTTGTTATGACGCACTGTGATATCACTGAGAGTCACCACCTTGTTATGACGCACTGTGATATCACCGAGAGTCACCACCTTGTTATGACGCACTGTGATATTGCTATCAGTCACCGTGTTACGCACTGTAATGTTGTTGAGCAGATGAAGACTGGTACTGGTGTACTGCGGGCCACGACAGTTTGAGAACTTGACTTGTGCAACGCTGACAGTGCCCAACGTTTTGGGGACCACTGTTAACAGCTGTCTGTGTGGTAGTTAGGGGATCGCTCCTTGACTTTAGCTCCATCCAACGGGATATTGCCACGTAATAAGCTTCGTGTACCCTAGAAAGTGTCACGTGCTCTGTTGGTCTTGAGTGAGGTGAGGGGTGGTTGGGGGGGGGGAAGTTCTCACATTTGTGTTCTCGTTATTTTTAACTCAAGCGGCGTTTTCAACACTCCACCGTGACACACATACACACAGGCGCCCACTGTTAATACACATAAAAGTCTGCGACTAAGTGATAGTTTTTTCCTATAGGGTAAATGTGAAACCACGACTGACAGATGAACACAAATTGTTCTGTGTGTAATGGAACCAAAGGAAATATATTAAAAAGAAAAAAATAGAAAAGTAGTAATAATATATAAGGCAATTTAATTCTAACTTGGAAATACGACAGAAAGACAATCTTATAGAACCCTCAGGCCTCAGATAGACATGGGGATAAAAACTAGGTTTGTTAACAATTATTTTAAATTTAATCTTTAACTATTGAAAAATTAACGATTAATTAATTGTTAATTGTGCTAAAGCAAACAATTAAAATTTATGACGTCATAACTAACATTTATTAAACGTTCTTGTTTAAAATCTAAATAACACCGGAATGTCTCCTTTATATGTCATCTTTTAAACAACTACGTAAATAGACAAGTGTGTTGATATTTTTTGGTTCAAGTGATGAGCGGGTCTAATTGACAATATAACCAGCCAAGCTGAACAATCATTCACATGGAACTAAGGTAACGGGTATGCAAAAAAAATATTTAAAAAGTACGGTATGGGGAGGAATGACACTATCAGATATCGGTGTTCATTAAGTTTCCACCATTGTAGAGAGTTTATGGATTCAGGAGCTTCCAGCTTCATTTGGTAACGCAGTAACTCAAGCACAAGATCTGTCGTCATTTTCTGTCTGTGAGTCATACCTCAATTAATCTCATTAGCTTAACACGCTTTTCAATTGGTTTGATAAGTAGGCGCAGTGTTAGAACCATGGTAGGCAAACTTTATCAACATTTTCAGCATTCACATCATTCAATAGCTTAAAACAAAAATGTTCGTGTATTCGTCAGGAAGTTTGTTATTATTTATCGACCGCAATTTTATTAATTTGTTTTTTTACTTTTTGAAATCCAATAATTTGTATGTGATGATGGGTCGATTAATCGTTAAAAAATAATTTAATCGTTGAATTTTTTTAACGATTAATCGAGAAATTAATCGTTAATTTCGCAGCCCTAATAAAAACACTTTTCTTATTCCGTATGCAAGAACACACACATTCGAATTCTCGTTCTTTCCGCCCGGAATTTGGACGTGGATGGGTTGCCCGAAGAAACCAGGAAAACCAACACTTTACCAACATTTTAAAATCTTTAAAAATACAAGATAAGACAAAAACCATGGATAAACGCAGGACGCAATAATCTTCTGTCGAGAAGGAGCGTCTGTAACAGATAAGATAAAAATAAGATAATAAATATAGTCATATTTGGTAAGCGGGAAATAAAAAAAAATACAATCTAGGTTGTGACTTTACAATAAAAACATACAACTACAAATCTTTTACAAGAAGAATTTTTGCGCACAGGAACTCACTATAAAATTGCGCCCACATCTCCTTGCTAACTTGTTGCAATGTGACGCTGTAAGCCTTTATTTGGCACCCGTTAAAATGGTTTGCCCGGGGCCGTTTTGCCCGGGGCCGTTTTGCCCGGGGCCGCTTTGACCGGGGCGTTTTGGTAGAAGCCGTTTTGACCGGGGCCGTTAAGTCGGGGCCGTTTTGTCGGGGCCGTTTTGTCAGGGGCCGTTTTGACGAGTTACCCGTTAAAAAATCTAACCATCCGCCCCCCGTCTTTCCGCTACGCCCCTGTCTCTTCCTAACCCGCTATTCCACGACATCCAAGACGAGTGAGTCTCAAACTCCAAAACGTGACTCAAATATTTCCATCACTCTACGCTTGTTCCTACCGCCTGATACAACAACTTTACACGCCCACGAAGATAGACGTAAGACGTCACTGTCGAATGAGCAACGGTTGAGAAGAGGAGTCTCAGAAAAAGAAGAAAAAAAAGCTATCGAAAGAGTGGTTCTCAAATTATGCTAACAGTTATAAATTGTTTTATTACGGTTACAGTACTGGATCGACACTAACAGCTATATCCACTCTTTAAGAGCCCACTATTTAGGAGCCGACTCTGTTAGAAGACACTATTTAGGAACCGAGCAGTAAAACAAAAGTTAATTGGACATTTTACCGAGGATTGATGAATGTGATTGTATCACACTTCAAATAAATAAATACATGTGTGTTGGTGTGCTATGACTTGGCTGTGTAAGGTGTGTTGTTGTGCCATGACTTGGCTGTGTAGGGTATGATAGTGTGTTATGACTTGGCTGTGTAAGGTGTGTTGGTGTGCCATGACTTGGGTGTGTAGGGTATGATAGTGTGTTATGACTTGGCTGTGTATGGTGTGTTGGTGTGTCATGACTTGGCTGTGTAAGGTGTGTTGGTGTGCCATGACTTGGCTGTGTAGGGTATGATAGTGTGTTATGACTTGGCTGTGTATGGTGTGTTGGTGTGCTATGACTTGGCTGTGTAAGGTGTGTTGGTGTGCCATGACTTGGCTTTGTAGGGGTATGCTGGTGTGCTATGACTTGGCTGTGTAAGGTGTGTTGGTGTGCCATGACTTGGCTGTGTAAGGTGTGCTGGTGTGCTATGACTTGGCTGTGTAAGGTGTGTTGGTGTGCCATGACTTGGCTTTGTAGGGGTATGCTGGTGTGCTATGACTCGGCTGTGTAAGGTGTGTTGGTGTGCCATGACTTGGCTGTGTAAGGTGTGCTGGTGTGCTATGACTTGGCTGTGTAAGGTGTGCTGGTGTGCTATGACTTGGCTGTGTAAGGTGTGTTGGTGTGCCATGAATTGGCTGTGTAAGGTGTGCTGGTGTGCTATGACTTGGTTGTGTAAGGTGTGTTGGTGTGCCATGACTTGGCTGTGTAGGGTATGATAGTGTGTTATGACTTGGCTGTGTAAGGTGTGTTGGTGTGCCATGACTTGGCTGTGTAGGGTATGATAGTGTGTTATGACTTGGCTGTGTATGGTGTGTGGTGTGCTATGACTTGGCTGTGTAAGGTGTGTTGGTGTGCAATGACTTGGCTGTGTAGGGTATGATAGTGTGCCATGACTTGGCTGTGTAGGGTATGATAGTGTTTTATGACTTGGCTGTGTAAGGTGTTTTGGTGTGTTATGACTTGGCTGTGTAGGGTGTGTTGGTGTGCTATGACTTGGCTGTGTAAGGTGTTTTTTGTGTTATGACTTGGCTGTCTAACGTGTTTTGGTGTGTTATAGCTTGGCTTTGTAGGGTATGCTGGTGTGCTATGACTTGGGTGTGTAGAGTGGGCTGTGTGAGTTATAACAACGCTGATGAAGGCGTGTAGGTCCATATCAACACAGAACTGATAACTGTGCCAATTACTCACACAACACACGTGTCTTCCCCCACCCCCGAACCTACATGTAAGATAAACGAAGAACCATCTGACTTGAAGCATTCTTAAAGTATATTTACCCCCGTGAATTAAATCATTGAAGTTGCTCTTAAATAGTTTACAATCTGAGGGGGCATCAAAGCATCCACTAGGGGCCAAAACAAACAAACCAAGACAACTCCTCAGTCTATTGCTCACCCATGTAACAAGGAACCGAAACTCGTGGAGAATGGGAGGTGATGTAAGGAGAAGATATATGTAAGATATGAGGGGATGTAAGGAGAAGCTATCTGTAAGATATGATGTGATATAAGGAGAAGCTATCTGAAAGATATGAGGTGATGTAAGGAGAAGCTATCTTTAAGATATGATGTGATGTAAGGAGAAGCTATCTGAAAGATATGAGGTGATGTAAGGAGAAGCTATCTGAAAGATATGATGTGATGTAAGGAGAAGCTATCTGAAAGATATGAGGCGATGTAAGGAGAAGCTATCTGTATGATATGATGTGATATAAGGAGAAGCTATCTGAAAGATATGAGGTGATGTAAGGAGAAGCTATCTGTAAGATATGATGTGATGTAAGGAGAAGCTATCTGTAAGATATGATGCGATGTAAGGAGAAGCTATCTGTAAGATATGATGTGATGTAAGGAGAAGTTATGTTTAAGATATGAGGTGATGTAAAAAGAAGCTATCTGCAAGATATGACGAATGGAATGAATGAATGAATGAATGAGTGAATGAATAAGTGAATGACTGATTGAATAAATGAAGGATAACTGTTAACCTACAATAGATCAGCCCATCTCATAAGTATAAATGATAGATATTGAAGACAATAATATCAGTGTGAGGCCAGTCACTGGCGGTATTTCAGAACTTAAGGGGAACGCACTCAATGTCATTGCAACTACAATAATTAGCTTGAGATCATGTATCTGTGAACAAAGCCTCTATACTAGGTTGTGGGGTTAAAACTTTATGTATACATTTTTTTTTACTGCTCATCACTGTGATGTAAACATTGCATGTTCAAAGCAAATGCGGTTTTGCTTTCCGCTTGTTTTCGCATTAGTTTCACATGTTTGTTTCCATGGTGATTTTTTTCTGTTTACCACACGCACACCAACAACATAGCACCTTAAAATGGTTCACATCACACGCACTAAACATCCCGGGAATCAATAAGGAGAACAAGACAAGCTGTCGCATTTTATTTTTTTACTGTCTAAAGAAATAATGATGTTGTGGGCGAACTTACGTGACCTCATAAAAACTTATTGATGACCGATGTCCTGAACTGCAATCACGTGATCCTAGTTTGCCAACCTGACGTCCAGTGACAGTAACTACAACCGAACACACACACCCCGCCCCCTCTCCCACATACCTGTACAGAAAGGTTAGTGTTTATGAGCAAACAATTCATTTATAAAAGTTGTCTATCCTCGAAAACGCCAACATGGTCATGGGGTAATGTTTTCTCCTTCCACACGCCAAGTAGGTTTATGACAACAACAAATAAAATAATGGCCAGGCGGTCGCCGTGTAACGGTAGGGATCTATAGTAAGGATTCAAATTATCGTAAACAAATCAAAAGAATAAAAGGGCATTTCAACGACACTCGTAGTTTATCCAGGAATGGGCCTGAAAGTCAGATAAAATATCAAGTAAGTAATTTTGTCTACGTGGTATTCCCCCCCCCAACCCCGACACACACACACTGATTACGTCAAAGATATTGCATCATTTGATCCATTTTGTGATGAGGTCAAATCTAAAAACGGATCAAATGGTGCAGTCACTATGACGTCATCACAGTGTGAGGAAATAGTTTGAGTCGTACCTGATTCTGTCCGCACATCACGTGACATAAACAGTCGTCTCTTGGACTTATTACTTACACGTGACATAAACAGTCGTCCATTGGACTTATTACTTACACGTGACATAAACAATAGTCTCTTGGACTCATTACTTACACGTGACATAAACAGTAGTCTATTGGACTCATTACTTACACGTGACATAAACAGTAGTCTCTTGGACTTATACTTACACGTGACATAAACAGTAGTCTCTTGGACTTATTACTTACACGTGGCATAAACAGTAGTCTCTTGGACTTATTACTTACACGTGACATAAACAGTAGTCTCTTGGACTTATTACTTACACGTGGCATAAACAGTAGTCTCTTGGACTTATTACTTACACAAGCTAAATAAACGAACATTAAAGGTGGACCTTGAAGATGAGAAATAAAGGCGCACCCTAAAGGTAATTTATAAAGGTGACAAGTAAGGTACTCACAGCCACAATTACGGCGCCCATTAAGTTTCTTAGCGCAAGATTTCGCTTAAAGCCCGAAGAGCCAATTGATCACATAATTTCATCGATTAGGCGCTGATCAAACAGCTGGCATAGGGCCAGCAAGATTAAACACATGGTGAATGACAAACTTCAGTCAAAGTTGTTTTAATGGGCCAGTGAGATTCAGCACACAGTGAATGACAAACTTCAGTCAGTTGTTTTAATGGGCCAGTGAGATTCAGCACATAGTGAATGACGAACTTCAGTCAGTTGTTTTAATGGGCCAGTGAGATTCAGCACACAGTGAATGACAAACTTCAGTCAGCAAGATCAGCACAGTGATGACAAACTTCAGTCAAAGTGTGTAAGGGGAAACCATCAGATTAACGGCGACCAGATTTATATTTAAAAAAAATTTGCCTGACCTTTGTTTGTTGATAAAAAAATAATAATAATCTCGGAAAAATACGCCTCTGTATCATTACTGAAATGAATGCGTTGAGACAGCAGCGGCGTATCTAGAGTTAAGGCCACGCGGTGCGGGTCAATATTTTGTATTGATCCTTCCCGCCTAAAAAAATTGTTTAGAAAAACTAAACAAGAAAAAAAAACACTACCTAGTTCAGGAGTCGACAATCTGTGGCTCGCGAGCCGCATGCGTCTCTTTTGATGTGAAGATGTGTTCTCCAGGTTCATGCGCAAATATGAATAATTATATCATTTTATTTATTTTCAAAAATCATGTTTGTGGCTCTTTAAAAAACTGGGAAATTTTGTAAATTGTAACTTTTGGCTCTTCCACCTCAAAGGTTACCGACCCCTGACCTAATTGGTCGGAAATATCGCTTGTCAAAAAATTGATTTTAATAACAGTATTACAAGGAAGTCTCGTACACAGCTTAGAAAAATTTAAATACGGAATCGATTACTGATGATATTGTGATTTTAAACTCTGTTTAGATTCCGAAAACATAAACAACAACAACAATAATAATAATAAAAATAATAATAAAATATAGGAAAGTCGTATCTTATAATAATTTGATAATAGATCCTTTCTGACTCGACAATGTGTGATAGCACTAGAGGACAATGTGTGATAGCACTAGAGGACAATGTGTGATAGCACTAGAGGACAATGTGTGATGGCACTAGAGGACTTTATTTCATGAATCATTACTTTCAGTAATTGATCAAAAGGTGAAGTGTTTACCATAGAATAACAACGAAACTGTTAAAATGTTAGCGTTTCTCTCAATTTAAATCTCGCAAATAAAAATGACAATTAAATTATGCCTCAAAATAGATACTAGTTTAAAATGAATATTTTCATTTTTATGGGTCGATTTTATGATCTTCCAATGACGGCGAATCACTTTGACTAAATTATATCTAATTAGCATTTATTGATTCCATTCATTGTGTCCATATAACTGCATTTACTATAAGTGTTATATTTCCCATGGAGTAAAAATATCAGTCATTTCTCTTCGAACTATATTTAGCCCAACGGGAAAATCCACATGTCAAACACGTGAAATCTTGTTTGGCATAAAACAAAAAATCAAAAAAGGAAACTTAAACAGGTACCGGAAGTTGGTCATTTCAGGAGTAAAGGCGTCAATGACGTGTTTATAAAGGTGGAGGGACGGGCATGTCTGGTGAGCTGTGTACACAAAGGATTACAGTGTTCCCCCGTGGTTACGTTCTTTACCCCATACCCCCCCCCCAAAATCACTACAACACCCGCGAATGGCAAAAAACCACGAATATTGGATGCAAATTTAAAACGCCAATGTCTGAAATTATGTGCGGTACTAACTGCTTCCCAAACGCTTTCTGAAGACACCCGTACACATTAATACAGCAATAATGTAGTAATATTGGATGTAGTTATGTAAATACAGACATACCCTCGAAAAGTGCTATTAGTTTCTATGACCTACAAAAACCCGGCGTACCGGGCATTCGTTTTTATGGCGGTATGACGCCCACCCGGTATGCCGGGCATACGATGCAATAGGGTTTAGAGTTTAGAGCCTAACTCGCTAATATGTGGGGCCGCGAATGGAGAACGCGAAAAGGTGAGGATATACTGTAGACCGAAATACATCTACGAATGTTAACGCCACCCACCACTCCCCTGAAATGTTGGCACCACCCCTTCCCCTGACAGCTTACCGTCTCCCCAATTCTTCCTCTTTATTTATCCACGGACAGGTTTTGATCATCGCTTCTTGGACATGGGTGTTGTTAGCGAGTGTCCCTGGAGTTAATGAGCTTTGTGGTGGGGGGAGTATGGATGAGATTAACTTCAGGGGTCATGGGGTAAAATATTTTGATTAATCTCTAGGACATTAGACTGTAGGAGATTAAGATTATCACGTACGAGCAACAAAACCCGTCCAAGGACGTTCCGCCACCGTTTCGGTGGCATGTTGTCTAGGAGTAACAGTAGTGATTAGCAGGGGTGACACACTTCAAGAATGATTACAACAAAACAAAAAAAAACACTGCACCAAAAATAATTCGTTTTGAACTTCCGCGTAAATGTGTTCCATATTTCATTTATTTTTTATTTTTTTCTCCGCTAGTGATTGGCTGTAGGAGTCATATGTGTTCGATGGACCAGTCGCTATCGATGACGGCACAGAACATTGCCTTTTATTATATAGGAGGATTTGCAGCTCTCGAAAACCAATACAAAGATATACCAACATATACACATATACCACTCATACTCCCACACATATACCACTCATACTCCCACACATATACCACTCATACTCCCACACATATACCACTCATACTCCCACACATATACCACTCATACTCCCACACATATACCACTCATACTCCCACACATATACCACTCATACTCCCACACATATACCACTCATACTCCCACACATATACCACTCATACTCCCACACATATACCACTCATACTCCCACACATATATCACTCATACTCCCACACATATACCACTCATACTCCCACACATATACCACTCATACTCCCACACATACACACACTCATACACACAAAGTCACCGTACAGCCTGTCATAGAATTTCAACTTGGGTTTAGTTACGTACGCCAAGTATTGGTTCATTGTGTGAACGAAATGTATTCAAGGAAGCTCTATACTGTTAGCTCTACGTTCATTTGTTGCGTTGCCAGACCCATTAAAACCTCTCCCGTCAGCACACTAGTTGCTGCAGTATCAAATCTATACGTCGGGCATCGCATGCCACGTAATCCTTAAGATTCTCCTCACAGTAATAATAGCCGCACACCGAGGGCTGTAATGGGAATCAATGCGAGGCACTCGATGACCTTTCAGTTTGTCTTCGAGTCTAAACAACGAAATTCAACACCTGGAAATTACTCGCCCTGAAACGCCCCTGGAGGACATTTAAAGATTTTGAAAATACATTCTTCAGTTGTTCATCTCCCAGTGGCGTGTCCCTCTCTCAAAGGTTGGTGAAAGGTGGGGGAGGGGTGATGGAGAAGGTGCCCACCAAGACTGACGTCGTCGTTGATAACTCACTGACCAGTGTGACCAGTGTGACCAGTGTGACCAGTGTGACAAGTTCTGAATAACCAATAGAAAATACAACTGACAAATGGTCAGTTCTGTATACCGTTTAGAAGATATCACTGGTCAGTTCTGTATACAGTTTAGAAGATATCACTGGTCAGTTCTGTATACCGTTTAGAAGATATCACTGGTCAGTTCTGTATACCGTTTAGAAGATATCACTGGTCAGTTCTGTATACCGTTTAGAAGATACCACTGGTCAGTTCTGCATACCGTTTAGAAGATATCACTGATCAGTTCTGTATACCGTTTAGAAGATATCACTGATCAGTTCTGTATAACGTTTAGAAGATATCACTGGTCAGTTCTGTATACCGTTTAGAAGATACCACTGGTCAGTTCTGTATACCGTTTAGAAGATAACACTGGTCAGTTCTGTATACCGTTTAGAAGATATCACTGATCAGTTCTGTATAACGTTTAGAAGATATCACTGGTCAGTTCTGTATACCGTTTAGAAGATACCACTGGTCAGTTCTGTATACCGTTTAGAAGATAACACTGGTCAGTTCTGTATACCGTTTAGAAGATATCACTGGTCAGTTCTGTATACCGTTTAGAAGATATCACTGGTCAGTTCTGTATACCGTTTAGAAGATACCACTGGTCAGTTCTGTATACCGTTTAGAAGATATCACTGGTCAGTTCTGTATACCGTTTAGAAGATACCACTGGTCAGTTCTGTATATCGTTTAGAAGATATCACTGGTCAGTTCTGTATACCGTTTAGAAGATATCACTGGTCAGTTCTGTATACCGTTTAGAAGATACCACTGGTCAGTTCTGTATACCGTTTAGAAGATATCACTGGTCAGTTCTGTATACCGTTTAGAAGATATCACTGGTCAGTTCTGTATACCGTTTAGAAGATATCACTGGTCAGTTCTGTATACCGTTTAGAAGATACCACTGGTCAGTTCTGTATAACGTTTAGAAGATATCACTGGTCAGTTCTGTATACCGTTTAGAAGATACCACTGGTCAGTTCTGTATACCGTTTAGAAGATAACACTGGTCAGTTCTGTATACCGTTTAGAAGATATCACTGGTCAGTTCTGTATACCGTTTAGAAGATACCACTGGTCAGTTCTGTATACCGTTTAGAAGATATCACTGGTCAATTCTGTATACCGTTTAGAAGATATCACTGGTCAGTTCTGTATACCGTTTAGAAGATACCACTGGTCAGTTCTGTATACCGTTTAGAAGATACCACTGGTCAGTTCTGTATACCGTTTAGAAGATAACACTGGTCAGTTCTGTATACCGTTTAGAAGATATCACTGATCAGTTCTGTATAACGTTTAGAAGATATCACTGGTCAGTTCTGTATACCGTTTAGAAGATATCACTGGTCAGTTCTGTATACCGTTTAGAAGATATCACTGGTCAGTTCTGTATACCGTTTAGAAGATACCACTGGTCAGTTCTGCATACCGTTTAGAAGATACCACTGGTCAGTTCTGTATACCGTTTAGAAGATATCACTGGTCAGTTCTGTATACCGTTTAGAAGATACCACTGGTCAGTTCTGCATACCGTTTAGAAGATACCACTGGTCAGTTCTGTATACCGTTTAGAAGATATCACTGGTCAGTTCTGTATACCGTTTAGAAGATACCACTGGTCAGTTCTGTATACCGTTTAGAAGATATCACTGGTCAGTTCTGTATAACGTTTAGATTGTTAGAAGATATACCACATGCCAGTCAAATCCATATCGTAGCAGAATGTATATCAATGTTAAACTTACGCCAATGACAGATTAAACGTTTCTGAGCTTTTCCCACTGATGTTAAACTTGAATCGAGCAAAGTTAAACCCAACTACAACCACACGTGCAATGTATAGATTTATTGAGCGAGTTCAACAATGTTAACTGAACAGTGCCACACAAATCAGATTAAAACAGTTTTTATTAAATAATTGAGCACAGTGCAACAGCAATGAAAATTTTAATTAGCAATACGGTTGCAAATGTTAAATTTCCCCGGAAGTACAGTTTAACAGTGCTGAACTTGACTCGAAACAAACAGTAAAAGTTCACCGATTTCAAACAAGAATGTTCAACATGTATCCAAGACCAGGTTCAGCAATGTTAAACATGTATCCAAGACCAGGGTCACCATAGTTAAACATGTACTCAAGACCAGGGTCACCAATGTTCAACATGTACTCAAGAACGAGTTCACCAGTGTTAAGTGTGCACCATATTAAACTTGCATTTAAAATGAGAAAAGCCTCGTGCTGGGGGGGGGGATTGACTAGCCCGAACGTAATGGGAGTTTGTGCTGACCTAGACATGTGTCTGTCAAACGACGCTAATGACTGGACAATTAGAGGCCGTCCAAATACAGACAAACAATACCGACATACGTTGTTTAACATGATCTGATCATAATTTGACTTCTGGCAAACAGTGATAAAACAACCATAGCCTCAGACATAGAGATCTAACACGCATACACTTGAAGCACGCGTACATTGATTGCTACAAGCATATATATATGGTTCTTGACACAGGTGTTCTAAGATGCATCACACATACACACAACGACTGAAACACTTACTACACACCCGATTAATGTCACAAAGACACACACACACACACACTAAAAAATGGAAACATAAAACCACAAGCAGGCACACAGACACACCAGTGGGCACATCACCACCCTACAGACACACCAGGGAAACATCACCAACCCTACAGAAAAACCAGTTGACACACCAAAAGCCCTACACACACACACTAGTAGACACATCAACATCCTTACAGACACACCAGTGGACACTACGAATAAGACAACACCCCTTATCAAACAACGTTGACAAATATCTTCAACCTGTTTGATCAAACTAACAGCAGGTGTCAACCGTATCAACATAGCCGCAACAACCCGCTCAACACTGGAGGGTCTATCTTCCAAAGTTACAAACAGTGGCGGCGGAAATACGCGAACCTTCAATCTTACAAAGTTATAAACAGTGGCGGCAGCAATACGGGAAACGTCAATCTAATTAAGTTACAAACACCATTAGTTAAATCATACAACCTTGAAACATCAGAGTTTAATAGAAAAAAAAGGCAAGGTAGCAATAAAGCCATTAATTCTAACTTGGAAATAAAAACACAAAGATAACCTAGTACAACTCTTAGATAGACATAGGGATAAACACACTTTTCTTATTCCGTATGCAAGAACAAACACATATAAATTCTCATTCTTCCCCTCCGGAATGTGGGCGTGGATTGGGTTGCTTGAGGAAAACAGGAAAACCAACACTCTATCAACATTTAATACTCAAATTAAAATCTAAGACTAGATATAATCTTCTGTATAGAAGAAGCGTCTATAATAAGATAATTTAAGATAAGTTGCGGCAGCAATACGCGAAACTTCAATCTACTAAAGTTACAAACAGTGGCGGCAGCGAAGTAAAAAAAATATTATTTTCTAAAGTTTACCAAGAGAGTATGAATTCTAGTAATGCACTTTATATGAACTTCAACTTCTTTTCAAGGTTTGAATTTTATTTTCCGTCCTGTTGTAAACAACGTTTCATCCATCCACACGGAAATTTTATTTTGTGATTGCTGGCATTGTGATCTAACAAAGCCGATAGTTTATATAACATTTACTAAATTTGATTGCACCTGTTAATAAAAGGTAAGTAAAGATATACTTTCGGCCTTTTATCAAAGCGCCTGTAATTTGGGGATGTTTAAGCGTTCGATCATTTCACGGCTACCCAACAAGTCGCTCATTCGTTCTCAACGCGAACCCGTCGTCGATTGAGGATCCCACCATACACAACTCAACTCTAGACATAGTTTAATATATATTTCACATTACCTCCCCTCCCCCAACAGAACACGGCGCCCCACCACGGCGCCCCACCCCGCCCCACCTGTTAATTCATTCCCGGCAGCCCCATCGATCCAGCCTCGCCTCGCCGGTATTTATGCCAAGCCTGCTGTCATGCTGTCATGACATGTCATACCTCCTCCACCACCACCGGCCACCCGCCCGCCGACAACCCCTCCCCCCCACACCACCACCACCGCGGGCACAGACCCCAGGCAGGGCTTATTTCTCGACTCAATCTCAAGGACCTAAGTCGCGCCCTGGTCCAAGCGCACTTGATGTCAAAGGGCTAAAACAATGGAATAATTCGAAACACAGAAAAAATCCAGTAGAAACATGAAGGCTCTTTGTATTGGCTTTTAACACTGGGTTTACTATGAAAGAAGGGGCGAAAGAACTAAAGGGAAAGAGAAGTTGGTAGGATAATACAATTATCGTGTTTTTATTTCTGTGTGATTGTTTTAGTTTTTTATTTGTGTGTGTGTGGTGGTGGTGGTCGTGGGATTGGGTATTTAACTAGTGGACTATCACACTGTTTCTGATGAGCCATTTTGGCTTATACACCAATTTGAACGTTGACTTAATTCTGGAATTAACGCATAAAACAAAGTTTTTGACTAAAAATCCATTATACATGAGACATTACTATAAGTATTGATAATGTTCAATAAAATACGACCCCCCCCACCCGAAAGACTAGGATAAACATTTACAGATCGGGAAAATATTATAAAAGTATGTTCAATATAATACGCACCGCGCGACAGACTAGCATAAACATTTACATGCTACATAGAATAAACTAAAAATCCATTAATTTAATTACAGTACATTCGATCGATCTGAAATTTTGATAGAATGCATTGTTAGGTGACAAAATTATATGTGCAAAATTTAAGCTCTTTAGGATCCCGGGAAGTGGGTCATTTGTGACTTTTGTTTTTTCCGAAGGTGGGACCACGACAGACAAGTGGGTGAAGTTACTGTAACGGATTTTTATAAAATGCGTTTTTCTAACGGTTTATCAGAAGTTATGCATACAAATCACTGCGGTCAGCAGGGGTAAAAGTGAGATTGTTGTGTGGTGCACACTATTCGACTGTCTGGTGCCCACTAGTCGGCTGTCTGGTGCCCGCTAGTCGGCTGTGTGGATCCAGGGTAACGCACACTTAAACGCATTTGCTTCTATAAAAAGTGCTATTTTGAATGTTCCATTAAATGTCTTTGTTGTGTTCCTTTACGACTTAATTTTTCACACACGTTGCAAGTAAATGAAAGTTTTAAAAGATCAATTCTATCGATTGAGAATGAAATTACCGTGCGCTCAGTTGTCTGCAGCCAGACTTTGTAACGGCAAGCAGATTTCGATACTCTGAACATCCATTCATTAATTTGCATGGCATGGGCCATACATTTCTTGTCATTACGGGCCCCTAACGGGCCATACATTTCTTGTCATTACGGGCCCCTAACGGGCCATACATTTCTTGTCACTACGGGCCCCTAACACGACAGAACCCAGGACAGAAATAAATCTTACAAGACTTTTTTGGTCTTAAGAACGAATTTTCAAAACAAGAACATTTTAATTTGAAGACGGCTTGGGAGGAATAGTGTCTAACAATAGTGTTTTTTTTACGGATTCTTTTTATTATTATTAAATCCTTTATATTAACTCGTGGTGTCTGCGGCCGCCCGCCCTTGCGGCCGCCCGCCCTTGCGGCCGCCCGCCCTTGCGGCCGCCCGCCCTTGCGGCCGCCCGCCCTTGCTTGTCACCAAAAGTTTTGATCGATTTTAACCCACTTGCTCGTAAGCTAGCGAGCTGAAATTTTGCAGGCAGTTTCGTACCGATAATAAAAACAATGTATCAAATTTCAGATCGATCGCATGTACCGTAATTAAATTATTGATTTTTTAGATTATTTTATTTATTCCTATGTATCATGCTATTTTTTGAGATAGAGCGTCGCGGTGCGTATTATATTGAACAACCTTTCTGTCGCGCAATAAGGTGCGTATTTTATTGACAACTATTTTTATAAACATATTCCTGGTCGGTGCGCATTATATTAAACATGTTTTACGACACAACTGCAATCTTGTATTTCTGGATGCTCTGGCGCTGCGTATTATAATGAACATTCTTTTAGTTACGTCTCGTACATAAAGGATTTATAGCGAAAAACGTGTTTTTTTACGTTTTTTAAAAATTATTATTATTAAATCCTTTATATTAACTCGTGGTGTCTGGTTGATTGCTTATTTGTCGA
The DNA here is from genome assembly GCA_944989445.1 of Ampullaceana balthica. Classification (NCBI taxonomy): domain Eukaryota; kingdom Metazoa; phylum Mollusca; class Gastropoda; family Lymnaeidae; genus Ampullaceana; species Ampullaceana balthica. Next base: position 992,601 of record CALYLW010000369.1, read on the forward strand.
AAAAACTTTGGATCGATTTTTACCCCCCTTCGTCGTAAGCTAGCGAGCTGAAATTTTGCAGGCAGTTTTGTGACGATGATAAAAACGAAGTATAAAAATTTCAGATCGATCGCAAGTACTGTAATTAAATTATTGAATTTTTAGATTATTTTATTTATCTCTATGTATCATTTTTTTAGATAAAGTTTCGCGGTGCGATCATATTGAACGACCTGTATTAATACTTTCCTGTTTCGCGATTCGGTGCGTATTATATGGACTGTAATTTTTTTTAAATATATGCCCGATCGGTGCGCATTATATTAAACATGTTTTACGAGACATAACTACAATTTTGGATTTTTGGATTGTCGTGCGCTGCCTATTATAATGAACATTCTTTTAGTTATGTCTCGTACATAAAGGATTTATAGTGAAAAACTTGTTTTTTACGGGTTCTTTTTATTGTACGCATTTTTTTAGAATTATATTTTTTATAAGAACAAAATTTATGAGAAGAAATGGAAGAAGTGTGAAAGAAATAGTTTGATGGGCTTATACACTGAAAACAACAACATACGGGGTTATTCTTTGACAAATATCACTTAAAATAAAACATGTCCCCGCTAGTGGTGGGGCTTGTGGTTCAATGGGTTAAATTGAATCTTCCCTTAAGATTTGAGAACCACTTACTCTTATTATTTTTAGAAAACTTCAAGAGTTCTGCATTTCAGTGGAAAGACGTACTAATGCGTTCCTCATTTCAAAACTATAATTCAAACATTTTTTTTTACCCGTAACAGATCTGTTAAAAATATTACACATGACTGTCTTTATTATAAAAGTGTTGCCAAAAAATATGGTTGAGCCAAACCGTAATCTTACAAACTTCTTTCAAAATTATACCTTTTACAATGACCAACAACGGAAATATACCTTTCACAATGATATAGTACAAAGCCATACCTTTTATAACGTTCTCGAACACAACAAAGCCTTTGAATATCTGCTAGTTCAAATTATACCTTTCACAAAGTGTAGTACAAATGTATACCTATTTCAACTTTCTTTAATAAAACAAAAGTGTTTTACAATGCGCTGGCACAGAGCGGTACAAAATTAAAGGCATCAGAAGAAATTTAAAAAAAAACAACATAATTTTAAAAACAACACACACGCACACAAAATATAAATAAATTCAGCTAAATTTGAAAGGATTCTTAAATAAAGGTATTTTAGCAGATGCTGATCGCTACCAGAAGAGAATATCAAACGCCAACAGTAGTTATCAAACACCAACTATAGTTATCCAATACGCTTACACAACCGCTCAGTGGCTAAAACATATCAGTTTTTTTTTCACATTCCACTAAAGATTATAGAAACAACGAAACAACAATCAGGAGCTATTCACCGAACTTGCTGGTACATGGAACTGAAGGGAATACATCAGGAACTTGATGGTACATGGAACTGAAGGGAATACATCAGGAACTTGATGGTACATGGAACTGAAGGGAATACATCAGGAACTTGATGGTACAAGGAACTGAAGGGAATACATCAGGAACTTGATGGTACATGGAACTGAAGGGAATACATCAGGAACTTGATGGTACAAGGAACTGAAGGGAATACATCAGGAACTTGATGGTACATGGAACTGAAGGGAATACATCAGGAACTTGATGGTACAAGGAACTGAAGGGAAGACATCAGGAACTTGATGGTACATGGAACTGAAGGGAATACATCAGGAACTTGATGGTACATGGAACTGAAGGGAATACATCAGGAACTTGATGGTATATGGGACTGAATGAAATACATCAAGAACTTGATGGAAAAGTGTACTGAAGGGAATACACCAAAAACTTGATGGTAAATGGAACTGAAGGGAATACATCAGGAACCTGATGGTACAGTGTACTGAAGGGAATACACCAGAAACGTGTACTGAAGGTACAAAACTTACATAAAACATGTAAAATTTACGCAAAATTACCATTTCAGAAACAATATCGATTTAAAACCATAACATACTCCTATACCATTCTGGGTATATAATTGGTCTCATCTATGTGTCTGTACTCATGTTTACCAAGTTAAAGTATAACTTCCAAACCAAACATCTATCTACATCAGTCTACCTATATAACCTAACATCTATCCACATCCGTCTACCTATATAACCTAACATCTATCTACATCCGTCTACTTATATAACCTAACATCTATCTACATCCGTCTACCTATATAACCTAACATCTATCTATACATCCGTCTACCTATATAACCTAACATCTATCCACATCCGTCTACCTATATAACCTAACATCTATCTACATCCGTCTACCTATATAACCTAACATATATCTACATCCGTCTACCTATATAACCTAACATCTATCTATACATCCGTCTACCTATATAACCTAACATCTATCTACATCCGTCTACCTATATAACCTAACATCTATCTACATCCGTCTACCTATATAACCTAACATATATCTACATCCGTCTACCTATATAACCTAACATCTATCTACATCCGTCTACCTATATAACCTAACATCTATCTATACATCCGTCTACCTATATAACCAAACATCTATTTACATCCGTCTACCTATATAACCTAACATCTATTTACATCCGTCTACCTATATAACCTAACATCTATCTATACATCCGTCTACCTATATAACCTAACATCTATTTACATCCGTCTACCTATATAACCTAACATCTATCTATACATCCGTCTACCTATATAACCTAACATATATCTACATCCGTCTACCTATATAACCTAACATCTATCTATACATCCGTCTACCTATATAACCTAACATCTATTTACATCCGTCTACCTATATAACCTAACATCTATCTATACATCCGTCTACCTATATAACCTAACATATATCTACATCCGTCTACCTATATAACCTAACATCTATCTATACATCCGTCTACCTATATAACCTAACATCTATCTATACATCCGTCTACCTATATAACCTAACATATATCTACATCCGTCTACCTATATAACCTAACATATATCTATACATCCGTCCACCTATATAACCTAACATCTATCTATACATCCGTCTACCTATATAACCTAACATCTATTTACATCCGTCTACCTATATAACCTAACATCTATCTATACATCCGTCTACCTATATAACCTAACATCTATCTACATCCGTCTACCTATATAACCTAACATCTATTTACATCCGTCTACCTATATAACCTAACATCTATTTACATCCGTCTACCTATATAACCTAACATCTATTTACATCCGTCTACCTATATAACCTAACATCTATTTACATCCGTCTACCTATATAACCTAACATCTATCTATACATCCGTCTACCTATATAACCTAACACCTATCTACATCGGTCTACCTATATAACCTAACATCTATTTACATCCGTCTACCTATATAACCTAACATCTATCCACATCCGTCTACCTATATAACCTAACATCTATCCACATCCGTCTACCTATATAACCTAACATCTATCCACATCCGTCTACCTATATAACCTAACATCTATCCACATCCGTCTACCTATATAACCTAACATCTATTTACATCCGTCTACTTATATAACCTAACATCTATTTACATCCGTCTACCTATATAACCTAACACCTATCTACATCCGTCTACCTATATAACCAAACATCTATTTACATCCGTCTACCTATATAACCTAACATCTATCTACATCCGTCTACCTATATAACCTAACATCTATCTACATCCGTCTACCTATATAACCTAACATCTATCTACATCCGTCTACCTATATAACCTAACATCTATCTACATCCGTCTACCAATTTACATCTCAAATGGACACGAAAACATATTATGATAACGGTACAGACGTAATTTAAATACATCGTTAGACAAAAACATAATTAAATTTGTTACCGTTGAATTCAAAAATAAAACTGAACTAGCTTTGTCCTTCCTGACTTCGCGGTTTTATATTTTCATATCTATATCCGTTACAATTCCTCAATACATGATCTAAATCTCATGTAACACTCGTCATTAAACACATAATCGAGATGAACACACACACAGACAGACATAGACCAAAACATAGTTACAGAACACAGTATAGTATACATGTCTCGTTACCTCCAGTCTAGAATATCACATTGGCACAGGAAGTCATTTTGTTTAAAATCCATGCTTACACATTTCCGGTATACTTTTTTTTTAAAAAATCCACCAGTAGCCAATCCAGAATCAAAAAGGGGCAAAAAAACACAGCTCTACAATCAATTTTGTTCTTCTTTCTATCCTCTTTCTCTATCCATCTATCTCCTCCTCCTCGCCCTTCTCTCCCTCTCGTTCCTTTTCTCTGTCTCGGATGCCGGAGTTTAGAACTCACAAAACAATAAGAAATCGAGAGTTTGCTGCCCGAAACAAGGGCGGTAAGTAGGTCTGGTAAACATGAAGGGCCGGCAGGGGAGAGGACACCGATGAATTTAGCCAGTGTCCGCCCCTGATGTTTGCTTATTAGACACTGCTACCGGGTGCTCGCGCTCAGAGACAGGCGGGGCGGGGCGGGGCGGGCGCACTTTAAGCACAGCAGGACAAGTTAGGGACAGTCGGTGGTTTCAGTGGTGAGGAGTGGAGAAGGGGGGAGGGGGAGTAAGAGTGGATGAGACGGAGAGTGTGAGACACCGTGTGAGAGTGGGAGAAAGAATTAAGAGTGGGAGGGAGAGTGTGAGAGACCGTGTGAGAGTGGGAGAAAGAATTATGAGTAGGAGGGAGAGTGTGAGAGACCGTGTGAGAGTGGGAGAAAGAATTATGAGTGGGAGGGAGAGTGTGAGAGACCGTGTGAGAGTGGGAGAAAGAATTATGAGTGGGAGAGAGAGAGTGTGAGACACCGTGTGAGAGTGGGAGAAAGAATTATGAGTGGGAGGGAGAGTGTGAGAGACCGTGTGAGAGTGGGAGAAATAAGTATGAATGGGAGGGACAGTGTGAGAGACCGTGTGAGAGTGGGAGAAAGAATTAAGAGTGGAAGGGAGAGTGTGAGAGACCGTGTGAGAGTGGGAGAAAGAATTATGAGAGGGAGAGAGAGTGTGAGAGACCGTGTGAGAGTGGGAGAATGAATTATGAGTGGTAGGGAGAGTGTGAGAGACCGTGTGAGAGTGGGAGAATGAATTATGAGTGGTAGGGAGAGTGTGAGACACCGTGTGAGAGTGGGAGAAAGAATTATGAGTGGGAGAGAGAGTGTGAGAGACCATGTGAGAGTGGGAGAAAGAATTATGAGTGGGAGGGAGAGTGTGAGAGACCGTGTGAGAGTGGGAGAAAGAATTATGAGTGGGAGGGAGAGTGCGAGACACCGTGTGAGAGTGGGAGAAAGAATTATGAGTGGGAGGGAGAGTGTGAGACACCGTCCGAGAGTGGGAGAAAGAATTATGAGTGGGAGGGAGAGTGTGAGACACCGTGTGAGAGTGGGAGAAAGAATTATGAGTGGGAGGGAGAGTGTGAGACACCGTGTGAGAGTGGGAGAAAGAATTATGAGTGGGAGGGAGAGTGTGAGACACCGTGTGAGAGTGGGAGAAAGAATTATGAGTGGGAGGGAGAGTGTGAGACACCGTGTGAGAGTGGGAGAAAGAATTATGAGTGGGAGGGAGAGTGTGAGAGACCGTGTGAGAGTGGTAGAAAGAATTATGAGTGGGAGTGAGAGTGTGAGAGACCATGTGAGAGTGGGAGAAAGAATTATGAGTGGGAGGGAGAGTGTGAGAGACCGCGAGAGAGGGGGGATACAGAGAGAGAAAGAGCGTGGTGATTAATGAGAGATTTTGAAAGGGTGAACTGAGTGAAAGAGGTTTCATAGTTACTCATGATAGGAGGAACAGAGTGAGAGGAAGAGGAACACAGTGAGAGGAGAAGGAACAGAGTGAGAGGAGGAAGAACAAGAGTGAGAGGAGGAGAAACAGAGTGAGAGGAAGAGGCACAGAGTGAGAAGTAACATAAAGGGAATTAATGAAAGGTTTAAAGATGATCAGCAAGAGAAGGGTCAGCAGCTGTCAACAGCAAGAAAATGGTCACCAGTTGTAAAAAGCAAGAAAAGGATTAGCAGGATCATTAGAAAGACAAGGGTCAGTAGGAGTCAACGGTAAGAGAAGGGTCAGCAGGGGCTGCAATCAAGAGAAGATTCAGCACCCGTGAAGTGACGTCATCCATTATGCAGGGGATGTCACCATGAATATGACACCTGTTAGGTGACGTCATCTATTGCTCAGGTGATGTGACCATGAATGCTACTCCTGTGAATTGATGTCATCTATTGTTCAGATCCCGTCACCTTGATTGTGACACATGTGAAGTGACGTCACTTGTCCTTTCTATCAAAGACGGCCGCGCCACTGTGGTAGATCCGGAAGAAAGAGGTGCCATAATATGGAGATTTTCGTGTGGGTCGCCGTGAGAATGTGTATGAATCGTATCAGGTATTGCAATCAAATCTGCTAAAACCACCATCGCTACTCTTCTGATCCCGACAAAAAAAATTTGCGCAAGGGTTAAGGGGAAAAAACTCCAGCTCACAACAATTCTGTTTGGAGATTTTTTTGATACCGCGAAGCTGTCGAGCTCGAGATTGTGTGATCTTTAAATATTTAGACGCAGCACTTCTCGTGGAGATGGTCTAGGATCTTACACAAGTATCGAGCATGCTAGACGTTTCGGCGAGAGCTGATACTAAACAGATACGCATTTCAGAGGGTTTTTGTGTTTTTGTTGTTTTGTTTCTTTAAACAAGATGCATTCAATGATTTTATGGAGAAAAAAAAGATTTTTTTGTTCAATCACACTGAATGTATGGGGCAGACAGGGGCGTTGGTATGATGGGGTGAGGAGGTAAGGGAGATCCGCCCCTGCGATGCGTAACGCATAGATATAGGGACTCATTGTTGGCAACAACAACAATTATTATTTTTTTCCAATCGCTTTGGGCAGCACCAGTCCTGATAATTATGTAAGCGTTCAGGCATTTTTAATTTTTTTTTAAAAATAGGAGTAAATGGGTATAAACGGAAACAGCGTGGGGACGGGAGGGGGGAGGGAACGAGAGTGTGGGGTAGTTAAATGAAAAATGATAAGAGAGTCTAATAAAGACGGAGATAGAGAGAGGGAGAGAGAAAGAGAGAGAGACAGACATAAATGGAGAGAAAGAGAGAGAGAGAGAGAGAGAGAGAGAGAGAGAGAGAGAGAGAAAGATAGAGAGAGAGACAGAGAGAAATGTATAAAGCTACTGATTTAATGACACTGAGGATGATAGAAGGGTAAGAATGCTTGTAACTGTCGAATGTAGACGAATGGTGATTGTAACTGTCGAATGTAGACGAATGTTGGTTGTAACTGTCGAATGTAGACGAATGGTGCTTGTAACTGTCGAATGTAGACGAATGGTGATTGTAACTGTCGAATGTAGACGAATGGTGATTGTAACTGTCGAATGTAGACGAATGGTGATTGTAACTGTCTAATATAGACAAATGGTGATTGTAACGATCGAATTGACGCTGTATAAATAATAAACATGTGAGACGTGATGGATTCTGAGAAAAGCTTATGCACACATACACATTCAACAGTAAACTACTACAGAAAAGTACACACACACACAAGTACATACACATATGCACACACATACACACAAGTACACACCCCCACACACACACAAGTACACACCCACACACATTCACACAAGTATACACACATACACACAATAGTACACAGAAGTACACGCACATATACATTGTTACAGACACATATACTCACACTGAAGTACACCCCCTCACACATACACATTACAGACACAAGTACACACACACATACAAACTTACACACACTCAAGTACACAACCACACACATACACACAAGAACACATAGACATACAGACAAACACATATAAACACACGCATACACACAAATACACATTTATTTTCAGAGGAGGATTTAGGAGGTCCGAAAAGAGTGACCGAAAACTTACGATAGAAGGATGTATACATTTCAGTAACTCATCACTGAAGGCTAATTCTGAGGAACAACACAAAAACTCTTGTATTGCATGCTGCGTGCACGAGCACTTTGTTAAGTATCGGGATTATTCCAATCTAATCCTAATCCCAAACGCCACATGTGGCAGGGCGGGTGTGTTTCCAAGTCCATCTTTAGCTTCATCTGATTCTTCTGTCCATCCGTTTAGCTTCATCCGATTCTTCTGTCCATGCCATCCGTTTAGCTTCAGCACATATGGTTTTGTTACGTGTCACTCGTTCTTTGAATTCAATTGTCAATGGTTCTGTCTTTACTTGTCACTGGTTCTGTCTTTACTTGTCACTGGCACTGTCTTTCCTTGTCACTGGTACTGTCTTTGCTTATCTCTTGTTCATTCAATAGACTCATTTCAAGATTGTACAGTGAAACCTTGAAATAACGAACTTTGATTTCGTACCCTCCCTGCAATATGCGCTAACTCACTCGGCTTGAACAATTTGAGACTAACTTGACTTTGTAAAAAAAACACAAAAAAACTTGAAATAGCACACATTTTATTAAATTTAAAAGTCCTGCGCTATTTCCAAGTTCCAGCGTAATGATACAAGGGAAGATTACCTTAACCATTATTGACTGTTTATTTTCAATAAATAGCGCTACGACTGCACACATACACTCACACACAACCATTCACTCACACACACCCACTCATACACTCAACCACATGGGACCTCTCTGTTACGGACAGTTTATCACCCCAACATCCGGTCTCGTCTGTCTCGTTAAATCTCGGCTTGACCTAATTCCATAGAGCGACCCTTTTCTCTCTTTTCATTCTCCATTGTCCTATCGACTTAATGCTAAATAATCATTTCCTCTCATTCAATGCCACTTACTCTTTCAATATTTCTCTCTTTGCCTCCGATACAATGTTTCTTATTCCTCTAATCGAATTCTACATTCCCTTTCTATGTTTATAATGCCTGCAATCAAATGTTACATTCCCTTTCTATGTTTATAATCCTGCAATCAAATGTTACATTCCCTTTCTATGTTTATAATGCCTGCAATCAAATGTTACATTCCCTTTCTATGTGTTTATAATGCCTGCAATCAAATGTTACATTCCCTTTCTATGTTTATAATGCCTGCAATCAAATGTTACATTCCCTTTCTATGTTTATAATGCCTGCAATCAAATGTTACATTCCCTTTCTATGTTTATAATGCCTGCAATCAAATGTTACATTCCCTTTCTATGTATATAATGCCTGCAATCAAATGTTACATTCCCTTTCTATGTTTATAATGCCTGCAATCAAATGTTACATTCCCTTTCTATGTGTTTATAATGCCTGCAATCAAATGTTACATTCCCTTTCTATGTTTATAATGCCTGCAATCAAATGTTACATTCCCTTTCTATGTTTATAATGCCTGCAATCAAATGTTGCATTCCCTTTCTATGTTTATAATGCCTGCAATCAAATGTTACATTCCCTTTCTATGTTTATAATGCCTGCAATCAAATGTTATATTCCCTTTCTATGTTTATAATGCCTGCAATCAAATGTTACATTCCCTTTCTATGTTTATAATGCCTGCAATCAAATGTTACATTCCCTTTCTATGTTTATAATGCCTGCAATCAAATGTTACATTCCCTTTCTATGTTTATAATGCCTGCAATCAAATGTTACATTCCCTTTCTATGTTTATAATGCCTGCAATCAAATGTTACATTCCCTTTCTATGTGTTTATAATGCCTGCAATCAAATGTTACATTCCCTTTCTATGTTTATAATGCCTGCAATCAAATGTTACATTCCCTTTCTATGTTTATAATGCCTGCAATCAAATGTTACATTCCCTTTCTATGTTTATAATGCCTGCAATCAAATGTTACATTCCCTTTCTATGTTTATAATGCCTGCAATCAAATGTTACATTCCCTTTCTATGTTTATAATGCCTGCAATCAAATGTTACATTCCCTTTCTATGTTTATAATGCCTGCAATCAAATGTTACATTCCCTTTCTATGTTTATAATGCCTGCAATCAAATGTTACATTCCCTTTCTATGTTTATAATGCCTGCAATCAAATGTTACATTCCCTTTCTATGTTTATAATGCCTGCAATCAAATGTTACATTCCCTTTCTATGTTTATAATGCCTGCAATCAAATGTTACATTCCCTTTCTATGTTTATAATGCCTGCAATCAAATGTTACATTCCCTTTCTATGTTTATAATGCCTGCAATCAAATGTTACATTCCCTTTCTATGTTTATAATGCCTGCAATCAAATGTTACATTCCCTTTCTATGTTTATAATGCCTGCAATCAAATGTTACATTCCCTTTCTATGTTTATAATGCCTGCAATCAAATGTTACATTCCCTTTCTATGTTTATAATGCCTGCAATCAAATGTTACATTCCCTTTCTATGTTTATAATGCCTGCAATCAAATGTTACATTCCCTTTCTATGTTTATAATGCCTGCAATCAAATGTTACATTCCCTTTCTATGTTTATAATGCCTGCAATCAAATGTTACATTCCCTTTCTATGTTTATAATGCCTGCAATCAAATGTTACATTCCCTTTCTATGTTTATAATGCCTGCAATCAAATGTTACATTCCCTTTCTATGTTTATAATGCCTGCAATCAAATGTTACATTCCCTTTCTATGTTTATAATGCCTGCAATCAAATGTTACATTCCCTTTCTATGTTTATAATGCCTGCAATCAAATGTTACATTCCCTTTCTATGTTTATAATGCCTGCAATCAAATGTTACATTCCCTTTCTATGTTTATAATGCCTGCAATCAAATGTTACATTCCCTTTCTATGTTTATAATGCCTGCAATCAAATGTTACATTCCCTTTCTATGTTTATAATGCCTGCAATCAAATGTTACATTCCCTTTCTATGTTTATAATGCCTGCAATCAAATGTTACATTCCCTTTCTATGTTTATAATGCCTGCAATCAAATGTTACATTCCCTTTCTATGTTTATAATGCCTGCAATCAAATGTTACATTCCCTTTCTATGTTTATAATGCCTGCAATCAAATGTTACATTCCCTTTCTATGTTTATAATGCCTGCAATCAAATGTTACATTCCCTTTCTATGTTTATAATGCCTGCAATCAAATGTTACATTCCCTTTCTATGTTTATAATGCCTGCAATCAAATGTTACATTCCCTGTCAATGTTTCTCGTGCGTCCAGTCAAATGTTACATTCCCTGTCAATTTTTTTTGTGCCTTCCAATCATGTGTCCTTACCTTTTTCAAAATTTCTCTCAGTGCCCATTCATTTTCAATCGCCTGGCTTTCAAAGACCTTGTCAAGGAAACTGTACTCAGTGACCCCCTCTCATACACCTGACTTAAAGATGTTTAAGAAACATTTAGACTATTTGACATATTTTAATCCCGGCAACCTCTGCAAGTCATTCAATAACAAAACTAGACTTATTAGATATTCGAATCGCTTCCCTTTAACTCCACACGACGTTCGAGTTATCATACTTTTATTTAAAGTGGGAGGTAATAAATCTTCATTTATATCTCAATTACACCCGGGCTGTCTCACCCTCCACCACCCTCCCCGTCTTCTCTGACCTGGACTAATTTCATCCTGACATATATTTGTTTGGTCCAGTCCTCTCTTATGGGCGGGCCGCACGTTAGCTCGTATGTTTACATTAAACGCGCGGTTTAATTGGTCATAACCCATTCATTGCCCAACCAACCCCCTGTTTTAAAAACACATGAACACGTGAACACATGAACAAAAGCACATCAAAATATGTTTTTAATTTTTTTTTCATTGTTGGGAATCTCAGTTCTCGCTTATATATGGTACAGTCTTAAGGTGTATTCCCATTATGTGGTACAGTCTTAAGGTGTATTCCCATTATGTGGTACAGTCTTAAGGTGTATTCCCGTTATGTGGTACAGTCTTTGGATGTGTATTCCCATTGTGTGGTACATTTTTTGGTTGTATTCCCATTGTGTGGTACAGTCTTTGGTTGTATTCCCATTGTGTGGTGCAGTCTTTCGTTATTTAAGATTGTTCAATAGGGGCCAGTGACAAAAAAAAGCTGAGATATTTTAATTTAAAATACACTAACTAAAAGGATCAACTTCGTTTGAATATTTCTACTGTTATACTATGAACACAAAGGCGATGCAGACATAGACGTAGATGGTCAATTTTCTATTTAATTAACAATATGCCAATTAAAAAAACAACATATATTATATACGTCTTTATTGGTCGCCCTTAACGACCTCTTCCACGTCAGGATAACACTGAATATCAGCATTCATCTCAAACACAATGAATGAAATTTAAAAAAAAATTGCATATATATTTTAAAAAATAATAAAAATAAACAATATAAAGCGAGGTAAACTAAAAGGGAATTCTCATAACTTAAGTGATAAACTCCCTTTGTTTCTGACACCTTGGTGTCAAGATTTGTTGTCAAAAGGCCCACGCCCCATTATCATCAATAAAATACCACCCAAAGGCTCCTGTGGGGCGCCCGGTAACTTATGTCGCAGTCTTGGTCCTTGGATACACCATTGAACTTAACATCCTTTACATCAATTAAACTTCAAACATCTTTTACATCAACTAAACTTCTAACATCTTTTACATCAACTAAACTTCCAACATCTTTTACATCAACTATACTTTTAACATCTTTTACATCAACTAAACTTTTAACATCTTTTACATCAACTAAACTTCCAACATCTTTTACATCAACTAAACTTCCAACATCTTTTACATCAACTAAACTTCCAACATCTTTTACATCAACTAAACTTCCAACATCTTTTACATCAACTAAACTTCCAACATATTTTACATCAACTAAACGTCAAGCCGGTCAATCAACATTGTTAGACAAAATTAAAAATCAACTTTTCCATTAAAAAAAAATAATTCAATCATTCTTCCCTCCATTTATTCTCAGAGTTGACGTCTGACCCATCATGCACCCCTCGACAGGAAGCCGTAAGATGGTAAGTTTATAAGGAATCGTGGAGAGAGAAAGGAAGCAATGCTTGACGCCATCTTGTTTACATCTGACACAAATATCGACAGGACAAGACAGCAGTTTGGTTTCGAGGATTCGATGCACATGACCCCCCTCCCCAGACACACATATTGCCCCCATCCATACACACACACATAACACCTCCACCCCCACCACAAACACACACAACCCTTCCAAACACCCGGGACAAAAAAAATTTGTTTTTTTAAAGACGCCTGTCGTAGTTCCGAAAACGTCTGAAAGAAATTTGAATTGTGTCTGTGTGAATTTGTGGGTGTATGAGTGCATGTGTGTAGGTGTGCGAGTATGTGTGTAGGTGTAAGTGTGTGTGTGTGTGAGGGTGTGTGTGTGGCAAGATTTGATGGTTACCTGTGAGTAGGAGAATTAATGTGGCCATGTGGAGGTTGTTTTGGTGGAGGGATGAGGATCTATTGTGAGGAGATTGCGGCTCTAGCGTATATGGATGGTCGTCCGTGGATATCGGTGAGTGAACATTGGAATGCACGAGGGAACCGATGGCATGGGTATAGATTGGTTGGGGGGGGGGAAGGGGGTGGTATAATGTTGTTGTTTTTTTAATAGCAGAAATCAAGTCATAAATATATAGATGAACATAAGCAGGCTCACAATTTGTGATGACTTTATATTTCAAGACGTGGGCGCAGGGCCGTCTTAACGCATAGGCCCGTTGGGCATTTGCCCGGGGGCCCACGGGCATAGTGGCCCCATGGGAATATGTTTATTTATATATATTATGTATATTAATTTTTAATTCCTGCGGGGGGGCACTCTTTCTTTGCCCAGGGGCCCAACACTATTTCTTTGCCCGGGGGCCCAAAATGGTGTAAAGACGGCTCTGCGTGGGCGGTGGTATACTTGTTTAGTAATTGAAGAGGTCGAAAAATGTTTTCGATGTCGTTGATGATTTATTTATTTATTTTTTTTTGGGGGGGGGGTCAAAATGCCCAGTAGCCCAATTTCGACTTTAAAACCCCCCCCCCATTTTTTTTGCCATACCAGATTGACGATGCTGCCAGGTTTCGTCGTAACATTCATTCCGACAGTCGCTAAATGACAACATTGATGTACTGTCTTTAACAAACAACAAATATCTTTACTTCAAATTCGCCGCAGGTTTTATTCTTTTCCATGAACAGAAGAAAATTCTGAACTGGTTTTACATATAGAATTAGGTTTTTTATTTATAAAACGTAACATCGCGTAACACAGAAACAATGTTGGCAACGATAATGGGGGATGGTAAAGAAATTAAAAAGTGAACTATGGAATATGAGATACTGACTATCATGGTGACATATGAAAGATGGGATTTGACATACTGCGTTCAAAAAGTAAAATATGAAACATGGGTTATGAAATGAAATAGAAAAGAGGGGATGTGAAATATGGTCTGAGGGCAGGTTATGAAAGATGAAGTATGTTTTTTTTTAAAATGTTTGCTACAACATTTGGAGTAAAATTGATAGGCAGAGATGTTTGCACTTCTTATATCTATGATTGATAGGCAGAGATGTTTGCACTTCTTATATCTATGATTGATAGGCAGAGATGTTTGCACTTCTTATATCTATGATTGATAGGCAGAGATGTTTGCACTTCTTATATCTATGATTGATAGGCAGAGATGTTTGCACTTCTTATATCTATGATTGATAGGCAGAGATGTTTGCACTTCTTATATCTATGATTGATAGGCAGAGATGTTTGCACTTCTTATATCTATGATTGATAGGCAGAGATGTTTGCACTTCTTATATCTATGATTGATAGGCAGAGATGTTTGCACTTCTTATATCTATGATTGATAGGCAGAGATGTTTGCACTTCTTATATCTATGATTGATAGGCAGAGATGTTTGCACTTCTTATATCTATGATTGATAGGCAGAGATGTTTGCACTTCTTATATCTATGATTGATAGGCAGAGATGTTTGCACTTCTTATATCTATGATTGATAGGCAGAGATGTTTGCACTTCTTATATCTATGATTGATAGGCAGAGATGTTTGCACTTCTTATATCTATGATTGATAGGCAGAGATGTTTGCACTTCTTATATCTATGATTGATAGGCAGAGATGTTTGCACTTCTTATATCTATGATTGATAGGCAGAGATGTTTGCACTTCTTATATCTATGATTGATAGGCAGAGATGTTTGCACTTCTTATATCTATGATTGATAGGCAGAGATGTTTGCACTTCTTATATCTATGATTGATAGGCAGAGATGTTTGCACTTCTTATATCTATGATTGATAGGCAGAGATGTTTGCACTTCTTATATCTATGATTGATAGGCAGAGATGTTTGCACTTCTTATATCTATGATTGATAGGCAGAGATGTTTGCACTTCTTATATCTATGATTGATAGGCAGAGATGTTTGCACTTCTTATATCTATGATTGATAGGCAGAGATGTTTGCACTTCTTATATCTATGATTGATAGGCAGAGATGTTTGCACTTCTTATATCTATGATTGATAGGCAGAGATGTTTGCACTTCTTATATCTATGATTGATAGGCAGAGATGTTTGCACTTCTTATATCTATGATTGATAGGCAGAGATGTTTGCACTTCTTATATCTATGATTGATAGGCAGAGATGTTTGCACTTCTTATATCTATGATTGATAGGCAGAGATGTTTGCACTTCTTATATCTATGATTGATAGGCAGAGATGTTTGCACTTCTTATATCTATGATTGATAGGCAGAGATGTTTGCACTTCTTATATCTATGATTGATAGGCAGAGATGTTTGCACTTCTTATATCTATGATTGATAGGCAGAGATGTTTGCACTTCTTATATCTATGATTGATAGGCAGAGATGTTTGCACTTCTTATATCTATGATTGATAGGCAGAGATGTTTGCACTTCTTATATCTATGATTGATAGGCAGAGATGTTTGCACTTCTTATATCTATGATTGATAGGCAGAGATGTTTGCACTTCTTATATCTATGATTGATAGGCAGAGATGTTTGCACTTCTTATATCTATGATTGATAGGCAGAGATGTTTGCACTTCTTATATCTATGATTGATAGGCAGAGATGTTTGCACTTCTTATATCTATGATTGATAGGCAGAGATGTTTGCACTTCTTATATCTATGATTGATAGGCAGAGATGTTTGCACTTCTTATATCTATGATTGATAGGCAGAGATGTTTGCACTTCTTATATCTATGATTGATAGGCAGAGATGTTTGCACTTCTTATATCTATGATTGATAGGCAGAGATGTTTGCACTTCTTATATCTATGATTGATAGGCAGAGATGTTTGCACTTCTTATATCTATGATTGATAGGCAGAGATGTTTGCACTTCTTATATCTATGATTGATAGGCAGAGATGTTTGCACTTCTTATATCTATGATTGATAGGCAGAGATGTTTGCACTTCTTATATCTATGATTGATAGGCAGAGATGTTTGCACTTCTTATATCTATGATTGATAGGCAGAGATGTTTGCACTTCTTATATCTATGATTGATAGGCAGAGATGTTTGCACTTCTTATATCTATGATTGATAGGCAGAGATGTTTGCACTTCTTATATCTATGATTGATAGGCAGAGATGTTTGCACTTCTTATATCTATGATTGATAGGCAGAGATGTTTGCACTTCTTATATCTATGATTGATAGGCAGAGATGTTTGCACTTCTTATATCTATGATTGATAGGCAGAGATGTTTGCACTTCTTATATCTATGATTGATAGGCAGAGATGTTTGCACTTCTTATATCTATGATTGATAGGCAGAGATGTTTGCACTTCTTATATCTATGATTGATAGGCAGAGATGTTTGCACTTCTTATATCTATGATTGATAGGCAGAGATGTTTGCACTTCTTATATCTATGATTGATAGGCAGAGATGTTTGCACTTCTTATATCTATGATTGATAGGCAGAGATGTTTGCACTTCTTATATCTATGATTGATAGGCAGAGATGTTTGCACTTCTTATATCTATGATTGATAGGCAGAGATGTTTGCACTTCTTATATCTATGATTGATAGGCAGAGATGTTTGCACTTCTTATATCTATGATTGATAGGCAGAGATGTTTGCACTTCTTATATCTATGATTGATAGGCAGAGATGTTTGCACTTCTTATATCTATGATTGATAGGCAGAGATGTTTGCACTTCTTATATCTATGATTGATAGGCAGAGATGTTTGCACTTCTTATATCTATGATTGATAGGCAGAGATGTTTGCACTTCTTATATCTATGATTGATAGGCAGAGATGTTTGCACTTCTTATATCTATGATTGATAGGCAGAGATGTTTGCACTTCTTATATCTATGATTGATAGGCAGAGATGTTTGCACTTCTTATATCTATGATTGATAGGCAGAGATGTTTGCACTTCTTATATCTATGATTGATAGGCAGAGATGTTTGCACTTCTTATATCTATGATTGATAGGCAGAGATGTTTGCACTTCTTATATCTATGATTGATAGGCAGAGATGTTTGCACTTCTTATATCTATGATTGATAGGCAGAGATGTTTGCACTTCTTATATCTATGATTGATAGGCAGAGATGTTTGCACTTCTTATATCTATGATTGATAGGCAGAGATGTTTGCACTTCTTATATCTATGATTGATAGGCAGAGATGTTTGCACTTCTTATATCTATGATTGATAGGCAGAGATGTTTGCACTTCTTATATCTATGATTGATAGGCAGAGATGTTTGCACTTCTTATATCTATGATTGATAGGCAGAGATGTTTGCACTTCTTATATCTATGATTGATAGGCAGAGATGTTTGCACTTCTTATATCTATGATTGATAGGCAGAGATGTTTGCACTTCTTATATCTATGATTGATAGGCAGAGATGTTTGCACTTCTTATATCTATGATTGATAGGCAGAGATGTTTGCACTTCTTATATCTATGATTGATAGGCAGAGATGTTTGCACTTCTTATATCTATGATTGATAGGCAGAGATGTTTGCACTTCTTATATCTATGATTGATAGGCAGAGATGTTTGCACTTCTTATATCTATGATTGATAGGCAGAGATGTTTGCACTTCTTATATCTATGATTGATAGGCAGAGATGTTTGCACTTCTTATATCTATGATTGATAGGCAGAGATGTTTGCACTTCTTATATCTATGATTGATAGGCAGAGATGTTTGCACTTCTTATATCTATGATTGATAGGCAGAGATGTTTGCACTTCTTATATCTATGATTGATAGGCAGAGATGTTTGCACTTCTTATATCTATGATTGATAGGCAGAGATGTTTGCACTTCTTATATCTATGATTGATAGGCAGAGATGTTTGCACTTCTTATATCTATGATTGATAGGCAGAGATGTTTGCACTTCTTATATCTATGATTGATAGGCAGAGATGTTTGCACTTCTTATATCTATGATTGATAGGCAGAGATGTTTGCACTTCTTATATCTATGATTGATAGGCAGAGATGTTTGCACTTCTTATATCTATGATTGATAGGCAGAGATGTTTGCACTTCTTATATCTATGATTGATAGGCAGAGATGTTTGCACTTCTTATATCTATGATTGATAGGCAGAGATGTTTGCACTTCTTATATCTATGATTGATAGGCAGAGATGTTTGCACTTCTTATATCTATGATTGATAGGCAGAGATGTTTGCACTTCTTATATCTATGATTGATAGGCAGAGATGTTTGCACTTCTTATATCTATGATTGATAGGCAGAGATGTTTGCACTTCTTATATCTATGATTGATAGGCAGAGATGTTTGCACTTCTTATATCTATGATTGATAGGCAGAGATGTTTGCACTTCTTATATCTATGATTGATAGGCAGAGATGTTTGCACTTCTTATATCTATGATTGATAGGCAGAGATGTTTGCACTTCTTATATCTATGATTGATAGGCAGAGATGTTTGCACTTCTTATATCTATGATTGATAGGCAGAGATGTTTGCACTTCTTATATCTATGATTGATAGGCAGAGATGTTTGCACTTCTTATATCTATGATTGATAGGCAGAGATGTTTGCACTTCTTATATCTATGATTGATAGGCAGAGATGTTTGCACTTCTTATATCTATGATTGATAGGCAGAGATGTTTGCACTTCTTATATCTATGATTGATAGGCAGAGATGTTTGCACTTCTTATATCTATGATTGATAGGCAGAGATGTTTGCACTTCTTATATCTATGATTGATAGGCAGAGATGTTTGCACTTCTTATATCTATGATTGATAGGCAGAGATGTTTGCACTTCTTATATCTATGATTGATAGGCAGAGATGTTTGCACTTCTTATATCTATGATTGATAGGCAGAGATGTTTGCACTTCTTATATCTATGATTGATAGGCAGAGATGTTTGCACTTCTTATATCTATGATTGATAGGCAGAGATGTTTGCACTTCTTATATCTATGATTGATAGGCAGAGATGTTTGCACTTCTTATATCTATGATTGATAGGCAGAGATGTTTGCACTTCTTATATCTATGATTGATAGGCAGAGATGTTTGCACTTCTTATATCTATGATTGATAGGCAGAGATGTTTGCACTTCTTATATCTATGATTGATAGGCAGAGATGTTTGCACTTCTTATATCTATGATTGATAGGCAGAGATGTTTGCACTTCTTATATCTATGATTGATAGGCAGAGATGTTTGCACTTCTTATATCTATGATTGATAGGCAGAGATGTTTGCACTTCTTATATCTATGATTGATAGGCAGAGATGTTTGCACTTCTTATATCTATGATTGATAGGCAGAGATGTTTGCACTTCTTATATCTATGATTGATAGGCAGAGATGTTTGCACTTCTTATATCTATGATTGATAGGCAGAGATGTTTGCACTTCTTATATCTATGATTGATAGGCAGAGATGTTTGCACTTCTTATATCTATGATTGATAGGCAGAGATGTTTGCACTTCTTATATCTATGATTGATAGGCAGAGATGTTTGCACTTCTTATATCTATGATTGATAGGCAGAGATGTTTGCACTTCTTATATCTATGATTGATAGGCAGAGATGTTTGCACTTCTTATATCTATGATTGATAGGCAGAGATGTTTGCACTTCTTATATCTATGATTGATAGGCAGAGATGTTTGCACTTCTTATATCTATGATTGATAGGCAGAGATGTTTGCACTTCTTATATCTATGATTGATAGGCAGAGATGTTTGCACTTCTTATATCTATGATTGATAGGCAGAGATGTTTGCACTTCTTATATCTATGATTGATAGGCAGAGATGTTTGCACTTCTTATATCTATGATTGATAGGCAGAGATGTTTGCACTTCTTATATCTATGATTGATAGGCAGAGATGTTTGCACTTCTTATATCTATGATTGATAGGCAGAGATGTTTGCACTTCTTATATCTATGATTGATAGGCAGAGATGTTTGCACTTCTTATATCTATGATTGATAGGCAGAGATGTTTGCACTTCTTATATCTATGATTGATAGGCAGAGATGTTTGCACTTCTTATATCTATGATTGATAGGCAGAGATGTTTGCACTTCTTATATCTATGATTGATAGGCAGAGATGTTTGCACTTCTTATATCTATGATTGATAGGCAGAGATGTTTGCACTTCTTATATCTATGATTGATAGGCAGAGATGTTTGCACTTCTTATATCTATGATTGATAGGCAGAGATGTTTGCACTTCTTATATCTATGATTGATAGGCAGAGATGTTTGCACTTCTTATATCTATGATTGATAGGCAGAGATGTTTGCACTTCTTATATCTATGATTGATAGGCAGAGATGTTTGCACTTCTTATATCTATGATTGATAGGCAGAGATGTTTGCACTTCTTATATCTATGATTGATAGGCAGAGATGTTTGCACTTCTTATATCTATGATTGATAGGCAGAGATGTTTGCACTTCTTATATCTATGATTGATAGGCAGAGATGTTTGCACTTCTTATATCTATGATTGATAGGCAGAGATGTTTGCACTTCTTATATCTATGATTGATAGGCAGAGATGTTTGCACTTCTTATATCTATGATTGATAGGCAGAGATGTTTGCACTTCTTATATCTATGATTGATAGGCAGAGATGTTTGCACTTCTTATATCTATGATTGATAGGCAGAGATGTTTGCACTTCTTATATCTATGATTGATAGGCAGAGATGTTTGCACTTCTTATATCTATGATTGATAGGCAGAGATGTTTGCACTTCTTATATCTATGATTGATAGGCAGAGATGTTTGCACTTCTTATATCTATGATTGATAGGCAGAGATGTTTGCACTTCTTATATCTATGATTGATAGGCAGAGATGTTTGCACTTCTTATATCTATGATTGATAGGCAGAGATGTTTGCACTTCTTATATCTATGATTGATAGGCAGAGATGTTTGCACTTCTTATATCTATGATTGATAGGCAGAGATGTTTGCACTTCTTATATCTATGATTGATAGGCAGAGATGTTTGCACTTCTTATATCTATGATTGATAGGCAGAGATGTTTGAACTTCTTATATCTATGATTGTTTTCTGTATAGCCTAACAAGAAAACAGAAACGACATCAATAAACATAACATTGTGACAAAAAACACAGAACTTTTTAGGAAAACTTGAATACTTAAAAAGGGCGGGGGGGGGGTAATCAAAACATATTGATTCTTGGTATTTATCTTATCTTATCTGTTACAGACGCTCCTCCTATAAAGAAGATTATTGCTTCGTACGCTTATCTGTGTCTGGTACTGCATTCTTATTAGATCTTTAAATGTTGATAAAGTGTTGGTTTTCCTGGTTTCTTCAGGCAACCCATTCAACATCTGAATTCCGGACGGGAATGAGCGAGAATTTGTTTTTGTTTGTTCTAAAATTTAAAACTATAATAAGAATGCAGGACTAGACACAAACCATAGATAAGCATAGGACGCAATGATCTTCTGTATAGAAGTAGCGTCTGTAACAGATAAGATAAGATAAGATAAGATATTATTACTGCTTTGCAGACTTTGCTCTTTGTTCTTCTATCGTCTAGTGTTTCAAGGTTTAATGATTTCAAATAATGGTGTTACTGTCGTCAGTTTGAATTTACATATTTCAAAATCTCAGTTATAAACTTTTTTTAAAAACTACTCTTTATTACCGCCGCTTTCAAATACCACTCCCAACTTCTCCTCAGGATTTTGGAATTTCCTGGTAATTTCCCAATGGCCGGTCGTTAAGGTAGAACAGGTATCTTTGCAAACGTAAACATTAAGTCTTTCCTTCTGTCCTGGGAGAGATCATAAACACTAGGAATGTCTCGCGAGTGCCACACCACCACCCCCCCACCACCCGTCTCTTGCCTCCCGCCTATATGCCACCAGCTCTCACCTTCAGCGATGAGTAGTGAAGTTTTAAAACATAATTCAACTTCAGATTTGATAATTTTGTCCATGATTGAAAAACACCATTGAATTCTGAATTAACCAGGAAGTCAGGATTGAAAAACACCATTGAATTCTGAATATGCTGGTGACCCAGGATTGAAAAACACACTTCAGTTCTAAATTCACTGTCGTACAGAATCCAAAAAACACTCCCAATTTTCATTCAGCGGTAAGCAAGGATTTCAAAATAACTAAAAAGGAACAATTTTATTTTTTTGTTGCTAATTGTTGCTACCGATATAATATTAAACTTTGATTGTTGGATATGCCCTGCATTAGTGATAGAGAGGTATTCTGTTTAAAAAATATAGTGATATTCTGTTTCAGAAATAGAGTGATACATTGTATTTACCGATAGAGTGATGTTTTTTTTTAGTGATATCGTGAGATTTTAGAAATTCAGCCAATTTTAGAAGGTTTCACCAAGTGAAACAAATTAACAGAAGCCGAAGTCGCAGGCCTTCTCCGTGACAGTTGTCATCTCCTTGTGACAGGCGGGTGACTTGACAAGTCAAGGATACAATTTGGCGCCACACGGTAAAGTGTCAGCTCTCGCCACGGGCTCGTCGATGATGTGTGTGTATCTGATGTGACGTCGGCAGACATCAGAGATAGATGGAACTAATTACGCAGTAGAGTCTCCTAATCGCCAAGACCCAATCCAAGGCCGACCTTATGACACCACTACAACATCCACCGCTAGATGACGCAATAAGGCTTGTCATTTCTAAGACCGTCAAACGTCATAACCCATTCGGTCATGGGCTATTTTTAGGTATTGAAGTCAACTTTTTTCAAATATCCGAAACAAAAGTGTATTTTGATGCATTGGTCTCGCAAATACTTTTTTTCTAGATGCAATTTTTTGTGAAAAAAATATCTATTTCTTTACGCTCAGTTTTTGCTGCTGAACAAATTAGTAAAATGCAGAGGACTTAAACATAATGGAAATGAGCCTGAACATTTTTAAAGTTGAGTGTAAACGGTCGTTCGATAGTCGTAAACACTTGTCCTAGTCCTTAGTTGTCTAGTCTTAAATTATATTTAAATTAATATTAATTTTCTTCCTTGGTCATTATAAAAATTTAAGCCTTAGTTGGACTTTAATTACAATTGCAGCATTTATATAAGAAATAAGTACCGTATACACTCGTTCGAAAGCCGACCTTTTTCGGATAAAATCTAGGGGAAAAAGTTGAGGGGGGGTCGGCTTATAAGCGGGTCATAGGTGATTTCTGCATGGATATTGAATAGCGGTGTTGTTATTGTAGATTGTAGATCATCAAGGTCCTTTTCTACATTATACAAGATTCGACTGATCTACCAGAAGCTTTAATATATTATTCAACATCTGCACTTAACGTATTTAATCATTTTATTTATTTTTGTGAATGTTTTAATAAATTGTTTTACAAATTTTGTTTTCAACAACGAATTTTAATGTACGCGCTTTCACCACTGTTTACCAAAGAATTTTTTTAAATACTGGTAACTCTTGCCCAACAAAGGCAAAGATAGGCAGTACAAAGTAAACAATCATACTGACTGATTTAGCGTGGAGTTTTTAAAAAATATGTACCGTTTTGTTTAAGCTGTCTTATTATTTTGGGGGGTTCGGCTTGCGAGCGGGTTATACACTTTTAATACTTTTCTCTTCCAAAAGAGTGTCGGCTTATGAACGAACGGGCTATAGAACAATTATATACGGTAGTTTCAATAAAAGACACCAACGAACGAGCGAATGATCTAGAGTCACTGATACATTTACATAGTTCATACGTGCAAGGGCGTTCTATTTTGCACAATATAATATATCATATAATATATCATATAATATAACTTTATATTTGTATTTAAAATACTAAAAAAGTAATCCTTTGAACAAGTTTTAGTCAACTTCCATGAGCCCATTCACTGTAATAGTCATGAACAAAAATTTACTAGTTGACCCCTTGGTATCTGCGGAAGTTACCGAGTTATAAATATATTCTTTTAATAGATTTTTAGAAATAGAAATAACAAGACCTATTGTGATGTCGATGGCAAAATTACATTAAAATGATAACATTTATTTATTTGTATTTTTTGGTATATGCAATTTACTCCAACATAGTTATTCAAACTTTAGCATGCACTTGTTGGTCAGATAGGTTAGTACAGTTATGCTTGTATATGCATGAGGTAGATTAAAGGATAGGTTAGTAAAGTTATGGTTGTATATGATGAGGTAGATTAAAGGATAGGTTAGTAAAGTTATGGTTGTATATGAGGTAGATTAAAGGATAGGTTAGTAAATTTATGGTTGTATATGAGGTAGATTAAAGGATATGTTAGTAAAGTTATGGTTGTATATGAGGTAGATTAAAGGATAGTTAGTAAAGGTATGGTTGTATATGAGGTAGATTAAAGTATATGTTAGTAAAGTTATGGTTGTATATGAGGTAGATTAAAAGATATGTTAGTAAAGTTATGGTGGTATATGAGGTAGATTAAAGGATATGTTAGTAAAGTTATGGTTGTATATGAGGTAGATTAAAGGATATGTTAGTAAAGTTATGGTGGTATATGAGGTAGATTAAAGGATAGGTTAGTAAATTTATGGTTGTATATGAGGTAGATTAAAGGATATGTTAGTAAAGTTATGGTGGTATATGAGGTAGATTAAAGGATAGGTTAGTAAATTTATGGTTGTATATGAGGTAGATTAAGGGATATGTTAGTAAAGTTATGGTTGTATATGAGGTAGATTAAAGGATAGGTTAGTAACGGTATGGTTGTATATGAGGTAGATTAAAGGATAGGTTAGTAAAGGTATGATTGTATATGAGGTAGATTAAAGGATAGGTTAGTAACGGTATGGTTGTATATGAGGTAGATTAAAGGATAGGTTAGTAACGGTATGGTTGTATATGAGGTAGATTAAAGGATAGGTTAGTAAAGGTATGGTTGTATACGAGGTAGATTAAAGGATAGGTTAGTAACGGTATGGTTGTATATGAGGTAGATTAAAGGATAGGTTAGTAACGGTATGGTTGTATATGAGGTAGATTAAAGGATAGGTTAGTAAAGGTATGGTTGTATATGATGTAGATTAAAGGAGCCACGTGAATGAGGATGGGTGCATGAAGACGTCATGGCTGTTTAGTTCAACTGTCCAATTAAGCTATTCGGCATGACGTCATAGTCGGTTAATTACCCCACCCGCCCTATCTCCTTGTTATAATTTCAATACAACTGTAGCGGAGAATCATGCGTTCAGACTGTAACATAGAGGGACGGGACAGAGCGGGGTTGGAGTAAACTCCGCAAGATTCATTGAGAGAGATAACGAAGCCAATGTGTCGGACACTTGGACTCGCTCATACCTCTGTGTGGACACAACGGCTGCGGTAACCAGGGAGCGGTGTCACGTCACGAAGTTGTGTTAGCAGCACAGATGTTACCGGGGCGCGGATTGGTTGTTTGCGCATAAACAAAGGCGACCATTGGTCAGGCTAATCTGACCTGGCAGCGGTCATAAAAAAAACCAAGTGTTGGAGAAATCGGTCAGCGTAGCGCTAGAGTTAACCTGTTAAAATAGGCCAAGTCTTAAAATTGAATAATTGATTTTTTTTAAGTGCTTGTGGGTAAGAAAAAAAAATTGACTGGTTGCCGTTTATAGCAATGTGCCACGTGATGTCGAAGGGGCTGTCAAAGACATTTTCCCAAGTTACAAAGACCTGCTCTCAGAAAAGTGTTAAGGGAAAAGCGTGTGGTATGAGCCTTGTCGTATTATGGCGGCAATTTATTAAGAGAAATATACGGCGTAATCAGTTGAACTAATTATATTTAGATAGACTTTTGCTCTTACTCTGTCTGTGACTCTTTCTCTCTCTCACTCCCTATCTTCTCAGTCGTCTAAAGCCATCTCTTTTTCTTCTTCAGATCGTTTAAGCTTTATTCGGTACCAGCGCAAATAGCATGTAAATTATTCGCTTCTGACTACGGTAAGAGTTAGGGTTACGGTAAAAGATAGTGTTATGGTAAGTGTTAGGTTTATGGTAAGTGTTAGGGTTATGGTAAGGATTAGTGTTACGATAAGAGTTTGGGTTATGTTAGAGTTAGGGTTAGAGTAAGAGTTAGAGTTATGGTAAAAGTTAGGGTTGTAGCAAGGGTTAGGGTTATGGTAAGAGTTAGGGTTATGGTAAGAGTTAGGGTTGTAGTATGAATTAATGTTATTATGTGGGGACTGAAGAATGTGGTATGGGAAACACTTAATCGTATCCACCACCGGTGTAACTTTTAATACACCACACCCAGTTTTTCAAACATGCCTGTGAGCTGAAACAGTCGTGAAAACATCTCAGAAACTAAGAGTTTCGGTCAGAGTAGGTCACTAGGTCAGTCGGTTCACACGACCAGTTTCTGACCATTCACCTGTCTTATAAAACAACAACCTCAAGCCAAGCCAATACCAACGCTATAGTTTTTCCTATTCAACAAACAGATGTTGTGTAAACTAAAGAGCATGTCAAAACGGTAAATCCACAAAATAGGATTCATTTATCCGTTTAACATTAGATGTGTTGCCATGGACAAAACCATTTTAAATTTTACACATTTTTGAGTTCTGGCTAAGTCTCCAACCCGGGGGATGGAATCGGTTGCTATATCAAACCAGGAAAACAAACACACTTTCAACATTCGAAATTCTAATAAAAAAAAGTAAAAGTAAGTCCCATGACCGATGGTCTTAGGGGATCCCTAATGTTTCCATTAGAGCTTACTCGGGGCTTGTTTATACCATTGTGGGTGCCCCAATTCCCTTCCAGGGGTCAGCGTAGGACTTTCGTAGCGTATCATTTATATTGTGGCTTTGCGTGGGCTCGATCCCACGGACCCTCAGCTTTGTGAGGCGAGCGCACTACTGACTTCGCTATCCAGCCAAATGCAAGACTATACATAAACCATGCATAAGCGCAGGATGCATTAATTTTCTGATAAGAAGGAGCGTCTGTAATAGATAAATCTGAGTGTGTTGTCATGGCAACGAAATGCAGTTGTATTTTTCCTAACCAGGACACCGGTTCCTTAACCTGAAAATACGTGTTGGTCCGTATGATTAGTCGTGAGCATAGAAGGTACCCCCCCCCCAAGGTATGATTTGAGAATCTGCATTCGTGATTGGGGGCTGTTCAAAACCCGACAAGTTAACGTGTAATACAAACTGACCGTTGAGCTTGACTAAGTGACCGCCGAGGTGACTGTGCCGTCCGTGCGGGGGCGGGGGCGACCCGTGTTTTAAGATTTATTGGTTGTGACACGTAGCCATTACCAGTGGAGGTATCACCTGACCCTTGGATGAGGGAGGGGGCAGAGCCGTCTCGTCCAGTTGTCGGGTGTGGGGTCAGGTTTTGATAATTTTCGGTTTACTGCTTCAGAAAATGAAGATTGATGTTTTAAATAAATTCACATCACATTTTTTACACCTAAAATTCTGAGTGCCAATCTGGGCACAGCGGCTGCCCTGGAGTGGGGATGTTGGGATAGGAGCCGTTGGGATATGGGCCGTTAGGATAAAAAGTACGTATATAGCTTGTAGCATCAAATGGACACGAGATTTGGAAATACGTGTTAGAATGCCTTGTAAGGAAGAAAACTCAAATGAAGTCAGTGCCATCTGTTTGATCCACATTGTTGTCATCTTTGATACTGAAATATGGACCAATTCTAGTCAACTTGGTTCACCTTTGATACTGAAATATGGACCAATTCTAGTCAACTTGGTTCATCTTTGATACTGAAATATGGACCAATTCTATTAAACTTGGTTTCATTGTTTGCTCCGACCGTTTGATGTGCGAAGATGATGATGAACAAAGTCATAAAAGAACAGTAACTGAGTTATTACATTTCTTCATATGGAGTTATTCCTTTCAACGACAGGTGTGCAGCTTGAAGAGACGGATACAAATAGAATGATATAAAGAAAAGGAGACATATAGATTGATATAAAGGGAAGGATACAAATTGAATGATCTAAAGAGAAAGATTTTAATTTAAAAATTGAATGGCATTTTTTTCAAACTAGAGTGAGCTGAGTTTTTAGGGGAAAACGTGGTTCGAAGTGGTGGGGGGGGGGTTTGAGGAAGATTGTTGGAAGATGCAAAGATGGAAAGAGAGAAAGTGGAAGAAATGTGGGGTAGGGGTGGGCTGAAATTTGGGAGGAGGTAGACTATAGGCATAGGAGATAAAATTGTTGAGATTACGGGAGAGATGGAAGGAGCAGAAGATGAGGGTGATGGGGGAGGAGGAGGGGCCGTGGGGGTGGGATTGATGTGGAGGTACACAGACCTGGGCTCAACAAAGGGTAGGTAACTGGTGTAAACACATTTATTTGAAAAAATAAACACCTGAAAACCTTCCATAGATTCACGACCTGAAAACCCAAGGGGAAGGAACTCCTGGCTAAAGCGGCGACAAAAGTGATCATCAAAAATAACTTTATTACTCCCCCTTAACAAAACGAATGGACAAAACGCGTCGAGATGCAACCTTTTCAAACTAGACATTTTAAGTCTGGCCTATGGATGCCATTGTCCTTGCCTCTACAGACGAAAAGTTTTGCCTCTCCTGTTATGAAGGAAAGTCAATCCAGTTTGTCGCAACAATTTGTGTGACTAGTTTCCTGACTTGATGCTTCAGTTTACATTATAATTGGTAAGAAGCGTAGTAAAAAAAAGTGTAGACTTAAAAGTCCCCACCACGATAAATTAATCAAATGTGTTAGTTTGGGGTGATTTCAAAATGTTTCCAGCTTTGTAATAAAAAAAAACACCAAACAACAACACTTATCTTAACATTGTTAAGCAAGAGATCCGGCTATGAATTTAATGTTTGATCTTTCAAATATATATATATATATTGTTTTATTTGGAGACGCATCAGCTCAGATATTGTGCTAGCTTTGACAAGTCTATTTGATTAGAAAGAGTAATATACGCCTATGGACAGACTTCCTGTTAACTTTGACATGTCTATTTGATGAGAGAGAAAGAGAGAGGCAGAGAGAGACAGAGAGAGAGAGAGAGAGAGATACGCCACTGCCCACACTCCTTGTTAAATATGACATGTCTATTTGATGAGAGAGAGAGAAAGAGAGAGGGAGAGAGAAAGAGACATAGAGAGAGAGGGGGGAGAGAGAGATACGCCACTGCCCACACTCCTTGTTAAATATGACATGTCTATTTGATAAAGACAAAACTTTATCAAGGTTCAATGCTGTTTTCATTGCGGTGCAACTTTTTATTTTACACGACAAAAAAATGTTTGCCGATATTTGACTTGGCAAGCTGACTTGTCTCTCGCTCGCTCCTCGGCTCCTCGGTAAACAGTTTCCAACTCGCGCCATAATAATATGTTCAATGTGGGCCTATACGTCATCACGTACGACAGACCGCCATCAGCAACAAAAACTAATTTGAGATTGGATGCGCTGCAGGACATTAAGAATGTTACCATAGAAACTGAAAGTATGTCTAGAATTCTAGAGCCTTTCCTTACACGTGCGGTATTATGCAAGTAATAAATGACTGATGCACACCTAATATATAAACGCCAAATGCGCTAGCATAATGCATACCTTAAACACACCCGATAAACACCTAGTACAAACACCTAAAAACACACCTAATATAAAACTGTTATGCTCGAAATGCACACATAATACTAGTGGCGTACCAGATTTCAGCTCCGGCTCCGGAAAATCCAGAATCCGACAATTTTTTACAAATCCGAATCCGGCATGATTTCACGTCATAAATCCGGCTGGTCGGTAGAGCCTTAATATATATATACTAGTTTGTGCTGCGGCGCCGTGGCGCCTGCGGCGCCCCCCTTTTGTATGGGCGCCTACGGCGCCCACTTTTTTCAAAAGCCCAACAAACTTGTCCTTGTATGACAGCTACGTAATATTAAACTACCTTAAATGTACACAAAGTAATTTTAAATTGAGGTTGTAGGGCGCATAAGGCGCCCACTTTTTTTAGGGGGGGGGTCAAAAGCCCAAGTAACTTATCCTTGTTTGATAAACACGAAATATTCCTGAAAATTAAACAAAGCATTTATATAATAATTTTTACAGTGCTAATCACCACACGATTTTTAAAATAATTTTCGAAAGCAGCGCACCAAATTACTGCACCAAAAAATAACTATTTGCGTCAATCAGCACTGCTTACAACGCAAAATTTAAAAAAAGCAGAGTGATTTCCCTCAACGTTAGGCGGCAGTGACAAATGAGCGTAAATATATAATATATATACATAAATACATATTTATTAATTTATAATGGCTCCGGGTAATCCGGAATCAGGCCATTTTTAAATCAATTATTTTAACTTCACCGTCTTGTCGTGTTCAAACTCGCGGAAAAAACAAAAGTAAAATTTAAAAAAAACCGTAAAAAACAACGTTTTTCACTATAAATCCTTTATGTACGAGAAGTAACTAAAAGAATGTTCATTATAATACGCAGCGCAAGACCATCCAAAAATACAAAATTGTAGTTGTGTCGTAAAACATGTTTAACATGATGCGCACCGATCAGGAATATGTTTATAAAAAGTCATCTCAAATAAAATGCGCACCTTATTGCGCGACAGAAAGGTTGTTCAATATAATACGCAACGCGACGCTCTATCTCAAAAAATAACATGATACATAGGAATAAATAAAATAATCTAAAAATTCAATAATTTAATGACGGTACATGCGATCGATCTGAAATTTTGATACATATTTTTTTATCATTGGCACAAAAATGGCTGCAAAATTTCAGCTCGCTAGCTTACGAGGAAGTGGGTTAAAAATAGATCCAAAGTTTTGGCGATAAGGGCGCAACCAGACACCACGAGTTAATATAAAGGATTTAAATATGACCCATTTTACGTGATCCTATCGAGCTGAAATTTTGCATATAGACTTGTGTCATCCACAATGAAATGTATCAAAATTTCAGATCGATCGAATGTACCGTAATTAAATTAATGAATTTTTAGATTATCTTTATGTATCTGTCTGTAGCAGGTGTAGCCGTCTGCTATAGTTGATCTCCACGTGTCACTGGATGTTCACTCCAGCCCTCGATGTCACAGGGTCTGTCGCGCTGTGCGTATTATATTGAACATAATCAATACTTTAAGTTATGTCTCATATATAAGGGATTTGTAGTCAAAAACTTTGTTTTTTACGGGTAGTTTTTTTTTAACAAATTCAACTACGGCTCCGGATAAATCTGGTTAAATCCGGCTCCGTCAGAATTTCAAAAATTTGAATCCGTTACAGCCCTAAATAATACACAAGCCGAATACACACAAAATAACCACAAATAAAACACACCTAGTACATAGTATAACACACATCGAATATATACATAATTCGAACCTAATATATACACTTGATACAGGCCTAGCACATGCCGTGTACGCTCTTAATACACCCCAGCCCCTAAAAATACACGTAACATACATCTAATACACAGACCAAATACACGCGCT
This sequence comes from Ampullaceana balthica, assembly GCA_944989445.1. Taxonomy (NCBI): domain Eukaryota; kingdom Metazoa; phylum Mollusca; class Gastropoda; family Lymnaeidae; genus Ampullaceana; species Ampullaceana balthica. The sequence continues at coordinate 1,024,803 of CALYLW010000369.1, forward strand.
TTATACAACCTTTTTCACACAAATAATACATACTGTAGCTGCTTTCCCTCCCTCTATTCCACTCTCTTTCTCTTCCCCTTCTCTTTCTCCCTACTTCCCAATACCTGTTTCAATCCCCTTCTCTCATTAACTATTCTTAAATAGTTTATTTACGTTTTCTATCTTAACTTGGAAAATTCCAGAAGCCTCAGATTTTTCATGAGTAATCTCCATTAGAAAGCAACAGCCTATAAAAACCTTATAGTCTTTTTACTACCAATTTGCGGCGTGCACCCTCTCTCTGGATCCCATCCTTGATCCGCCTCTACACTTTCTAGACCTTACTTCCGGGTTGAGAGTGAGGATATAGGAATGTCAGTGTGGGTGTGTGTTAGTGTTTGTGTGTGTGTGTTCGTGTCCATGTTGGGAGTGGGAACACGGCTGGAGGTATCTTGTTATACTACGTAACAGCGAGCAGAGATCCGAGAAACAAAGCGAGGGCACATCACTTGCATCTGCATTTGTCTCAAACACAACTAAGAAATTTGGGCATACGACATAGCAGCAGAAACATATTTGTATAGACTCAGTGACATATGACTTACGATAATATGACATACGAACTTTTGATTTATTATACCTAACACACACCAACACACACATGCTCTGTTTTGTTTTATGGAAAGCCAATATATGTTGACCAACAAACCATTTAGTTCATGCTTAGGTAACAGGAGTCTTTCTAAAACTGACCCCTTTACCCCCCCCTCCCCCCACACACCGGCCTTGTGACATAATCTCTCAGATTTATGTGAGACGTTTGCGATAAGTAAGACATCTGTGAGATGTAAGACGTCTGTGAGATGTAAGACGTCTGTGAGATGTAAGACGTCTGTGAGATGTAAGTCGTTTGTGAGATGTAAGACGTCTGTTAGATGTGAGACGTCTGTGACAAATGAGACGTCTGTGACATGTAAGACGTCTGTGAGATGTAAGACGTCTGTGAGATGTAAGACGTCTGTGAGATGTAGAGTCGTTTGTGAGAGATGTAAGACGTCTGTGAGATGTAAGACGTCTGATGGAGATGAAAGACGTCTGTGACATAGTAAAGACGTCTTTGAGATGTGAGACGTCTGTGTAGATGTGAGACGTCTGTCATGTAAGACGTCTGTGAGATGATGAGACGTCTGTTATATGTGGACGTCTGGTAATCTGTAGGACGTCTGTGACCCGATGATGACGTCTGTGAGCATGTGAGAGCGTCTGTGAGATGATAGATATGATGTGTGCGTGTCATGTACGACGTACTGTGACATGTAAGGACCATGTCATCTGAGATGTGAGACGTCTCGTGACAGATGTAAGACGTCAGTACATGTAAGACGGTCAGTGACATGTAAGCTGTCTCTGAGATATGTGAGACGTCTGTGAGATGTAAGACGTCTGTCAAGTAGAGCGACTGTGAGACAGGTAAGTATGTCTCTGAGTGATGAGACGTCTGTCGCAGATGTGAGACTGTCTGTCATGATAAGACGATTGTGAGATGTGAGGTACTGTCGTGAGATGTAAGACGTCTGTGATGATGTGAGACGTCTGTGAGAGTAAGACCGTCAGTGAGATGTGAGACGTCTGTCAGGTAAGACGTCAGTGAGATGTGGACGTGTCTCGTGAGATAGTAAGGACGTCTGTGAGATGTGAGACGTCTGTGAGATGTAAGACGTCTGTGAGTCTGTATTAGAGCGTCTGTGAGAGGAGACTTCTGTGAGATGTGAGACGTCTGGATGATGGTATGACGTCATGTCATGTTAGACGACTGTGAGATCTAAGACGTTATGATATATGTGGGCGGAAAAACGACAGTGACCCTGTGAGACGTCTGTGAGTATGTGAGACGTCTGAGAGATGTAAGCACGTCTGGTAAGATGTAGAGACGACTGTCATGTTAGACGTCTGTGAGAGATGTAAGCACGTCTGTGAGATGTAAGACGTCTGTGAGATGTGAGAGACGTCTGTAACAAGATGATGTCTCTGAGGTAAATTTTTTGGTGTGAGACGTCATGTGAGATGTACGCACGTCTGATCATGTGTAGACCGTCTGTGAGATGTAATGACGTACTCGTGTAGATGTAAGACCGACTGTGAGATGTGAGACGAATGTGAGAAAAAAGACGTCTGTCCGATGTGTAGACGTCCGTGAGATGTAAGACGACATGTCGATGATAGGACGTCTGTGAGATGTAAGACGTCTTGTAGATTGTAAGATCGATACTGTCATGTTAGACTCGTCTGTGAAATGTAAGACGTCAGTGAGATGTAAGACGTCTGTGAGAGCTGTAAGACGTCTGTGAGAAGTAAGACGTACTGTCATGTTAGAGCGTCTGTGAGATGGAAAGACGTCTGGTGTAGATGTAAGACGTCTGAGAGATGTAAGGAAACGACTGCACTTGTTATGACGACCCTGTGAGATGTAAGACGTCTGTGAAATTAAGACGTCTGTGACAAGTGTGAGACGTCTAGGTGTAGAAGTAAGACGTATGTGACAAAGTGAAGACATCTGTGAGATGTCAAAGTACGTCTGTAGAGATGTAAGACGTCTGTTAGATAGTGAGACGTCCTGTGAGATTGTAAGACGTCTGTGAGAAGTAAGACGTCTGTTAGATTGTAAGGACGTCGGTGAGATATGTGAGAGCTCTGTGAGTATGAAGACGTCTGTTAGATGTGAGACGTCATGTGAGATGTAAGACGTCTGAGAGATGTAAGACGTCTGTGAGATGTAAGAACGTCTGTTAGATGTAAGACGTCTGTGAGATGTGAGACGTATGTGAGATGTAAAGACGTCATGAGAGATAAGCACGCTCTGTGTTAGATGTAAGACGTCTGTGAGATGTAAGACGTATGTGAGTATGTATAGACGTATGTGAGATGTAAGACGTCTGTGAGATGTGAGACGTCTGTGAGATGTAAGACGTCTGTGATATGTGAGAGATGTCTGTGAGATATGAAGACGTCCATCTCGAGCTATCACGTGACTTACTAAGGGATGTAAACTCATGCACTGCTCAGCGTAGATAGAGGGTGAGACAGGATTATCCCCCAGAAATAGAATGGTTAGCCCGAGGATTATCAAAAAGCTAGCAATGATTAGCCACAGTTTGAAACCAATATTGCCGTGTTATCCAGGATTATCAAAAGTTAGCAAGGATTTGCCAGCTTGACAAATACCAGATTAGCCGGGGTTATCAGCAAGAGTTATCTACTTACATGTGTCGATCCACCGTTCTCCTCCCCCTCTCCCATCGTGTGCGCTGGGAGTTGATGAATGTGAGCCCGTCAGGTGGATCGCTATGCTCGAGCCTCTCCCCTACCCTCCGAGCCCCTCCTCAAACTGTGCCTCCGTCCGCTCGCTCCAGATGAGTGCCCCGATGTGGCTAGTTCGCCGAACAGACGTACACATAGGCGGCATAGGTGTCACTTTCCGGGAATTCCTATCTCGACTAGTTCACATGTCGCCGGTGCGCATCACCAGAGAGTGCGTCGTCGTGCGGACTGCGTCGGTGCATGACGGTTCAGTTCTCGCGCCAAGATGTCCGTGCTCGCCCACTGCTGGCATGGCTTACATGACGAGAGTTACTGGCTGATGTCACCATGGATACATGGCTAGCGTCCGAGCAGTGTGACGAGTGTTATTAATGCGCTAATCATGTGCAAGGTCACTGGTCGACTTGGCTTTAACCAGTAACAGTCAAGTCAATCAGTAAGTACCTTCACGATAAAGGCGAGTCAGTTGTTTTCAGAGACCAAGAAACGAAAAATGATTCCCGAAAAAGTAAAGTGACGAACTTAAATAAAACAAGATGTTCGTAATCAGTTATGTAGAGCTTAAGTTGAGCACCGGAGAGAGAAAGAGATGGCGAACGAGTATTACAAGGTAAGGGATAATATGCTTCACGAATGTGTTTTAGGCAGATTAGAGAACTTAATGGTAAACAAGTGTGTCGTTGAGACAAACATACACGCATCATACATAACAAAGTTTTAGGCTAAAAGACTTCTCTGGTAAAAAATAAAATAATAAATACAGACATACAGACAACGAAACGAGATGATCGGAAAGACATCTGTACCCATTACATACTGACCCATCATTACTGACCACATTAAATACTGACCCGCAGTAACATTACTGACCCATCACAGTACTGACCGATCACATACTGACCGCGATACACATACTGACCCATCAACTACTGCCCTTTCACATACCGGATCCAATCACATACTGGACCATATCACCTACTGCCCCTATCACATAAATGAAACTAATTCTCGTATTGACCCCATCACATACTGACCTAATCGCATCTATATTGACCCATTCACACGCAATTGACCATAACACTTATGTTTACTTTTTGATGTTAGGTCAGTTTAAGCTCCGTTTAAACTTATATGAAGATCAGTATAGGGTGTATAGCAAATGTACGACCTTAGAAAGCCCGTATTCGCGAGTTATCTACTTTTATTGCTGTCTGGATATGACACCCAGAAACGTAACTGGGTTTACCGCGCCCATGGTTTAATATCATTGCTTGGTATCCGCTGTGATAGAAATAGTGGCATAATAATAGATATTGAGTACTAGAAGAATAAGATTGATTGTTGAAGAATTAGCCCTCATCGCGCACCTTGGTGTCTCTTGGCAACTGCCCCGTTTGCCAGAGCCGTTGTTACCCCTGCTGCTATACCCACAACTACGAATGTCGGATGCTTACTATAATGAATTACAACTTGCAGGGTCCAAGGCAGACGTGATTGTCTATGAAACATATTTGAATCACATTTTTGCATTCTGTTATTATATAAACGGAATCTTCGTGTTGACACATTTATTTCAAAACGAGTTTAACACGAATGTTTGACTTTATTCACGGAGGTATGGATAGATCGATCAGTTCTTTCAGGAAGTTCTTGTGTGTGTTGGGTTGAGGCATGGAGAGTTGGTGTGTGTCTTGTTGGTAGATATAGCGCAGGTAAATAAATTTCATCCGTTATTTGAATGCACCACGCGCCCACACATCAAATTGTCTACGCTCGCTGAGAAACAAATTCTCTTAACAGCTTGTAGTCGAGCTTCGATGGCGAGGCTACGGAACATATATACAGAGGAAACGTTGCGTCAAAGAGAAGGAACAAACAACCATAATAACGATATCACAGGCATAACTATAAGAACTGTTGTATAAATATTGACCGTGCTAATGACATGGACAGATTACAGTAATGTATTCTTTAGCTCGGCGTTAAAATATGTTTGTTTTTTTAAAAATCATAAAACTTTACACTATATTAGAAATCAGAGGGCGTGAAAAGACCGAAGTTATAATGGAGGCGATAGAATGAAGATGAGAAATCGTGGGATGAATTTGTAATTTTAATAATTATAACATTTCTATTAAAATATTTATTTTTTTAATTTAAGACATAGAATGGGTCGGGTAGCGTCAACAGAACATGTTCCAATAGAAAAGGTTTGGGTTCAGTTCCAAGTTCCAAGTATATTAACCGCTGAACATTCAAACGCATGGTTTCTTTCTTTAACCTCAATAAATGCACAGCATATACTTTGTTCCTTTCCTACTAACAAAAACATTGGTCCTTTCCTAATACAAATACTTCGGTCTTGCCTACTGCAAACGTCGTTTGATACATTTGCGTTACCAAAAATAAAACCTGAGAAGGGTTTGAAGAAATCAAAGCACATTTTAAAATAGTTGCCTTATCCTCTCCTATTTTTGGAAATTATACTCAGCACGACGTGTCAGCCACACTTGGAAATAGACACTATTGGTTCCTGCAAAACAGATCTGGGTTAGCACAATGTACATTGTCTGGTAAAAGTACGTAAAACAATTGAGAAGCTCTAAATACTTAAATCAAACTCAAAAGCAACGCCCTAAATAAGAGCGTGGGTGATCAGGCCCTTCAGCACATGTAAATAGAATTGCTACACACTAGCATTGTCACACAGTAGCACTGTCGCTACTAGCATTGCCACAGGTAGCAGTGTCACACACTATAGGCATTGTCATACAATAGCACTGTCACACACTAGATTGTCACACAGTAGCAGTTTCACACACAATCACTGTCACACAGTAGCATTGTTTACACTGAAGCACTGTTATACAGTAGCACTGTCACGCAGCATCTCTGTTCACACACTAGCAATGTCACACAGTAGCACGGTCACACAGTAGCACTGGTCACACAGTAGCACTGTCACACACTAGCACTGTCACACAGTAGCACTGTCACACAGTAGCACGTCACATCAGTGACTGTCACACAGTAGCACAGTCACACTGTAGCACTAGTCATCACAGTAGCATTGTCACACAGTAAGCACTGTCACACAGTAGCACTGTGTCAGCACTGCTAGCACTGTCACACAGGAGCACTGTCATCACGTTGTAGCACTGTCACAGCTGTAGCTCTGTCACCCTGTATGAAGCACATTGGTAGCTACACGTACGACAAGATACATAACACTGAGCGGCTTCAAATCATGGCAGACTGAAAGTTGAATCGATTACTCCGGAGCTTTTCGATACACAATCGATATATCAAATTGCCTCAGATATCCTTTTGTAGTAGCTATGTGCCCTTGGCACGATGCGCACCGGATTAACCGACACAACGCGCCATACGGACCCGACAAAACGGCCCTAGACTAATAGATGGACTAATAGATGGACTAATCGAAAACTGTACAAATCAAATATTGTATTTCGTAATTTTTTAATCACCTATTCAGTGTCAGGTTTAGCTCACAATAAACAATAATAAGACATCACAAGAGGTAATTTAATAGCCTTTACGCGAATTGTACCAATAACGGTTGTTTGTTGACAAGAAAACAATATAATAACGTCACAAGAAATAATTTTACAATATTACCACTTCTTTCAAGATGAAAACATTGACAAAAGCTAAAATGATGTAATGTTTTTGTTAAAAATGTGACAAATTTGTCTGGGGCCGTTTTGGACCGAGGACGTTTTGTCGAGGCCGTTTTGATCGGGGCCGTTTGACAGGGGCCGTTTTGACGGATCACCCTGCCAGTCTGTACCGGGATGCAAAAGTTAGTTTCGAATCCTTCAATCATCTCGACCGAAATATAAGTCTTTACCACTAAACAATGCGAGTGCGGCAACTGTAAGGTTTGATGATACGTTTGGTTATTGAGGAAATGTTAAATATTGGCAGAACTGATTGGAGAATCAAATGTAACAATTCTTTGTTTAAAGGATGGTTTCGGTATTAGCTAGTTTTTAATTTCACAGTTTATGAGGCTTGCTTTGAATATTTGGTTACAAAGGAATCTATGATTAAAACACCCGTAAAAACAAAGTTTTGTTGACTATAAATCACATGAGACATAACTAAAGCTTTGATTAGTATCCAACTAGTACTCACCGCGCGCGACAGACTAGCACTACCATTTAGAGATCTGGAAAATATTATGAACGTATGTTCAATATAATACGCACCGCACCGCGTGACAGGAAAATATAATAAAAAAGTATGTTCCAACATAATAGGCACCGCGCGACATTCTAGCGCAAGCTTCCTAACCAGTGGTGCATGCACCCCCAAGTGGTGCATGAGCAGAGTTCCAGGGGGTTGCATGAACCATTCAGCCGAAAAACATAGAAAAAGAGAAAAAGAAAGAAGAGAAAAAAAGAAAGAAAAACGGATAATCTGAATGTAAACCATAAGCAAAGCATGCGCACGTTAAAAGGGCGCACCATATGCAACCTTTTTGATAGGAAAACACGTTCGCGCATGTGGAAAATTGACGACTGTTTCGCAAGAAAGAACAGGTTTGCACTACAGTGTATCCTAGATAACGGAATTTCGTGTTTGTTTAAGAGTAACGGTATGTTCTACAAATCATTTATATCAATCAAATACGTCAGATATATGTCTTCGGTGACCAAACTGTGTTTGAGAGGATTAAAACGTTGGATTTGTGTTTTCCTTCACAAGGTCTTAAAAATCATTAATAAATTAATTGTAAGCCAATATTCGTCAATGATACCACCTAATTAATCTTGAGTTGAGCATCCAATTCCGGTCATTAAAAACATCCACTTTGTCAGTTAAATAATATGCCTGTGAGTCTGGAACGACAGGCTGGGCGATTGTCATCACCTCCCTGAGATCGTAAATTATAAAGAAGAGAGAGAGAGAGAGAGAGAGATGAGAAGAGAGAGAGAGAGAGTAGAGAGAGAGAGAGAAGTGAGATGAGAGAGAGAGAATAGAGAGAGTAGAGAGAGAGAGAGAGAGAGATGGAATACAAAAGCCTCAGATGCTTCCTCTGTGGAAAAATCTGTGCAATGACAACATGAAGCTGGTAGATCTCCGAGCAGCACTTGGAAGAAAGTTCATCCATCCAATTCAAGGACAGTGTTGAGGTCTTCAAGCAGAAGAGAGCTCGCTTCTTGACCTCAGGTACCTTGCCCAAGCTTGGATTTTCTTTGTCACAGAAACCTGCACTGGAGGCATCATTCAAGGTTGCATATCTTATTGCAAAGAACAAGATGCTCCACACCATTGGAGAACTTTGGTGAAGCCTTGTGCTCTGGAGATGGTGGAACTGATGTGTGGTCACCAGCAGAGGAAGCAGGTTGAGAAAGATCATTTGTCCCAATGACACTATTCATTCCAGGATTAGTAGACATGGCTGCAGACCATCTGGATCAAGTCTTGTGCGAGATGAGAAGCAGTCCTTTTAAATTTAGCATACAGCTGGATAAATCCACTGATGTAGCACAATGCAGTCCGATTCTTGTATTTCTGTGATAATGTTCTCAGTGGATTGTTTGAAGGATGGAATTTCTCTTTTGTAAGTCACTCACTAGCTACTACCAATAGCTGCTGATGTGCTGCAGCTAGTCAGGGCATTCTTCACTGAAAACCAGCTTGACTGGACTCAAGAATTTTTCAATTTGCACAGGTGGTGCTCCCTCCATGCTCGGTAATAAGTCAGGATTTTCAGCACTGGTAAAGAAAGAAGTTCCAGATATTGTCACTGCACACTGTATCCTTCATCTCAGGCCTCGTGGCATGCAAACTCTACCTCCAAACCTTGAAGTCAGTTCTTTCTACTGCAGTCCAAGTTGTAAATTTTATCCGCTTCACATGCCATTGAACCACTGCCTCTTCATAGTTGTTCTGTCAGGAGGTGGCTCTGAGCATGAAAGTTTCTGCTCTACACACACTGAGGTGCGCATGGTTGTCCAGGGACGGATACTTTCTCGGTAGTAGTAGAACTGAGAGTGGAGCTTGCCATTTTCTTGCGAGAAAAGAGAGTGACCTTGACTGACAAGCTTTGACTGTCCAAAATTTCATTCATTACTTGGCATATCCTGGCTGACTATCTTCTACATCTTGAATGAGTTTGAACACATCTCTCCAAGGACTGCTGTGACTGTAATGGATGCTACTGAGAGATGCAAGCCTTCTCCTTAACAAAGTGCACTATTCCAACGACGACTAACAAAAGTCCAACTTGGCCAACTTTCCACTCTTGGATGAAGTTGTAATATCTGTGTGCAGAAGGACACTGAGGGATCACTGCCTGACAATCATCAAAGGGGAAATTTCCGAGCACCCTTTCAACATTGCAAAAGTCCTTTGATGGGTATTTCTGTCAAGAAATTGCTAGGAAAGGACTCTGTGGATTCGCAATCCTTTTCTCTGTGACTTGAGACAACATTGATGACAGTGACACTTTGCTAAAAGATGACCTGATTGATTTGAGAACCAGAGAAGTACTGAGGAGTGCCTTCAGTTGCAATACCTTGATTGAATTTTGGTGCGCCCAGTCTAGATTCCTACCCACAACTAGCCAAGAGGGCAGATACTGACTCTCCTTCCATTTGCCACTACAGCCTATCGCTGTGAAGCAGGATTCTCCACACACTTTTGACGATTAAAAACAAGCAAAGGAATAGTTGAATGCAGAGGATGACATGAGAGTTGCTTTGTCCAAACAGTCCCCAGATTTAAATCGCTGATTGATCATAAGAAGCAGCAGATCTCTCACTACAATTCTCTGTTCCCTATTGCTCACTACCAGCTGTTGTGTTCCTAGAAAATAAAAAGATAGGCTTATTATTGCATTTTCTGCAAGTTTTAATCAAAGAGTGGGGATGCATGAACTTTTTTGGGCATCTGAAGGCGGTGCATGGACCCCAAAAGGGTAGGAACCACTGCTCAGAGTGCTCATTAGCACATACGCGTTTACAAGCTAACATGAGAGATAATCGAAAAATTCCTTATATTTAACTTAGATGGATACATCCGATATGTCTGACATTTTTTGTTTGACCGCATGCATTGTTAGGTGACAAAAGTCTACGTGCCACACTTCAGCCGGAGTAGGATCAGCGGGAGGTGGGTCATTTTTGACTTTGTCGAGATTACGTGAACGGGGCGGGTGGTCACCACGACAGGACAGACAAGACGGTGATATTGAAGTTAATATAAGGGGTTAACAACAAAAACAACTATACGAAATTGAGAGATGTAATTGAGGTTCTGGTATTTACAGCGATAGAAGTATGTTTCACGTAAATAAAAATGAGTGTGTGCTCTCTATCCGTATATTAATAAAGATGACTAAGAAGTGAGAGACAATTTTTGTAAATAGATAAGACTAGATTTTCTTTTTTAATTACAGTAGTTATGCAAATCTGATTTATGATATATGGCGCATAGTTGTAATGTCAAGTCTATGTCCTTTGTACGAGTTACTGCGCTGTGATCTAGAAGGTATTGTAATCCTGTGAAGGTTATTGCACTTGTATTGGAAGGTTTGTATTGCTTGTGTTAGTCGTAAGGTATTCACGCTTGTACTATAAGATCTCCCTATTTTGTAAGACGTAAGGATGTCGTCGAACTGCTTTGTGTAATAAGTTTGCCTGCCATCTGTAATATGTTAGGCGTTCGTACCATGTAATGATAGGTTATTGCCCTCGTTTGATAGTTCCGCTAATGCACTTCTTTCATTGAAAGGTTATCGTCTTTTTGGAAAGGTTATGTCGCCTCTTTTATCAAAGCTATATAATTCTTTTACGTGAATGGTGGTATTCCCTTTATAATGATAAAGTCATTGTCTCTTTAGGAAAGGTTATTGTCCTTTAGGAATAGTTTATTTCTCCTCGTAACGAAAAATTGTTTGCCATGATAACGTAAGACGAGGTACTTCGTTATTGTTCATTCATTGAAATGTCAAGTAAATGTCATGGACTCGCTCCTTTAATATTATCCGCCACCCTGATGAAGTAATGGTCACCGGCCTTTGGACATTAACTGATTTCAGATATAAAAAGTATTTATTGTTAAAATGATATAATTTTTACTCTCCACGTGAAAGTATTCCAATATCTGTATCTACACCTATAAGTGCATATCAGAAACCAATAGCGTAGGTGTTATTTCATTTTAACTTTATCTTAAAGACGTGACAGAGAATAGACTTAGTCTGTATCTTCTGTTCAACGTTTTCTGTGTATAATGACTTCGTCCCTTGCTGAGAAGGGAAGATGTATGAAGGTATAGACGTGTGATAACTGTTTAAAATTTTATCTATAGTTTTGTTCTTTTTGTCGTGTATGATGCTCCTGTGATATCGTAGTACTCTGAGTTATAATTCGTATTGTGTTTTGTATTGTTGTCAATGGTAGTCTGAGTGCATATTTTAGGATTTTTATATGATAGGTGTGTGCTATCGTATTTAGGGGTGTTATGGATTGTGCGATTTATGTCAATGTATGTACGAGAGCAACCGCCATGCTCTGTCCAAGGACAGTTCGCACGCCGCCAGTCATCGGTGGTCATGTTGTAGAACTCCCCTCCAACATGCGCTGTCTCGACAGGCATTACATGTGCATGCTGGTCTCACTATGAGTTCATTATAATTATATGTTATAATAAAAATAACTCTGTAAGAGTTGAAACAACAGAGCTTTTATTTGCGTTATAATCCTACTCGCGCATAACTCAAATTAAATCTCTTGGAAGAATACTGTCACCAAGAAATATACTCGTTCTGAACTCGCTCCGCTCCGCGAACATGGTCGTAACGTGTTGAATATGATTGGCTGTAGGCAGTGCATATGTGTTTGAGGGTACCAATACGCTATATGATGACGGTGACAGAAGGTACAGAACGTGCTTTGTACTAACCACGTGGTTTTATATTAACATCGCTTTCGCGTCTATTTCGTGAGTGAGCATGGTTTGTTTGTTGGTGGGATTTGTCTGTCCACAATTTTTCAATCTGCCATACGTAAATTAAACCACTACTGTGGGCCTAGAGATCTCAAAATTTTACCACAGTATAGATCTTGGATGAAATGCATTGTATTTCAAAATTTCAGATTCGATCGAATGTACCGTATTAAATTAATGCATTTCTTAGTTTATCTTTTAATAAGCATCTATAACCTCCTGCCGTTAGTTAATTTCACGTAGAGAGTTCACGCCGTGACCTTATCGCTTTGTTACTAAACGATTGGCGCGCTGATGAGGATGTTTTGGTAACAATAAGGTAAAGGTTAAAAAACTATTTTACCACGTTTTTATTAGTGGACTAAAAGAATATATAAATAGAGTGTATATTTTTGAATTTGAAAACCACGCTTTATTAGTGGACATAAAAAGAATAAAATAAATAGAGGTAAAAATATTTTCTGATAACCACGCTTTTATTAGTGGACTAAAAAGAATAATATAAACAGCGTATATTTTTGAAAAACCTCGTTTTTATTAGTGCTGGAACTAATAGAGTACAATAAATAATAATGGTAAAAAATATAAATATTTTTAAAAACTATGTTTTATAAGTTGGATCTAAAAAGGAAGAAAAGAAAATAATGTACTTATAAGCTTGAAGTACTTTTCACGTATATGACTAAAAATACGTGGGGCGGGTGTTTGGTCCAAAAAATTAAAGATTCTAATTTAGAAGGCCAAAGGAGAGATCTATAAGTGAGAGAATGAGTGCAACCGCATATGTCTAAACCTCAGAAGCGCCCGCCTCCACGTTTTTTTAGTTCATATTTAAATCGACGTACTTCAACTGAGAAGTTTTAAAATTATTTTCTTCTTTTTAGGTACCACTTCATAAAAACGTGGTTTTTTAAAATCATTTTTTTTACCTTTATTTAGTATATACGATGACAATGTCCAATTGTTCGGTATGTAGGACATTGTGCATATTTTAAGTATAAGATTTTTACATGTTAGGTGTATATGTCATTTTGCATTATTTTAAGTATAACATTTTGCATATTGTTAGGTGTGTTATGACTATTGTGCATATGTTCGGTATATATGATATTTGGTTGTTTTTTTATGGTCATGGCGATTATTGATATGGATTTTTAAGCACCTGCGCTGTTGTTTTGTTGAGGGAACTAAATTCGTACAATTTAGAATAATCCTTAAATGGCAAATCAATGTTTATAAGATTAAATACAATCACAAATAAAAATTTAGGTGACAAACCTAATCGTTTTGCACACCCCACTCTTCTACTTTCCTATATAATCTAACACTATCTTTCTGCTTCATGGACTCTTGGATTTCTACCGCAGTTAGTTTTTAAATTTTTATTGTTTATTTTTTTTCTTATATTATATTATAGTGTGACGGCCAAACCCCCGAAGTCCGGCACTTCGCGAAGTTGGCGGCCAATTCGCAAAGTGGCGACAAGTCTGGCCAAAGCTCGAAGTGTACTAACAACTGACTATTGTGATTCGGGCTTTGGCCGGCAATTCGGCGAAGGTGGCTGTGGTATCCTTGGCCCAAGCCGATGTGATAAAAGAATAATACCTGTTTCGTTTCTGGTGTGTTGGCGTACTCTATTACTCGTTTTTTACTTAATTATTCTGAAACAGGGGTTATCATTGCGAGTTACTGTTTTACTGGTTATTTATATCTTTCAATCAACGATTCCAGTTGAAAAGTTAAGTCATTGGCACGGTTAGCATGTGACTTGGGGGTGTAATAACACAATACTTTGTATACTCAGGCTATTAACATATCATGAATTGTTAGCTACGACACGCTGTTCTGTACTGGGAAAGTGAATTAAAATCATCAAGTTGTAAAAATTTCTCCATGCGATTTGACCACGTACATTTCGACTCTTTTGTTTCTACACCATAAAAATTGTTTTATTTATTTCATAAATTATTTTTTTTTTTTTTTTTTTCAATTTTTATTTTTTTAACGTGTGAATTTATGATGGGTCGATTGAAAAAGTTTTTATCCACTGACTGATGTTAATATTTCAATGTCGAATTCAGGATTTGTGGTTATGTTCACCATTTTCTGAAATAGAAAGAAGATAAGTCCTTCCTATTCATCCACTCCACACCACCATCTCGATTCGATGAGTTAATCGGGACCATAATAAAGGCTATGTGGTCATATAAAGGTACGTACATTCGTCTGACCAACCTCCCTTTATTTACCTTGCTAATTAAGTCTTGCCAAACACTGTTGTTTGTCATTGTTGGTTGTCACTTAGTCCTAGCCCTCGTAACATATCTATTATGTAACATGTGCAGCAAGAACTGTCCCTGGTCTCGGTAGACTTCTCTTAATCGCTTCCACCCCAATCAAAGTCACTATATAATCGGACAATAATTAAACTAACCCGTAGAAAACATTTTTGCCTATAAATCCTTTATATATGAGACATAACTAAAATTATTGATTATGTGCAATAAAATATGCAAAACCGCGTGCGAAAAATCCCCAATTTATAAAGACGACTGAATTAACTCCTCTTGCTGAAAAAGAAAACACAGAGCATGTGTTCATAGATGTCATGAAGAAACAAAACGATTATGTAATTCAAAATGTCCTAAAAATTCATCCTGTACGAAATAACTGATAACAGTAAAGAAACTAGTTTACTACTTACTTATTAAGTTTCACGTTTGTATACTGGTTTTTATTATTTGTAACGAAACAATCAGTTAAGTATTGAAATATTACTGAATCAACCTCACTCTGTCTCATGATCTCGTGCTTTCCTTCGGGCTTGGCCAATATCGACCGTAGGAGCCATCGCGCAACTGGCCGGACCAAAGCCCGAATTTTCGGGCTTTGGTCCGGCTAATTTACAGCATCATTAGCCACTTATCGCGATAAAGCTGATGGGCCTGGTGATCCTAAAGAATTTATTTTTGATCTATATTGTTCTCCTTTTGTACCTGCGATCGTTGCACGCGACGATGGTGTCTGCTAGTTTCTTAATATTCGTTTTATTTGTGTACTATTTGTTCGTTGGAAGGCTCTTTGCCGCAACGTTCGACTGTTTTGTTACGTCTTCGGTCAGGAGCTAACACCTCATACCCTGTTTACATGTATATCCATTTACCAATAAAATTATTAAACTAATTACAACATATAACCCAATAGTCAATATGAAACTTGTATATGGATGTCACGCGTCACTATGTTTGTATGCGATCCCTTAACAGAAAACACATGTCAAAACAATGTATGTGTGCCTTCGATGTGATCGATAATTTGACTTCACTTGTTACGAGTGTGTGTGTGTTAGTTCTTCCTCTCCTGTATTTCAAGCAGTACAGAGGTGTCTGCATTCTTCTCTTTCAAAACTTTCGGCAAGATCATTTTCTTGCAACAAACATAATTAGGCTGATCAGTCAGGCACGCTCTTGGCAGGCAGCTTTTTTCGTTTCATCACAAGGTAAAGTAATTTGTTAAGGGTAAGTTCCTTGTGATCTACGCGAGATTTCTTGATCTTCTTCTCTCTTCCCTTGACAAAGACTGGAAAAAAGTGCGGAGGATTGCAGTTTAAATGTAATGGTGAATGGTGTAAGTGTAGACGGCTCGCGGATTGTAAGATTGTTAAACACGAGTAAATGTAGATTGCGCTTGTGGATTGAGTGATTGTGAAAGACCAGTAAATGTAGACTGTTTATTTATTTGGATTTTCAGAGTATTACACTTGTGGTGAAAGGTAGATTCGCTTGTGGATTGGATGATTGATATTGACGATAGTAAATGTAGTACTGTGGTTTGTATGATTGTTACACAAAGGCCAATGTAGATTGCTTCTGTGTATCATCTCCGTGTAATTGCAGCGCGTTCAGTTAGGTGACAAAGAATTATTTACATATCCAACACAAAAATTCGATTCAGATTTAGAGTCATTGTAGTTAGGTGTGATAACGAATCACAATCGAGTCGGATGCCCAATAATAACCCTGGATAGAATAATGTTGACGAGCTACTAAGAAATAATGAACAGTGCCCGTGTGTCTGCTCTGATGAAAATCATGTCTAACAAGATCATGTTTCAATAATTACTTCTGTTTGTAGTCGCATAAAACAGAATGGTAGTAGTACATAAGAATATGATTGTTCTAGATGACTAAATTCATTGTTTGTATGATAGAAATCATAGTTGTATTGATATAAATCATTGTTGTATTGATATATAAATCATTGATGTATTTTGATATAAACATCATTGTGTATTGATATAAATCATAGTTGTATTGTTAGAAACAATGTGTATTGAGAAAGACAATCATTGTTGTATTGATAGAAAACATTGTGTAACTGATAGAAATCTGTATGTTGTATTGATAGAAAACATTGTTGTATAGGATAAAGAAACAATGTTGTATTGATACGAAAACATTTTTGTATTGATAGAACACAATCATTGTTTGTCTTGATATAGAAACATTGTTGTATTGATGAAACAACTGTGTATTGACAGAAATCATTGTGGTATGTGAGGAAGATTACTCTGTAGCGGTGTGGTCCCTTGAATTAATGACAACGGTATCAACGCAATCGCTCCACACGTTTACCGACCCCACAGGAGTTGATAGAATTTAAATAAAAATTTCGCCAGTCTGAACCACTAGAACACAAGGTTAACTTCCCATGTGGGCCAATAGAGGCTAGCAGAAAGAATAGTGTAACTGTAAATTCGGATAGTAGAGCCAAAATAGGATATCGATATGACCAAACGTAGAAATAGTGATGACCAAAATAGGGATAATGAGTCGTGGACAAAATAGTGAAGAACCAGTGGCCGAAGAAGCAGAATAATTTTGGCCTAAATTGGGATAGTGTGACCAAAACAACGAAATTGTGCCACAAATGGAAATTGTTACGTAAAATGAGATAAAGTGACAAAATATATAGAATATACGGGTGACTCTATCTACAAAGAACGTAGTAGTTTAACTATAAATGCACTGTGACTATGACCGTAGATGAATTGTGATTATATATCGTGTGTGTTTAAACGTGTTTCATGTCCTGCATAAAGGTCTGTGATAATGTACAACCTGGCATCTTCTTTCTCGGATAAGTAGCGTGATTATTCTTGTTTGTTTGCACCTTTTTAATCACTCTGTAACATAACACGATATTTGTTTAAGCAAGTGTTTTGCTCTTCCTTTCTCCAACTTATGTCCGATCCCACAGTCTCTTTACGCTAGCGTTGAACATCACCTAGTACTGTGTGCTATGACCTGTACTGGTGTACATCACATGGTTCGGTGTATCTCGTCACCTGAGTACTGTGTACATCACATGGTACGTGTACATCACATCGGTACCGTGCACATCACGAAGGGTACCAGAGTACATCACATGGTACTGTGTACATCACCTGGTACAGTGTACATCAACATGTACTGTGTACATCACACATGGTGGTTCTGTGTACATCACATTGTACTGTGTAAATCACAATCATGGTACTGTGTACATCACATGGTACTGCGTGTACAGCATAATGGTACTGTTGTACATCACATGGGAACAGTGTACACTCACCTGGTACTGTGTTAACAAACCTATATTCCTATGTTATCCATATTCGTATGTACTACCCAAATATAATCCTGTGTACAACTCATATTCCTATGTACAACTCATATTCCTGTGTACAGTCACCATATTGCGTCGTACAACCTGATTGTAATAAAGTGGCAAAAACATAAAATTTAACACTTATCTAAACGGCATGTCCCATGTAAAGTCCTAATTGAGAACCGCGCTATTATCACTGTACCAGTCTAAGTAGCTGAGATATCTTCGTGGAAAACATTGACCATGATGGTTCGAGGACTGGTATGGAAAAAGCTGCTTTAATAGCTACAGGGCAGTGGGCTACTTGGTATAGTGCTCGGCGAGGAAAATTTGTGTGTGTAGTGGATTGTAACGGAGGGCCATCAGACCACCATTTAATTCTTAAGAGCGAACAGTCCATTTATCATTTACAGAAAAGTATCCATAATGATAAAAAATTAAAAAGTAAAACTTTTTTTACAAAGGAAAGCGGTCGATTAGATTCAAATTAATTTATTGCTTGGTTTGAACTCTTATGGTGCTAATGTCAATATTATCTACGTATCTCTAGCTATTAGCACCTGATAACAACGAAAAAGTAGTGTTAATGAGACAAAGACGCCCTAAGACACTGCAAGGCGAGTTTTTCCGCTGACTGTCTTCTGTGGCGGGCCGTATGTTGCCCGCGGTGCCGTACTTATTTTAGCCCTACACCCTGCTCTACATGCACCCCCTAGCCCATCTTCACAACTGTGGCGCTTAATTAGGACATTGATGTTGGCATTGATTTAATTTGTTTGTTAGTCTACCTCGAGGTTTGGAGGGCCGACAGAGTTCATGCAGTAATCATCAACGGTTCTATAGTGAAAGTTGTTTTAAAACCGGACGTTACGTCACCACCGCGTAATGTTACCACTCTGCGCAATTATCAATAGATCGGCGCTGTGGCTCGTTTTCCGAATACCGACTGGAAGGGGGAAGTGACGTACATGCAGCCATTTTGGAAACTTTTGGGCACGCGCTAAATCAAGCCCACGATCAGACGGGCGCGTCTCGGCCTTGTCATAACATTATGAGGAGGGGTCACGGGTGAGAAAAGGTGGAGAGAATCGGGTACCAATAGAGAAGTTGGCGTGGAGGTGGGGGTGGTTGATGGGACACCCGTGGAGGTTGTGGTGGCTTGGCGCGCTTTTCTTCCTGTCAGCCGAGAAATTTGAAAGGTGGTAGAGGGAATCAAGTGCGGAGTCGGGTGGTGATGAGTTATGTCTTCAGTCAAATGTAGCGATCAGTCAAATTTAACAATAAGACGAGTGTAGCAATCAGTCAAATGCGGCAATCAGTCAAATGTAGCAATCAGTCAAATGCAGCAATCAGTCAAATTTAACAATAAGTCGAGTGTAGCAATCAGTCAAATGCGGCAATCAGTCAAATGTAGCAATCAGTCAAATGCAGCAATCAGTCAAATTTAACAATAAGTCGAGT
Organism: Ampullaceana balthica; assembly: GCA_944989445.1. Taxonomy (NCBI): domain Eukaryota; kingdom Metazoa; phylum Mollusca; class Gastropoda; family Lymnaeidae; genus Ampullaceana; species Ampullaceana balthica. The sequence goes on from CALYLW010000369.1 coordinate 1,044,192, forward strand.
GTAGCAATCAGTCAAATGCGGCAATCAGTCAAATGTAGCAATCAGTCAAATGCAGCAATCAGTAAAATATAGAAATATTCAAATGTAGCGATCAGTCAATAGTAGCAATCGGGTCAAATGAAGCGGTCAGTCAAATTAAGCAGTCAGTCCAATTAAGCAGTCAGTCAAATGAAGCAGTCAGTCAAATGTAGCAATCAGTCAAATGTAGCAGTAGCTACGGGGATTCCCGTTGGTGTGGGAAGTGCGGGTGGGTGTCTCCTTCCTATTGGGTGAGTTGTCATTTGTCTGTCTGGTTTACCTAGTGGTAATTGTGTAAGGTGAAGATTACCAAGTTGTTTTGTTTTTGTATAAGATTCCTGGGTAAAAGAATGAGTTTTTTGTGGGGGAAGGGGGGTGTGGTTGGGTGAGATGATGGAAAGTCGGAGGGAGGATAAATTGGAAGACGGGAGTGATGATCAATGACAGGAGAGATGACGGGTGGTAAAAGAGGATGTGTGATGGGGGTGAGTGAGTGTGTTGGGGTGTGTGGTAGAAGTGAGGATGGCTGATAGTCAATGTTCTTTTTAAGTTTCGATGCTGCGCGTACGCGCAGATATCTAAACGATGCCGCGCAGCAGTTTAGAATTACCGCGCAGCAAAATTTGTGAAATGTTGCACACAAAATGGATGCTGCTCAACTTTGCACACGAGTTTTTTCACTTTGCTCACGGAACAACGAACGTTTGAGAGGACATTCATGATTTTTGTGAGGTGGGTAAGTGGATGGGTGGTGGTTGTGTGGTGGAGAATGAGGATGGTTGGTGGTAGTGAGGATGAGTGGTTTGATTTACGATGGTTGGTGTGAATGAGGATGGTTGTTGGCAGGAAGTGTGTGCGTTTTGTTGTTTAGTGGAAATGGTGGGTTGGGCAGGCTATAGGATGGAGCGCGTTTAAAAGAAATGTATGTGTGGGAAGATGAAGGGGCATATGGGGTGCAAGCAAATAATTTAACAAACGGAAAGAAGGAAGGGCTTCACGAAGAACGTTTGAGAACGTTATTCTGAAGCGAGGCTGGGGTTTGGAAGCAAAGAGACGAAAGTCTTATTGAGGTAATAACAGCAGGCGATCCAGATAAAATTGAAGAGTCGAGGCTGAATGAGGAAGAAAGACGAGACTTGCAGATTCTGGATTAAAGGCCCGCGTGGAAGGGGTCGGCTTGGTGATAAGATAGAAAATATCCGAGTTAACGATGGGATTACAAGTGCCAGGCTAGAGGAGATATACGGTGGGAGATTCCCGGATATAACCGCAGGCGGAGAAATAGAAAGTGTTTAGTAAATAGCGTGTGCCTGTGCCTGCTTGACAAAGGCTAAAAAACACGCCGATGGTTTGTTGAATTTGTTGACAGCGCATGTAAATACAAGAAATTCCCTGTTCAGAGTTTACTCGCTGGTTTCTGTTTGTCTCTTATTTCTGTTATTTGTCAAACTTTCCAGGTTATTGTTGGACCAGATAGTCAGGACGTAACATGCATCCCTGTGCAAGAGGGTGTGCGGCTAGAGCATGTCTGACAGGAGGGTGTGCGGCTAGAGCATGTGGGACAAGAGGATGTGCGGCTAGAGCATGTCTGACAGGAGGGTGTGCGGCTAGAGCATGTGGGACAAGAGGGTGTGGCGGCTAGAGCATGTCCGACAAGAGGGTGTGCGGCTAGAGCATGTGGGACACGAGGGTGTGTGGCTAGAGCATGTCTGACAGGAGGGTGTGCGACTAGAGCATGTGGGACAAGAGGGTGTGCGGCTAGAGCATGTGGGACAAGAGGGTGTGCGGCTAAAGTATGTGGGACAAGAGGGTGTGCGGCTAGAGCATGTCCAACAAGAGGGTGTGCGGCTAAAGTATGTGGGACAAGAGGGTGTGCGGCTAGAGCATGTCTGACAGGAGGGTGTGCGGCTAGAGCATGTGGGACAAGAGGGTGTGCGGCTAGAGCATGTGGGACAAGAGGGTGTGCGGCTAGAGCATGTCCGACAAGAGGGTGTGCGGCTAGAGCATGTGGGACAAGAGGGTGTGCGGCTAGAGCATGTCTGACAGGAGGGTGGGCGGCTAGATCATGTGGGACGAGAGGGTGTGCGGCTAAAGTATGTGGGACAAGAGGAGGTGTGCGGCTAAAGTATGTGGGACAAGAGGGGTGTGCGGCTAAAGTATGTGGGACAAGAGGGTGTGCGGCTAGATCATGTGGGACAAGAGGGTGTGCGGCTAGATCATGTGGGACAAGAGGGGTGGGCGGCTAGACCATGTGGGACAAAAGGGTGTGTGGCTAGAGCATGTGAGACAAGAGTGTGTGTGGTTAGAGCATGTGGGACAAGAGGGTGGTGGCTAGAGCATGTGGGACAAGAGGATGTGCGTCTAGAGCATGTGGGACAAGAGGGTGTGCGGCTAGACCATGTGAGACAAGGGGGTGGTGGCTAGAGCATGTGGGACAAGAGGGTGTGCGGCTGGAGCAAGTGGGTCCTGACAGCCAGGAGTATAAAATGTTATAACAGAGATACTGTGACAGTGGGTGTGGGACTAGAGCTAATGCGGCAAGAGCATGTGGTACTTGAGCATGTGGGACTAGAGAGAGTGGAGCAAGAGGGTTTGGGACAAAAGGCTGTGGAACAACATTGTGGGACAACACAACAGGGTGTGGGACAACACAACAGGGTGTGGGACAACACAACAGGGTGTGGGACAACACAACAGGGTGTGGGACAACACAACAGGGTGTGGGGACAACACAACAGGGTGTGGGACAACACAACAGGGTGTGGGACAACACAACAGGGTGTGGGACAACACAACAGGGTGTGGGACAACACAACAGGGTGTGGGACAACACAACAGGGTGTGGGACAACAAACAGGGTGTGGGACAACAAAAAAGAGTGTGGGACAACACAACAGGGTGTGGGACAACAGAAAAGGGTGTCGGACAACATTCTGTAAGATAGAGCATTGGGTGAGATGAAATTCGCTTGCTCTATCTCCAAAATGAGATGGAATAGTTTAATAGAACTAAGAAATAGAATTTACTATCTAAATTTGTATCTTTATATGGGGTCGAGGGGACAATAAAAAATACCACCAACTCGTAAACCCACAATATCCAGTTTCAGCCACATTTCAGAATGTCAAGGTTAGGCTCGATCTTCAATGCCAATTTCAGCCATACTTCACATACTAAATTTCTTCGACAATCCCCAAAGCCTATTTGAGCCACAATCTTCTATGCCAATACCGATTTCAGCCACATTCCCCATTACAATTTCAGACCTAATTTCAAATGCCGATTTAATCCACCATCTCGAATGCGAGTTTCAAACATATCAATGTTAATGTCATACATACTCCACAATGTCAATTTCATCCATACTCCCCAATGTCAATGCCATCCATACTCCCCAATGTCAATGTCATCCATACTCCCCAATGTCAATGCCATCCATACTCCCCAAAGTCAATGCCATCCATACTCCCCAATGTCAATGCCATCCATACTCCCCAAAGTTAATGCCATCCATACTCCCCAAAGTCAATGCCATCCATACTCCCCAATGTCAATGCCATCCATACTCCCCAATGTCAATGCCATCCATACTCCCCAAAGTCAATGCCATCCATACTCCCCAATGTCAATGCCATCCATACTCCCCAAAGTCAATGCCATCCATACTCCCCAAAGTCAATGCCATCCATACTCCCCAATGTCAATGCCATCCATACTCCCCAATGTCAATGTCATCCATATTCCATAATGTCATTTTCAGCGAAATTATCCAATGTTAATTTCAGCCATAATCCTCAATATGAACTTCAGCCATACTCCCCAATATCAATTTCAGCCATACTCCCCAATATCAATTTCAGCCATACTCCCCAATATCAATTTCAGCCATACTCCCCAATATCAATCTCAGCCATACTCCCCAATATCAATCTCAGCCATACTCCCCAATATCAATTTAAGCCATACTCCCCAATATCAATTTCAGCCATACTCCCCAATATCAATCTCAGCCATACTCCCCAATATCAATTTCAGCCATACTCCCCAATATCAATTTCAGCCATACTCCCCAATATCAATTTCAGCCATACTCCCCAATATCAATTTCAGCCATACTCCCCAATATCAATCTCAGCCATACTCCCCAATATCAATTTCAGCCATACTCCCCAAAATCAATCTCAGCTACAATCCCTGATGTCAATTTCATCCCAATTCCCAAAGCCGAGTTAAGCCATAAATTCATTGACGTAAAATTTCGTCATAGCAGCAACAATACAAACCTACCCAGTTTTACCATCCTAACGTAACACCTGAAAGAGCTGATCTTGGTTTTCAACGATTAAGCTGTATGTGATAAAAGGTTGGGGGAGGAGTGGCGAACCACACGCGGTTATCTCTCTCTCAGAGAAGTCGAAAACAAACGGAGCAAGGAAACAAACGTACAAAAACAAACAAACAAACAGGGTGTTGTCTGGTGTTGTAAGAGGTTTGGTAAGAGTGCCATCAGTACATCTGTTATTATCGCAGTTGTGTTGTTTGTTATTATCTCGGTTGTGTTGTTTGTTATTATCTCGGTTGTGTTGTTTGTTATTATCTCGGTTGTGTTGTTTGTTATTATCACAGTTGTATTGTTTGTTATTATCACAGTTGTGTTGTCTGTTATTATCACAGTTGTGTTGTTTGTTATTATCACAGTTGTGTTGTCTGTTATTATCACAGTTCTATTGTTTGTTATTATTACAGTTGTATTGTTTGTTATTATCTCAGTTGTATTGTTTGTTATTATCACAGTCGTATTGTTTGTTATTATCACAGTTGTATTGTTTGTTATTATCACAGTTGGGTTGTTTGTTGATATCTCAGTATCGTTGTTTGGCAGGAAACGACTTGAGGAGGACAGAACTTGAAGCCTACTGCTTTATGGGCAAGTTTTAAAGGGGCGCTATAGTTGTTTTTTAAGGGCCCCTTTTCTCCTTTTTGGTTTCACAGAATAGAAAGAACCTGACATTCTATTCAGGTCTGAAAGTTTGATGGATTATCAAAAACAAAAACAAAGTTTTTATTAATGTGTGTGTGTGTGTGTGTATGTGTGTGTGTGTGTGTGTCCCATAACCTCGTGGTCGTAAGGGGTTCTAATGTTTCCGTTAGAACTTTCTGGGGTTTGGTAGACTTGGCGGCGCCCGTCTCCTCTCCAAGTCAGCGGAGAACTTCTTAGCGATCGTCATATATACATCTTTATAATGGGGCCTTAGCGTTGGCTAGATCCCACGCACCTCAGCTTGTGAGGCGAGCGGACTACCGACTTCGCTATCTAAAGGCATCTAATTGGATTGAATGATATAAAGGGCAATAAATATATCAGTGAGTTAATGCTTTAAAGGGAATTAACCATTAATTAATTATATAAAGGGAAATAACTTTTAATCACAGTGTTTTAGAAGCCTGAAATGAGTTAACTTTCGAAAAAAACACCGCTTATAACCGTTTAAGAAAAGCGCCAACGATGATCACTCTATTTTTAAGCGCAACGGAAGACGTGGGTGGGGGAAGAGTGTGTGTGCATCCAGTACTGATCAATTCGTCTCTAAAGCAATGCTAACTTTAAGTAGAGGACTGTTGGTTGCCCACTTAGGCGGTACGCCTGCAGAGACAACACGACGGAGAGAGTTTGTATATAAATACACAGGGTCCCTGTCAAAGGGGACCAATCAAGAGTTTGATGGGATCCATCAGCGAGTATGTGAGCTGTACTGATGTCTTCAGATGTAAACATTGGCAGTCAACTACCACTCCCACTCCATCCCTCTCTATTTACCCGATTAGATCTGGCGCTGTTGATGTGTACCAATCTTCATTTCCTCCTTGCAAATTGCCGCTCTTTCTTTCGCTCTCTCTATTTCTCCATCTCTCTCTCTCCCTCTCTCTCTCTCTCTCTCTCTCTGTCTGTTTCTTTCATTTTATCCCTCGATATATAGCTATTGATGTAATTTGTTCCAACTGCGTTCATCTCTCTAAATCTCAATTTCCATCAAATCTTTTTTCTTAATTCATCTCGGTATCTCCGTTTCATCATGAATAAATGAAAACGTTTTGAGTTCACATTCTCTCTCTCGTTCCTCCGTCTCTGTCTCTGTCTGTCTCTCTCTCTCTCTCTCTCTCTCTCTGTCTCTGTCTCTCTCTCTCTCTCTGTCTCTCTCTCCCAAAGCAACGTACATATGACATTCTTTGGTCTATATGTTCAAAACTAATCATTTACAATCTACAAAATCTACAAAAATCAATCGTCTAAATCATTTTTGCGATGATTTTTTTACATTCAGCCTAAAATCCAAAAATTTTCAGATCTCTAGGACCATCAGAAGTGGTTCAATTTTACGTTGGCAGATTTGAAAAAAATATTGAACAAACCAAGAAACCAACAAACAATGCCACGGGAACGAAAGCGAGTTAATAAAAACGTGGTAATAAAACAAACCCGTAAAAACAAAGTTTTCTACTATAAATCCCTTATATTTTAGTCATAATTAAAAGTATTGATTATGTTTCAACGCCACAAATATTTACAGACTGACACCGAGTGATGTCCACTTTCTTTTAACGGGGGATGGGACGTGAGGGGGTGTCGGCACGACGGTCGACGTCTAAGCGTCAACTCAAACTCACGTAGAAAATAAAACAAACCCGTAAAAACAAAGTTTTTGACTATAAATCCCTTATATATGAGACATAACTAAAAGTATTTACAAATATTTACAGACTGAATCTGTCGTAATCAACTTTGCTTCATAACCCTGGGGGGGGGTGGTAGAGGGGGAAAAGTCTGGTCACCGATTCGCTTGACCGAGCTCAGCGTGACACGTAAAATGTAAACAAAAGCACGCGGGTACGTCGATGGGTCGCCTCAAGCGTCAACTCAAACTTTCACGTGGGAAAAAAAACAATAACAAACCGTGAATTTGAATTACATACCTCATATAAGGATAAACTAAAAATGCATTAATTTAATTACGGTACGTTCGATCGATCTGAAATTTTGATACGATGCATTGTTAGGTGAGACGGGTCCGTGTGCCAAATTTCAGCTCGATCGGATCACGGAAGTGGGTCATTTTTGACTTTTGTTTTTCCGCCCGCCGCCCAAGAGATGAGATGACGACAGAGACGGCCGCGAAGTTAATATAAGGGATTTAATAAAACAAACCCGTAAAAACAAAGTTTTCTACTATAAATCCCTTATATTTGAGTCATAATTAAAAGTATTGATTATGTTTCAACGCCACAAATATTTACGGACTGACACCGAGTGATGTCCCCTGTCTTTTAACGGGGGATGGGTCGTGAGGGGGTGTCGGCACGACGGTCGACGTCTAAGCGTCAACTCAAACTCACGTGGGAAAAAAACAATAACAAACCGTGAATTTGAATTACATACCTCATATAAGGATAAACTAAAAATGCATTAATTTAATTACGGTACGTTCGATCGATCTGAAATTTTGATACGATGCATTGTTAGGTAGACGGGTCCCGTGTGCCAAATTTCAGCTCGATCGGATCACGGGAAGTGGGTCATTTTTCGACTTTTGTTTTTCCGCCCGCCCGCCCATGAGATGAGAGATGACGAGACAGAGAGACAGAGAGACGGCGGTGAAGTTAATATAAGGGATTTAATAAAACAAACCCGTAAAAACAAAGTTTTTGACTATAAATCCCTTATATATGAGACATAACTAACAGTATTGATTATTTTCAAACATTTACAGACTGAATCTGTCTTAACTCAAGTTTGCTTCATAACCCTGGGGGGAGGGGGGAGGGGTGGAGAGGGGAAAAGTCTGGTCACCGATTCGCTTGACCGAGCTCAGCGTGACACGTAAAATGTAAACAAAAGCACCCCGTCGCTTCGATGGGTCGCCTCAATGCGTCAACTCAAACTTTCACGTGGGAAAAAAACAATAACAAACCGTGAATTTGAATTACATACCTCATATAAGGATAAACTAAAAATGCATTAATTTAATTACGGTACGTTCGATCGATCTGAAATTTTGATACGATGCATTGTTAGGTTAGACGGGTCCGTGTGCCAAATTTCAGCTCGATCGGATCACGGGAAGTGGGTCATTTTGGACTTTTGTTTTTCCGCCCGCCCATGAGATGACTGAGATGACAGACAGAGAGACAGAGAGAGACAGGCGCGTGAAGTTAATATAAGGGATTTAATAAAACAAACCCGTAAAAACAAAGTTTTTTACTATAAATCCCTTATATTTGAGTCATAATTAAAAGTATTGATTATGTTCCAACGTCACAAATATTTACAGACTGACACCGAGTGATGTCCCCTGTCTTTTAACGGGGGATGGGACGTGAGGGGGTGTCGGCACGACGGTCGACGTCTAAGCGTCAACTCAAACATTCACGTGGGAAAAAAACAATAACAAACAGTGAATTTGAATTACATACCTCATATAAGGATAAACTAAAAATGCATTAATTTAATTACGGTACGATCGATCGATCTGAAATTTTGATACGATGCATTGTTAGGTGAGACGGGCCCGTGTGCCAAATTTCAGCTCGATCGGATCACGGAAGTGGGTCATTTTTGACTTTTGTTTTTCCGCCTGCCCGCCCAAGACAGACAGAGATGACGACAGAGACGCCTGTGAAGTTAATATAAGGGATTTAAATAAAACAAACCCGTAAAAACAAAGTTTTTGACTATAAATCCCTTATATATGAGACATAACTAATAGTATTGATTATCTTCAAACACGACAAACATACAGACTGAATCTGTCTTAACTCAACTTTGCTTCATAACCCTGTGGAGGGGGAGAGGGGAAAAGTCTGGTCACCAATTTGCTTGACCAAGCTCAGCGCGACACGTAAAATGTAAACAAAAGCACCCCTGATCTTCGATCGATCGCCTCAAAGCGTCAACTCAAACTTTCACGTGGGAAAAAAACAATAACAAACCGTGAATTTGAATTACATACGTTATATAAGGAAAAACTAAAAATGCATTAATTTAATTACGGTACAATCGATCGATCTGAAATTTTAATACGATGCATTGTTAGGTGAGACGGGTCCGTGTGTCAAATTTCAGATCGATCGGATCACTGGAAGTGGGTCATTTTCGACTTTTGTTTTTCCGCCCGCCCATCCCATGAGACGGCCGCGAAGTTAATATAAGGGATTTAAAAAGAAAAAGTGGAAATCAAATGTGGGACAGAATTGTGAGACATCCAACTTAAGATGAATACATTAGGGGTCCTCTACCAACAGGAGAACTTAAAATAACCACATTAGAGGTCCTCTACCAACAGGAGAACTTAACATGGCCACATTAGAGTTCATCTACCAACAGGAGAACTTAACATGACCACATTAGAGGTCCTCTACCAACAGGAGAACTTAACATCACATTAGAGGTCCTCTACTAACAGGAGAACTTAACACCACATTAGAGGTCCTCTACTAACAGGAGAACTTAACATGACCACATTAGAGGTCCTCTACCAAACAAAACTTATTGAAATCCTTAAATCGAGCCAAATTTCCAAAAAAGTCTACGGCAGAGGGCTGTAAGATGGCCAACAGTCTTTGTTCCATCGGGAGTCCATTGTCCAGAACCTGAACCTTCCAGGAGCGGATGAAACTCCGCATTGCATGAGTTCCCCTCAAGGGAGAGCATTCGCCTTTAAAGACTGAACACGTGGCCGGGTTAAAAATAGTTGCCCTCCGGCTATGGACGATAACAAACATGGAGTCGGTACAGTCAAAACAAGTTTTGAATTGTTATTAAATAATCCCGGGGGAGGAGGTTGAGATGAAACGACACCAGGGATGGGGGTGGGGGAGGTGTGATCACACCAAAATATAGGCGGAACTAACAATATTAATGTGATTGAGCAAGTACGTTACAGAGTAACTGTAACAAGTTAATTCTGACCATCTTTATGTCATCAACTTTCCTTCGGCTTCTAACGAAACACTCGTCACTGATGCCATCCACATGGGAAAAGACCCAGGTACTTGGAGTTAATGAAGTGATCTTGGGAAAAGTTTTCCGTCTGCTCAAGGAACCTGAAGTGTTTCCGCCCTCATACACCGACTGATGGTCGGAACTGAGGGACATGACGTAATCACGAGTTGCAACACCAGCTGATTCAAGTTAAGTCTGTTGTACTGTGCAACAAAATGTTTTAGAGTAGAGCCCACCTATCTCAAACTGGGTTAACTCGACAACTCTCTAAAGTCGACTATCTCAAACTGGGTTAAGTCGCCAACTCTCTAAAGTCGACTATCTCAAACTGGGTTAACTCGCCAGCTCTCTAAAGTCGACTATCTCAAACTGGGTTAACTCGACAACTCTCTAAAGTCGACTATCTCAAACTGGGTTAACTCGACAACTCTCTTAAGTCGACTATCTCAAACTGGGTTAACTCGACAACTCTCTAAAGTCGACTATCTCAAACTGGGTTAACTCGACAACTCTCTAAAGTCGACGTTTTCGAAGGGAACCGACAAATTCATTTTTTGTCCTTGGTATTTCCTCATTGGTATATGTCGCTAAAATGTGGATCACAAAAGAGGGCCGAATTCGCCACCCAAGGTCAGTTCCTACGATGCTCATGACCAATGACCTGTAATGAAAGTCTATTTTGTCATTAAATTTGCGATATTGACGCTTACTATCAATGTAGCTTACATCTTGCCCTACATTGTCCGTCCTGAATTTTCAATTCACCATTCAATCCTAAGTGGGTTAAATGTTTGTAAAATAATTAAAAAAATAATTATTGTTATAGGAATATCATCTGGCAGAGATATGTCCGGTCATATTGTTTCATTTTTACTTGTGTAAGGCAAATAATTTCAATTATTTTCAAGGTAGGCGACCACGTCCCCTTTATTAATGGGGGAAGTCATGGACATTAGAATAAATTCGGTTAGTATGGCTATTGACATTAGAGTATTTAATAATCCGCTTCATCTTGTATGGGATCAATTCAGTAATACAACAAATTAAGGTGTCTAAACCCCGCAAAGTTGATATTGTAAAATAACATCATGAGCCGTGTGCAAAATGGTTGTCATTGGCAACCAATTCGTCACACCTCATAATTATAGCAATACCACTACTACTGCTAATACGATGTTCATTCATAAAAGTTGGTCTACCGTGCAGAGAAAAACAATTCTTTAACATTGGTCAAGAAAGGATTTAAATTAAAATTAAATTTATTAATCAACAGCCAAAGTTGAAGGTTCAAAAGTAGGTCATAATTTTTATTCGTACATTTGTAGAACTGCTATGATTTCAAGCACTTGTTAATATTGCCGCATTATTGGTTTTCGTTTATCTCGATCATCGTTGATCTAGACGCCTTAAAAAAAAATCTCAGCGCCATCGAAATAATCGGGTACCATTGTATTCCAGTTCCAACATAAATTAAATATTACTGATATCAGCTGTAACGTAAAACGAATTAAACGGTTTACAAACAAGAACTGTCTTATTGGTGTTAATGGTATAATTTGTTAATGGTATAATTTGTTAATGGTATAATTTGTTAATGGTATAATTTGTTAATGGTATAATTTGTTAATGGTATAATTTGTTAATGGTATAATTTGTTAATGGTATAATTTGTTAATGGTATAATTTGTTAATGGTATAATTTGTTAATGGTATAATTTGTTAATGGTATAATTTGTTAATGGTATAATTTGTTAATGGTATAATTTGTTAATGGTATAATTTGTTATTGGTATAATTTTTTAATTGTATAATTTGTTAATGGTATAATTTGTTAATGGTATAATTTGTTAATGGTATAATTTGTTAATGGTATAATTTGTTAATGGTATAATTTGTTAATGGTATAATTTGTTAATGGTATAATTTGTTATTGGTATAATTTTTTAATGGTATAATTTGTTAATGGTATAATTTGTTAATGGTATAATTTGTTAATGGTATAATTTGTTAATGGTATAATTTGTTAATGGTATAATTTGTTAATGGTATAATTTGTTAATGGTTGTTTAAAAAATAGGTGGGGGGGGGGAGTTAAGGCCGTTTTAAAGGCACAGTCAAGAAACCGTCCTTGTGTGTGAACAGATAGCTTTTTTTTTCTTTTGAATTCGGGAGGGGGCGGGAAACGGAATTTCCTGAACATTTCAGACCCATTCCTACCTTCCACCCACACTACCAAATAATAACACCCCTTCCCCAATCCCAGACATATTAACTAGCACCCTACCCCCCTCCCCGAAACAAACGTAATCCTATAGTTACATCACAGGCTTGTAAAAGGTGACCTCACAGGCAGGTATGAGGGTTAAAGTTCAAGGTTCATCTTTAATTCGTCTCTATTTAAGAAATTTTAAAGAAAAATAAACTCATAATTTTCCCGTCTCTAATACATGAGTAAACAAGGGCATGTCATGTACCCTTGACCTAATGTCAGAAGGATTTTTAACTGAAAATATTGGTTCCAGAAAATATTGGTTCCAGAAAATATTGGTTCCAGAAAATATTGGTTCCAGAAAATATTGATCTAAATAACTGTTACCAAAGCAAATCTCCGCACCTCTCAGAAAATGTTCCCGTGGAACAAACTTCCGTTCGACTAAAAAATGTCCAAACAAAGTTACACTGGAACTTATTTCAGTCTGATCAAGACAATGGGGCTTAACACAATGATGCCACTCGTTCACCTGCCATCATTAGATGATGGTCGACAGAGGGCTTAAACTAAATAATTCCAAATCAAAGATTACCACTGCCTCTGACACGCCTCTCCCGGCACCTTTCTGAACACCTTCCAGTAGGGTCCGCCTAGTTATACTATCTCGATGTTACATTGATACATGTAACATTTGCCGTTACAATCGGCGCATCACGAGCCGTGGCTTTATCCAAGAACCTGGCGAAATTTATTCATTTTTTAAAAAAGTATTACTTTATTTATTTATATATTTATCTATTGAAAGCATACTCCATGTGGAGAATTCCGTTTATCCACACCGGGGCAGAGAAACAACAAAAGATATGGTAAACAATTTCAAATGCTGATGAATCACACTAGATGCTATCATATAGAAAGAAAAAAAAACGAAGAGGATGCTATCATATATAAAACAGTGCGGATGCTACCATATATAAAACAGAGTGGATGCTATCATATATAAAACAGAGTGGATGCTATCATATATAAAACAGAGTGGATGCTATCATATATAAAACAGAGTGGATGCTATCATATATAAAACAGAGTGGATGCTATCATATATAAAACAGAGTGGATGCTATCATATATAAAACAGAGTGGATGCTACCATATATAAAACAGAATGGATGCTATCATATATAAAACAGAATGGATGCTATCATATATAAAACAGCGTGGATGCTATCATATATAAAACAGAGTGGATGCTATCATATATAAAACAGAGTGGATGCTATCATATATAAAACAGAGTGGATGCTATCATATATTTAAAACCGAATGGATGCTATCATATATAAAACAGAGTGGATGCTATCATATATAAAACAGAGTGGAAGTTATCGATGAGTGACGTCCCATGAAGAGGGGTGTCAAACAGTCAAGTTCATGTCTATGTGATAAAATGTTGCTACTTTCTATTAGGCCGTGTATCTCAACCGGTTCACCGACAAAACGCCCCCGGACAAAACGGCCCCGACATAGCGGCCCCGACAAAACGGCCCCGGACTAATAGATGGACTAAAAGTAAAATGTCCAATCAAATATTAAATTCGTATGTTTACTCATCTATTCAGTGTCAGGTTTTGCTAATAATAAACAAAAATAATGACATCACAATAGCGAATTTAATAGCCTTTACCCGAAATGGTACCAATTGCGGCTGCTTGTTGTCAAGAAACAATATAATAACGTCACAAGATATAATTTTACAATTTTACCAATTTATTTAAGGGTGAAAAGGTTGACTAAAGCTTAAAATGAAAAAAAAATAATAAAGTTTTTGTAGAAAAATGTTAACAATTTGTCTGGGGCCGTTTTGACCGGGGCCGTTATGTCGGGGCCGTTTTGTCCGGGGCCGTTATGTCGGGCCGTTTTGACGCGTCACCATCTCAACCTGAAGCCTACGCCCCAATTAAAAAGGGCCACCTCGTGACTGGGCGGTTTATCCATTTGAAAGCGAACCGTTTATCCTGCTTTAATTGGCCTTTGAAAAAATGAGAATTAAAGTTCGTTATTTAATACAATTTTAAATAACTGTTGATATTAATACGCGTCTATGCTTTTAGTTGGCAGTAATAAAAGTCTATAGATGTTACATAAACTCGTGGCGTAACAAAAGTTACGTGTGCGGTGCTTACCAGTAGAAATTACGACGGTGAAATGGTACCAGCGGTTACTAAAAGATTTCTTGTTGGTGTAATGGTCGCTGCTTTTAGAACTAGATACCATGACGATGTAATCGGACCAGCGCTTACCACTAGAGGTCAAACACCGAGTAATCAAGGTCACTTCCGACAGAGCTGGGTTCACGTCGGTGTACTGATGTCTGTGCCGATAGCAGGGAGTTCGAGGCACGAGCGAGGGTGTGAATGCCGTGCGTGTAACGCGTTATTATCGGCGGCGTGAAAGGATTTGATCTAATCCGCGAACACCTGTTAACCCAGTGGACACAAACCAGACCTAGCAGGACTGACTTGGGATGCTCCGTCAGGTGGGTGGGGGTGGGGTGGGGGTGGCGGAAGAAGGGTTGGAGGGCGGTCATGTGGGGGGAGGGGGTGCACCTGCAACATGGGTGGTAATTGTAAGCACCCTCGCCTCCATAGCATGACACAACTGTAATTGTGTTTTGGTTTCAATCAGTCGGGAGCGTTGCTTGTGGCCCACTGCGCGTTGCTGGATGTGTTAAACATACCATTCTGATGGAGGGAGGGGTTGGGAGGGGGGGCTCAATTGTACCCTAACCCTTCGAACTAAACATCAACATGTACGTCAACCTAATAATCTCTTTCCTCGCCCACTACCACATCATCCACATCCTAGATCAGCTTACGAACACACCACTTCATCCTGTCCTAACGTCACCTCCTCTTGGATCACCTTTCAAACACACACCTACCTCCTACCCTAAAAATCTCCCCA
Source organism: Ampullaceana balthica (assembly GCA_944989445.1). Lineage (NCBI taxonomy): Eukaryota > Metazoa > Mollusca > Gastropoda > Lymnaeidae > Ampullaceana > Ampullaceana balthica. The sequence continues at coordinate 1,059,383 of CALYLW010000369.1, forward strand.
TCCACCTTCTGGAAAACATTTCAAACACCTCCCGCCCCAACACCACCTCATCAAACTATCTGACTCTACCTTACAACTCCTCTAACACCGTCCTCTACGTCTTATAGAACACATCACCAATTCCCCCCACCCGCACCCTACCAACAACTTCATCTGCGTAATGGTAGCATCGCTAACCACTAGATCTCTTGTCCATGCAATTGTAACAGATCACAAAATTTGTTGTTAACAACATCCTTATACAGCACATTCTCTCTCTCTCTCTCTCTCTCTCTCTCTCTCTCTCTCTCTCTCTCTCTCTCTCTCTCTCTCTCTCTCTCTCTGTGTGTGTGTGCGCTATGTGCTCAATCTGGCCCCTGGATTATATTGACAATTTATTGACAGTGATTGTAGGAATACATCCATGATTTTGGTTTAGTTCATAAGTATTGAATATTTACGACTTTGTTAGACATAATTGTAGTCTGTCAACAGCTGTACTGAATAAATTGTTACATTTAATGACGACTAACTGCTAACAACTAACACAATAACAGAGTACTCACAAATTAATAGTTACAACAACTTCAAAGTTGTTGAAAAATTGAATGTTACATACAGTTTGTAAGTCTGTAACTAATTCAGTATTGCTGTCAGCTTTTAAGTTACTAACCGGTTGTAAAGTACACACACTGTGATAGATACTAGCAGTACAAAAGATACCTATTAAAAGAAAGTTAATAAAAAGACAAATTGAAAGTTACGGGAAGTTATAAAGTTACTGCATGGTATAAGACTTGAGTATTTAAAGTTTTCTTGTGGCTGGGGTTGTTACATAAGAAAAGCTCATATTGTCTGTAATTGTCATGTCATACGTTAATGTTTGTAACTTAAGAAATCAAATATCAAATCTATGACACATACAGACGCGGAGATCTGATAATAAGTTTATCAACAAACATCTTAAATACACAAGCGCATGAGAATTGTGTTTAAATACAACTAATTCTTTAATGAATGTTCAATTAAATAAACGGAGGGCAGGAATGAACCGGTTGATATCAGACAAGGTTAAATCTTGGAAGGTTGGTTAAATCTTGGTATAATTGGGTAGGGGTAAATCTTGAAGTATTTGCACAGGCTTAAAATGTTGGTCTTTTTTTTGGAATGAGATTAAATTAGATATATTTGGACAAAGTTAAATTTTGGTATATTTTGACAAGGTTAAATCTGGGTCTATTTGGACAAGGATATAAAGCTTGGTGTGTCTGGAAAAGGTTTTATCTTGGTATAATTGATTGGGTTAAATCTATAGTATAATATAATTTGATAGAACTTATATTCTCATATTATTGAACCTCGTTTTAAATTGAATATCGCCCTACAAGTCGTGATGATTATGTTTCCAATTAACGCCGTTTGAAGTACGACATACATTTGTTGTGAGGCTAACTCATCTAATCGTTTGAAGTACGACATACATTTGTTGTGAGGCTAACTCATCTAATCGTTTGAAGTACGACATACATTTGTTGTGAGGCTAACTCATCTAATCGTTTGAAGTACGACATACATTTGTTGTGAGGCTAACTCATCTAATCGTTTGAAGTACGACATACATTTGTTGTGAGGCTAACTCATCTAATCGTTTGAAGTACGACATACATTTGTTGTGAGGCTAACTCATCTAATCGTTTGAAGTACGACATACATTTGTTGTGAGGCTAACTCATCTAATCGTTTGAAGTACGACATACATTTGTTGGGAGGCTAACTCATCTAATCGTTTGAAGTACGACATACATTTGTTGTGAGGCTAACTCATCTAATCGTTTGAAGTACGACATACATTTGTTGTGAGGCTAACTCATCTAATCTACACTAAATGCGTCTCTAATTGTGTACTGTTATAGTCAGGCGTAGGGAAAAAGTGTACATGAAAATTAACACAAGTTTAAATTTCAAATAAACTGTTAGGTGATGTGTACAAGTCTAGACTTCACATAACTGTTAGATGATGTGTACAAGTCTAGACTTCACATAACTGTTAGATGATGTGCGCAAGTCTAGAATTCAAATTCTAGACTTCAAATAAACTTTTAGATATGTACAAGTCAAGACTTCAAATAAACAAACGACATGTACAAGTAGCGACTTGGGACAGATAGTAGGGAAATCGCGTACTGGTCTAGACTAAACTCAACATAAAAATGTAGCAAAGTGTACTAGCCTAGAGTTCATGAGGACTGTTGGATGTATATGTGTACAATCCTGACTTCTGATAACGTGTACAAGACTGATCTGTGACAATGAGTACAAGACTGATCCGTGACAATGTGTACAAGCCCAGACGACACATAGACAGAAAAGTGACAATAAGTGTAGACGTATGCGCTAACATGTTACAACAACGTGTACGAATGTCTAGATCTCACAACTGCAGCTAAGTGACAGTTTGAAGTACTCTTAGACTTCAGAGCGACAGCTCGGTCTCAGCGAGGGCTTGGCTAAAGGAATGACTTCAAACACTTGGAAATTAGTTGAGGAAAAAAAACGGGGAGCTTTAAAACATGAGTTTAACTCCACGGGAGATAATCTGGTGATAGGCTAACCATTTTATATGAAATGACAGATTGAACACACACACATGGACAAAAAATAATATTAATGATAATAATAATAATGGTAATGGGTTCCCCACTTCCACCAAAGTGCGGCAAATGTTGTCTGGACTTCAACTCAATGTCAAAGTCATATTTGTCTCGCTCTAAATCTTAACAGTTCTTCACACAGATATGACATCTTACCATTTTTACACACATATGACATCTTGCCACTTTTACACACATATGACATCTTACCAGTTCTACACACAGATGTCACATCTTACCAGTTCTACACACAGTTATGACATCTACACAGTTCTACACACAGATATGACATATACACAATTCTACACACATATATGACATTTAACCAGTTCTACACACAGATGTCACATCTTACCAGTTCTACACACAGATATGACATCTACACAATTCTACACACATATATGACATCTTACCAGTTCTACACACAGATGTCACATCTTACCAGTTCTACACACAGTTATGACATCTACACAGTTCTACACACAGATATGACATCTACACAATTCTACACGCATATATGACATTTAACCAGTTCTACACACAGATGTCACATCTTACCAGTTCTACACACAGCTATGACATCTACAGAGTTCTACACACAGATATGACATCTACACAATTCTACACGCATATATGACATTTAACCAGTTCTACACACAGATGTCACATCTTACCAGTTATACACACAGATATGATATTTAACCAGTTCTACACACAGATATGACATCTACACAGTTCTACACACAGATATGACATCTTCCCCACACTGTGGTATTTCCATACCGATATGAAAATTTCGCACACGATCTTATATGTTCCCGACTGTGGTATGACAAGTTCCTACACCGATTAGACATGTTCCACCCCCCTCCCCCACACCACACCAATTTAACATAATCCTCACACCATTTTAACATGTTCCAAACACAAATTCGACATGATCCTCATACCATTTTAACATGTTCCAAACACAAATTTGACATGATCCTCACACCATTTTAACATGTTCCAAACACAAATTTGACATGATCCTCACACCATTTTAACATGTTCCAAACACAAATTCGACATGTTTCCCACTGCGATATGAAAAGTTTCACACACCGATTTTCCCAGTTCCGACACCAATCTGACATTTCCATACACAGATTTGACATTTCCATACACAGATTTGACATTTCCATACACAGATTTCCCCACCACAATGTAAGATGTTCCCATACCAAGATGCCATGTTCTCTACTCCGATTTAACACGTTTCACATGTCAATAAGACACTTCCTAACACCAATATGACACTTCCCAACACCGATATGACATGGTCCCAATACCAATATGACATGTTCCCCATACTGATATGACATGTTCCCTATACTGATATGACACGTTCCCCAAACTGATATGACATGTTACCAATACCAATATGACATGTTCCCAACACAGATATGACATGTTCCCCACCTCGATATGAGATCCAGCCCACCGATCTGAACAAAGAGAACTGTTCCCTGCACGCATCAAATGTTCCTCGCTCTTGTTGCTTCCTTACCCATAATGCAACATCGAGATAAAGACACCAGTCAACGCACAATGAACACACGAGAATGTGGATAACTCGTGGATAACTCGTGGATAACTCGTGGATAACTCGTGGATAACTCGTGGATAACTCGTGGATAACTCGTGGATAACTCGTGGATAACTCGTGGATAACTCGTGGGTTAGGTGAGTAAGGCATGGGTTAGAACTTCTTGGTTTTATTTATGTTTACAACTATCCACATGAAACCGACTGTCAAAATTTATAAAACACAGTGTCACAATGTATGAAGCCCATCGCACAATTTATAAAACCCACAGTCACTATTTATAAAATTCACTGTCCCCATTTTTAAAACCCACTGTCACCATTTGTAAAACCCACTGTCACCAATTATAAAACCCACTGTCACCATTTATAAAACAGAATTTCACAATATATATAACACATGGGCTTTTATAAATGAAACCGAACGTGGCGTTGTTTAAAAACGTTAATATAAAACCGACTGTCACAAGGCAGAGAGCCGATTGTCACAAATAATAAAACTGACTGTCACACTCAATGCAGGTAATAAATATAGTAATTCATTTACTAAAGATATCAACAATGTATCACAGTACTAATCCTAGTCATTCGAAGAGTGCACCACAAAAACATTACCACACCAAGCATAAATCCTCATCCACTGTGTATAGGTATCCGGGCCACATCCACGCGTGTTGGTGGAGCAGCTCCCCCCGTCGTAAAGTATCCAATCAACAGATCCACTAAAACACAAGTATCCACGCGACAGATCCACCTAAAACACACGGTCGTTGTTTATTCTCGGCTGAACTCAAGCTCTGCTAAAACTTGTGCCTTGTATTTTGGCCATGGTTGAAAAAAAAATTCCCCCAACCACAAAACCGAGAAACTATAAATAAAAATGAAGAAAGGGGGGTGAGGGTGGGGGGAGAATCGGGAAGGGGAAGGAAGAAAGAAGCGGTATTCAGGAAGAGATAACTTCTTGCTCACCTTCCACACTGTTAGAACTCCATTGCACGTTACGACAATGGTTCAGAGAGTTTTTCCCCCCGGCCACATACTCTCACACCCGACCTGCATCTACGCTACACCTGTGTTCGAACCTAATGTGCAGCATGGCACAGGGGCGGGGTTAGGTGGAGGGTCGGGGGAAGGCGGGGGAGGGAGGATTATGACCAGTTGAAATCCGATGTGTTGCAGGGGGGTGGAGGTGCCGCAGGAATAGGGGCGCGGGGCGTTAATGACCGATAAAACAGGGGGTTTGTTTATGGATTATAATTGTGTCATCGGACCGTGTAGGTGGCTCAATGCGTTTTCTGGGTGTTCAATGTTAAACAAAGAAAGAATGGTATGGGGAAATGGGCGGCGGTGAGCGCATCTCAGCTCGGAACAAAGGTTTCTTGATTTTCCCATTAGCTAAACATATTCAGGACCGCCAGGTTAAGGCGTAAATATAGAGCTCAATTTTTATTTTATTTTATAAGAACATTGAAGGACAAAGGTTATTTAAGGGCAATGTTACTTTAGGGCAAATTGTTATATAAGTATAAGGACACTGTTTCTGTAGGGCAAATGTCATAGAAAGGTAAGGTTTCTGTTGGACAAAAGTTATATAAGGTCAAGGTTTCTGTGCGTCGAAAGTCATATAAAAGCAATGTTTCTGTAAGGAGAAGGTTATTTAACATCAAGGTTACCGAAGGACAAGACTTACGTAAGACCATAGTTACTGCTGGATACAAGTTACGAGAGACAACAGTTACTCCAGTGAATAACTAACCGCTGGACACAACTTTTTGTTGGTTAAACTTTCTTTGGGGGCTTGGATGCTTATTTTACTAGCATCAGTACGTCATGTACTGGACAATTGAGACCAAATGTAACCACTGACTGATGAGTACTGGACAATGAGACCAATGTAACCACTGACTGATGAGTACTGGACAATTGAGACCAATGTAACCACTGACTGATGAGTACTGGACAATTGACCCCAATGTAACCACTGACTGATGAGTACTGGACAATTGAGACCAATGTAACCACTGACTGATGAGTACTGGACAATTGAGACCAATGTAACCACTGACTGATGAGTACTGGACAATTGAGACCAAATGTAACCACCGACTGATGAGTACTGGACAATTGAGACCAATGTAACCACTGACTGATGAGTACTGGACAATTGAGACCATGTAACCACTGACTGATGAGTACTGGACAATTGAGACCCAAATGTAACCACTGACTGATGAGTACTGGACAATTGAGACCAATGTAACCACTGACTGATGAGTACTGGACAATTGAGACCAGTGTAACCACTGACTGATGAGTACTGGACAATTGAGACCAATGTAACCACTGACTGATGAGTACTGGACAATTGAGACCAATGTAACCACTGACTGATGAGTACTGGACAATTGAGACCAATGTAACCACTGACTGATGAGTACTGGACAATTGAGACCAATGTAACCACTGACTGATGAGTACTGGACAATTGAGACCAATGTAACCACTGACTGATGAGTACTGGACAATTGAGACCAATGTAACCACTGACTGATGAGTACTGGACAATTGAGACCCAATGTAACCACTGACTGATGAGTACTGGACAATTGAGACCAATGTAACCACTGACTGATGAGTACTGGACAATTGAGACCAATGTAACCACTGACTGATGAGTACTGGACAATTGAGACCCAGTGTAACCACTGACTGATGAGTACTGGACAATTGAGACCAGTGTAACCACCGACTGATGAGTACTGGACAATTGACCCCAAATGTAACCACTGACTGATGAGGTCTGAGACGGTGAGCTTCCAACAACGTCAGTAACAATCAATCGTCTTTCTCGCCGGAGACAGGATTCATTTTAACCCCTCCCCCCCCCCTCCCCCAAACGATTATTGTTTTAAAAAACATACCATTTTGCCACCTGATTTAGTGAAGAACCCAAGGGCATCCTTCCTCTATAGCTACGCCTCTGTTTTTTTTTATCAACCCAATTTGAAACCCGTCATCGCATTAATTCTTTGCCCGTACATCCAGTGTTGTCAGCAGCGAACAATTGGTGGCTGAGTGGTCGGGCAGTAATGCATTGCGTCTACAAGACACACGGTTTTCTCAGGTATTGTGGGGGGTCGGGTTTCCTGGCATGCCGGAAAGATACTCACTCAAGCCAAGGGACAGTAACCTCATCCAATCTGAGTTATGTTTCCATTAGACATGCTGTTTATATGACCTGAGATTGTGGTCTGTACTATGTTGTCTTTGGATATCCTGTTCTTAGGACCTTAAATGCCGCATGTGTTTCGTTGCCTAAGTTGCGGGTCACGCTGACTCAGGACTATTGCCCAGACTTAAGGCCCTATTTTACGATTAGCTTATGAACGCTGGCTCCATTGACGTAAGAGTGGGCATCAAAGTACTATGCCTATACTGAGAAGTGAGAGGGTTGGTTTAAGAGTTGAAATTTGTTGCGGTGTGCTTTGGTGAACTCGGCAAACAAAGGAATTATTCCAGCTTATAACTTGATGTGATGTATTTGAAAGGTTATTTTACACTTTCCATTATTTTAACATTACAAAGTACTCTACACGCCTGGGGGAAGCGAGGCTAAAAATGTACGATTTTCGGCTTGCAGAAACGTATGGAAGATAAAAGATAGTTCGTCGGGGCTGTTCTGTCTGGACCTTGTGACGCGGTCATATTTATCTTTCAAATATCTATGCTCAATAGTTGCAAACGTTAAAGGATTTTAAAATATAACAGAGCCGACATTATTGTGAAATTAAATAACATAAAGCTAACTGTGCAAACAAAAGTGCTAAACTAAGTTATAATTTAACATTAATAATAAAAGTAATTCGATAATTTATACAGCGCTGTACCCCAGCAAGTAGCTTTGCTCAAAGCGCTTCACTCAAAATATCGATACACATAATTAACAATGCAATCAATAGAAAACATACATATCATAACCGCAACACATAACGACGTTACAGTCTATACAAGCTATACGTTTATCCTTTAAATAATTGTTTGTTATTAAATCACTTTTGAAGGTAAAGTTTGAAATGAAGGGTTTCAATGGATCAAACGTTTTTAGGCTTGACGCATACTTTTATTATTTTAATACCTTTGTCGAGCTCAAAAGCGGTTTTCTCATTTTTTTAAAATTTCAAGATAACGCGATACGGCATTTTTTATAATAGCGTTCAAAAGAAATTAGAAAATTTGGTTTAGGAATTCTTTCCTGCAAAAAGAAAACGATTGGCTGGACTTCAAAAGTTCTTCTTCGTGTCTGTGATGGCTAACGTACACCGAATCGTGTCTGTGATGGCTAACGTACACCGAATCGTGTCTGTGATAGCTAATGTACACCGAATCGTGTCTGTGATGGCTAATGTACACCGAAACGTGTCTGTGATGGTAACGTACAGCGAGTCGTTTCTGTGATGGCTAATGTACACCAAATCGTGTCTGTGATGGCTAATGTAAACCGAATCGTTTCTGTGATGGCTAATGTACACTGAATCGTTTCTGTGATGGCTAATGTACACCGAATCGTGTCTGTGATGGCTAATGTACACCGAATCGTTTCTGTGATGGCTAATGTACACCGAATCGTGTCTGTGATGGCTAATGTACACCGAATCGTGTCTATGATGGCTAATGTACACCAAATCGTGTCTGTGATGGCTAATGTACACCGAATCGTGTCTGTGATGGCTAATGTACACCGAATCGTGTCTGTGATGGCTAATGTACACCGAATCGTGCCTGTGATGGCTAATGTACACCGAATCGTGTCTGTGATGGCTAATGTACACCGAATCGTGTCTGTGATGGCTAATGTACACCGAATCGTGTCTGTGATGGCTAATGTACACCGAATCGTGTCTGTGATGGCTAATGTACACCGAATCGTGTCTGTGATGGCTAATGTACACCGAATCGTGTCTGTGATGGCTTACTTACACCGAATCGTGTCTGTGATGGCTAATGTACACCGAATCGTGTCTGTGATGGCTAATGTACACCGAATCGTGTCTGTGATGGCTAATGTACACCGAATCGTGTCTGTGATGGCTAATGTACACCGAATCGTGTCTGTTATGGCTAACGTACACCGAATCTACCATGAAACACATTAATTTATATTCTAGTCAAACATTTTTATTTTACCTTTCGATATCAAGTTTTAATCAGATATTGAAAATGTCCAGATCGATTTGTTAACTAATTGATTGGAGTTTAAAATTTATTCTTGTTTCTCTGCATGTAGTTTTTCAGTCCAGAGAATAGCGGCAATAAAACAATGAGGACATTGTTCAACTCCAGGAATTGGTTTATTGCTTTTCAACTATGATTATACATAGTGATGTTTGGTATAATACATTACGGCAGACGGCGAATATGTTTTCAATGATTGAACGAAAGTGTTCAAAGATGTTCATGACTGGAAAGCTTAAAGTAATCACAAAGATTGGTTCTTTGAAGGTTGCATTTTGTTTTACCTATTAACTTACACCATTGTTTTGATGATAACCAGAGATTTGTTCTGTTTCTGTTGAGATCTGACCACTACTACACCACAGTGCCAGACGCCGGTGTTTGACTGACTGACTTCTCAGATATCTAGACCCTGTCTTAGGTTAGACTGACTGACTTTTCTGATATCTGGATCCCTGTCTAAGCTGAGGTTCTATTCACGTAATCAAGATTGAAACTCAGTCTATCCCCCCCCCTCAACTGTGAAATCTCCTTCTGGTGGAGCTAAGTTTTTAAGTAATTCTTTGTCAATATTTATGCTCCATTTGACAAAGGGATGTACAAAGTCGGATTAAATTTTACATTGCCCACAGCCTCATGGTACATAAATAATTAGCAGTTTGATTTTTTTTAAATGATATATATATATATATATATATATATATATATATATATATATATATATATATATATATATATATATATATATATATATATATATATATATATATATATAACGGGGCCCCTGACTGCAATTCAAACTGGGGCCCTATCAAGCCAGAGTTCATTGAAATAAAATGATTTCTAGCAGCTAATATAAGACTGTAACTTGTAACTAAATAGTTCATTGGGTTCTTGCTCATGCTTTGTCTGTACTACGGGATCGGCCTTCCCAGCCATTAAGATTATTCATGAAAAAACCGAACGCGAAGAAATAACTGTTTGCCGGTATCCTAAAATTGAGTGTAAAAAGACAATAAAAAAAGACAAATGAAAAAAGAAAAATTCCCCCACATGGGCATCGATCCCGACATCGCTTGCACCACAAGCCTACACACTTCTATACGACCACGAAAGCTTGACGGAAATTGTAAATTAAAAAAATATAAACAATATTCTTTAATATTTTCTCTTATTGAGCCTATCAAATCAGGTTTTTCGATTACTAAGACTATCGGATCCGAATAGCGATCAGATTAATAGATAAGATTTTATTAATTTATTTAATGTATGATATTTTCAGGGATTCATGCAAACATTTGTCCACCTTTATTATAAAATATACTAAGTTTGGGGGCCCCTAAATCATCGGGGGCCCCTGGCTTTAGCCCGTTCACCCCCCTCTTAATCCATCATAGTATATATGTATGTATATGTATAACTTAAGCAAAATTATGTGCTCATTTGAATGCAAAATACGATGACTTCAAATGATGGCAAAAACTCGATGATAATAATTAAAGTATTGTTAACAAAAGGTCTAAGATGTTATGTGACGTAATGTGCACAAAATTCTATAACGTCCGTGGACAAAAATTGATGACTTAGTATTGTTTATATTTTCCATCTCGGAAAAATGAATGGTTTTATATCGTAATTTTGACACACTGTTTTCGACTCTGGTTATAGTTCAACAAGTTTTATCGATTGCAAGAAACGTAGTATAATAGAGACATCTTTCTTCTAACTTGGAGTGTTGACAGCTAGTACTCTGATTCATAGTTGCGGGAGTCCAGAGTTAGTGGAGTCGAGACTTGGTGGAGTTGTGAGTTGGTGGAGTTGTGAGCTGTTGGAGTTTAGAGTTGGTGGAGTTTATGGTGGAGTTGAGATTTGGTGACGTCGAGAGCTGGTGAATTTCACAGTTGTTGGATTTGAGAGTTGATGAGGTTGAAATTTGGTGAGGTTGAGATTTGGTGGAGTTGAGAGTTGGCGGAGTTGAGATTTGGTGGAGTTGAGATTTGGTGGAGTTGAGAGTTGGTGGAGTTGAGATTTGGTGGAGTTGAGATTTGGTTGAGTTGTGAGCTTTTGGAGTTGTGAGCTAGTGGAGTTGTGAGCTAGTGGAGTTGTGAGCTAGTGGAGTTGTGAGCTGTTGGAGTTGAGAGTTGGTGGAGTTTATGGTGGAGTTGAGATTTGGTGGAGTTGATTTGGTGGAGTTGAGATTTGGTGGAGTTGAGATTTGGTGGAGTTGAGATTTGGTGGAGTTGAGATTTGGTGGAGTTGAGAGTTGGTGGAGTTGAGAGTTGGTGGAGTTGAGAGTTGGTGGAGTTGAGATTTGGTGGAGTTGAGATTTGGTGGAGTTGAGATTTGGTGGAGTTGAGAGTTGGTGGAGTTGAGAGTTGGTGGAGTTGAGAGTTGGTGGAGTTGAGATTTGGTGGAGTTGAGATTTGGTGGAGTTGAGAGTTGGTGGAGTTGAGAGTTGGTGGAGTTGAGAGTTGGTGAAGTTGAGAGTTGGTGGAGTTGATGGTGGATTTGAGATTTGGTGGAGTTGAGTGTTGGTGGAGTTGAGAGTTGGTGGAGTTGATGGTGGATTTGAGATTTGGTGGAGTTGAGAGTTGGTGGAGTTGAGAGTTGGTGGAGTTGAGAGTTGGTGGAGTTGAGAGTTGGTGAAGTTGAGAGTTGGTGGAGTTGAAGGTGGAGTTGAGATTTGGTGGAGTTGAGATTTGGTGGAGTTGAGAGTTGGGGGGGGGGTTGAGATTTTAAGGCGTCTAATTTTTTCAAAGATAATGACTGATGTTTATTACTTCACGGTGAAAATGTCTGATAATTAGCAATTTTGAAAGACTACGAGAGCCTTTGTCTCAAGTTTGAGACCCGCGAATACATCTAACTGGTGTGCAGGACCTACATCTAGCGGTTATGTCGGATCTACAGCTAGCTACCACCTGTAAGCCAGACATGCACACAATCAGGTGAGTGGCGACAGACAAGGCACTTGATAGTGGCGCCAATTAAAAATTGAGCTAATTGGAACAGGAGGTCAGAAGAAACAAAAAATTCATTTCGTTGGAGCATTTGGCAGGGGGGTTTCATAAAAGTAATTTCGGTTTGATTTTTGAGTAAGCGGGGAGGTAACCGAGGCATATTATCAGTTTGATTTTGGGCTAGGCAGGAAGGCAACCAAGTCATAACAGCTGTTTGATTTTGGGCTAGGCAGGAAGTCAACCAAGTCATAATAGCTGTTTGATTTTGGGCTAGGCAGGAAGGTAATCAAGTCATAATAGCTGTTTCATATGGGGCTGGGTAGGGAGGTAATCAAGTCATAATAGCTGTTTGATTTGGGGCTGGGCATGGAGGTAATCAAGTCATAATAGTTGTTTGATTTGTGTTCTAGGCAGAGAGGTAACAAAGTCACGACAGCTGTTTGATTTTTGGCCAAGCAGGAGACAGGGGTTGTATCATAGACTCGACTACAGTTTAATTTTTTGCTAGCGCGCTACCTGCAGGCTCTCTTGCATTGTCCACTCAATATCCATCTGTCCATGGCAGGGCATGACTGTCATACCATCGTACACCCAAAATCCATCTCTCCGGGGCTGGACTGTTATATCATTGTCCACTCAAGATTCATATCCCCAAGGCATGACTTTTATACCAGTGTCCACTTTAGATCCATCTGCCCAGGGCATGATTACACCCTCGACCACTCTGGATCCATCTTCCCCCTTTGCAACTGTCCTAGCATTGAGTGACAACAAACATTGCGACGACAAGGCGAGTGTTACGTCTGAAAATATTGTACGGCACATGCTCAACATATGAAACAGGTTGCTAAGATACAAGCCAAAATTACCAACGTGATGCGAAAAGTTCAACCCAACAGACTGAGAAGATTGCTATATACAACAATTATGTTTGTTATTAAGAACAAAGTAAAGTAGTTTGCACGCGTAAGACTTAAATAGGAGTACATTCCTTTTAGCGGAGTTGTTGGCCAAATCTCTTGGGTGATCACGTGATGATGGTGGTAACCTTGGGGACATTACTCGCGTACAGTACTGTAGAAAATAAGGAAGGGCCCTAAAGGCATATTTTTATGAATAATATAGACATGCTATAGTAGTGCTATAAAGGTGCTATATGGGTGCTACAGTCGTGCTCGAGGAAATTGGGGAAACGTATCTAAATATATTGCTTATTACTTAATCAAAACAATAATATTTTGTACTGCATGCTTATAACTAAATGATTTCTTACGTCTGCTACTAGTAACAACATTTAGATGGCGCCTCCACTTCGTCTGTCTCAATTCAATCGACTCATTTCAGAACTGTTCAACTATGATCGCGTGACTGATGCTAAAGACTCCATCTAGAATAACAATCCACATTCCTATGTTTACCGTTTACGGAACTTCCCCGGCACGCGTAAACTGAAATCGAAGGGAAAATGGTTTAAAGGAAGGGAGGGGATGGTAGTAAGGGTGTTAAACGCTTCTGGTATAATTTTATGGTCGCATAACGTCGGTTGGCATTAAACTAAAAATAAAAATAGGAAGTTAACGGGGTTTTTTTACGGTAGGCGTGCGAATAGACATTTACTGTTGGAATTTCCTACACATTCGTCTGTCTCGAGGCGCTAGCGAGGACTGGAGCTTAAGTCTTTAAGGCGTATACTAGATATAGAGGGGTTGGCGGTAGGGGGTCTAGGAGGGTTAGGAAACAGGATCACCTGATTCGGCTGAAAGTAAGTGAATATCTTGTGGTCATGTGATTTGATGGTGAGATCTCATGGATTAAAGGACAAAAAACCTTTACGATCGAGAAGGGGATGTGTTTTTCTTTATGACAAACTTAACACGATAAAAGACCATTAATAAAGAGGTAAAAAAAACAGGGCTGTTTTGGAGAAAAGCCTACTCCATAGAAATAGTAGAAACTTACATTTCTACCTTGTTCCAAATTTTCAAAGTGAGTGGTTTCCAGACCTTGAAAGGACCGTCTGTGATATTAAAGTCAATGTCTCTTTTAAATACGCCCATGCATTTACTTACAATTACATAATACAGAAGCGCCTTCTATACAGATAATTATTGCGTCTGGGGCCTACCCATGTTTATTGTCAAAGTCTTGCATTTTTATCACAGTTTTAAATGTTGATATTGCCGTATTGCTGTAACACTTCATTTGCAATAGTTCTAGATTGAACTCATTTCTGAAATCAGTGCTAAGACTCCGCCAGCGAGGGTCCTACTAACTTGATAGAATCTCACGAATTCCGCTCTTGATTTCATGTTGTTTTTCGTATGTGAGAGTAGTGCCCCTTGAAGAAGCACTGCCATTGGGGAAGATGGCATCTGCTGTATTCAACACACCTCAGTTTCTCAGTCGTTGTAATCGGCCGAGGCCCTGGGCCCTGTCTGTCATAGCTGGCCGTGAGAGGCCTGTGTCATCACCAGGGGAAGGTGATCTGGACGGAGTTGGTGGCACCCCCATCACCCGCCTCTTTGTAGCCCAACCACCTCAGTGAACTAAGGGTAAATGCCAAGCATGTTTGATAATCTATCGGTACACTTGTTATAGTGTGTTTAATCTTCTATAGGTACACTTGTTATTGTGTGTTTAATCATCTATTGGGCAACTTGTTATAGTGTGTTTATTAATCCATTGGTACACATGTTATAGTGTGCTTATTTATCTATAAATATATTGGTACACTGGCTATTGTGTGTTTTATCATATATTGGTACACTGGCTATTGTGTGTTTTATCATATATTGGTACACAAAAACTAAAATATTTTAGCGTATCAAATAAGCAACAGTTACCAATGAGACAGTACACATTGATAAACAGCGAAGATCAGTTATAGGAAACTAAGTTAAGCTGACAAATTGGGACGTTTATCTTTCTGGATACCAGGGGAAAGGAATTGCGTGCGCTGAATTTAGATCAAGTGTATGACTTCAACTGTATGACTTGGACATAGTTTAATAATGTACATAGTAAAAAGACAATTGTGTCAATTTTCAGAGTATATTTCATAACTTAACAAACTAACTGAACTAATTCGACAGTTATTCAAACAACAGTTTCTCTTTTGTTGTTTTTATTTTTTTTAAATTTTCCTTCAAAACATCAATGATCTAATTTGATTGTCATTTAACAAACTGCTGACTTATTTTTGTTTCTTATTTTACAATAATCATTGCCTTTTCGCTTTACAAACGATCTGACCTAGTTATTTGAAAGAAAAAATGCTGGCCTAGTAATCATTCCATTCTTTTCTATTTGTTTGTTTTCGAATACAAGAAAGTTGATCTGTTACTATTGTAATAGGACTTGCTGGTTAACAACTGTCTTTAATCACTATAGACAATTCACTGTGTTCTACTGTACAATCAACTACCTAAACAGCTCGTATGCAATCAACTTCAAACCACCTCGGTTGCCTCTTGAACCGTACATTTATAGCCAGCTATTCTCTCAGTCTCTGACCAGCACGCTTACATTTCACCTCTCAAACCACGTGTTTCATACTAGGTCAAGTCATTGCATTCTCATACAATGTAAACACAACAACACGTCTCTCACAACTATAAGAAATCAAACCTGGTGTTATTGTAGTTTTTTTTATCCCTGCTGTCCAATTACTATTATGTTTGCCGTTTTTAACTTCGCTTACCAATATACTTTTTCGTTGTTTGTTGGTTTTTTTTTCGTTTAGCACAGTCACTTTTATCTTATCTTATCTGTTTACAGATGCTCCTTCTATACAGAAGATTATTGCGTCCTACGCTTATCTATGGTTTGTGTTTAGTCCTGCATTTTTATTAGAGATTTAAATGTTGATAAAGTGTTGGTTTTCCTGGATTCTTCAGGCAACCCAGTCCACGCCCGAATTCCGGACGAGAAGAAGGAAAACTTGTATGTGTTTGTTCTTGCATACGGAATAAGAAAGGTGTTTTTATCCTTATGTCTATCTGAGGGTTGTATTAAGTTATCTTTGTGTTGTATTTCTAAATTAGAATAAATTGCTTTATGTATGATTACTACTTTGCTTTTGGTTCTTCTATCCTCTAGTGTTTCAAGGTTTAATGATTTAACAAATGGTGTTATTCTTGTCAGTTTCGAATATTCTCCAGTAATGAATCTGGCAGCTCTTTTTTGAATTTGTTATAGTTTATCAATGTTTTCTTTGGTGGATGGGTCCCATACAGAAGATGCATATTCTAGTACAGGTCTCACCAAAGTGAGGTAGCATTTTAGTTTTATATCTCTATTACATTTGTTAAAGTTTCTTTTTTAAAAGCCTAAGGTTTTGTTTGATTTTTTAATAACTTCATTGACATGGGGATTACATGATAGTTTCTCATTTATTAAGACTCCTGAGTATTTTGCATCTTTAGTTTGGGTCAGTTCTTTTCCATGAATGTAATATTTTGAATTTATTTGTTTCTTTTTCTTTGTTACTCTTAACAGTTGACACTTTTCTGGGTGGAACGACATAGTCCAGTTAGTTTCCCATTTTATCAATTCATCTAAGTCTTTTTGTAAAATTTTGCTGTCTTGTTCTGATTTAATTGTTCTATAGATTATACAATCATCAGCAAATAACCTAACTTTTGTACCTGTTGAGATGTTGTTGGGTAAATCATTAATATAAATTAAAAAGAGTAAGGGACCTAGCACAGTTCCTTGTGGAACTCCTAAGTTAACCTTTATTGGTGCAGATTTAGATCCATTAATTATTACAGTTTGCTCCCTGCCCAAAAGGAAGTCTTGGATCCAGTGATGTAAGGAACCTGAGATTCCAAAGTAGTTAAGTTTTTTAAGTAAACTAAGGTGGTGAACTTTGTCAAATGCTTTTGAGAAGTCTAGTAATATTGTATCTATTTGATCATTTTTGTCTAAGCCTTTTGATAGTTCATCTATTAAACCTATTAATTGTGTTTCACATGATCTGTTTTTTCTAAAGCCGTGTTGATGTGGGCATAGGGCATTATATTTGTCAAGGTGGTTAACTATTCTACTATATATTATGTGTTCTAGTAATTTACTTTTGCCGCCCGGGGCGGTCTCCAATTTGCCGCCCTTTTTAGGGGCCGTCCATAAATGACGTCACGCACCTGGGGGGGAGTCACACGTTTGTGACGATGTGTGACGAAAGGGGGGGGGTGTTTAAGAAATGTGACGTCACGTCAAAACGCGCAACTTTAAATAAATTTCCACTTAAATATTTGATTACTGACACTTTATTTAATGAAGTTTATGTAAAACGCGTGTTACGATATTAGAATGCAGCCTTACACTAAAAGCATACTTAAATGTAAAAAATTTAATTTGAAACATGCTTATTTTCAAACACAAAATATGGCTTTGTGACGTCTTACTGAAGAAGAAATCCAACTTTTTGTGACGAAGTGTGATGAGGGGAGAGGGGGTGGACGATCAGCCAAATTAGCGGGCTTCATTTATGGACGGCCACTTAGTTGTTTGTATTATGGTTTTTTTTAATTAATGAACATGAATAAATAATTGTAATTGAAACGAAGTAAAAGGGGGGGGGGACATGTTAACCATTGCATGCCATATTTATGTAAGCAGTAATAAAAGAGATTATATACCTATAAATACACATTTATAAAAATGCAAGATACTTTTTTTAAAGGCCACTAGAAAGTTACTGAGGTCACAGGTTCCCCCCTCCCCATGAGACAAAACATAATCTAAATTTACATCCCCACAAAAAACATTACCAATTACTATTACTATTCTTTTATGTTGTATTTATAAATTAGGGCTGTTTACGATTAATTTAAATTGAATCGTTAACTTTTGAAAAATTTACGATTAATTAATCGTTAATCTCGATTAAAGCCCAACATTACAATTTATGATGTTATAAACACTTATTAAACGTTCTTGTTGAAAATCTAAATAACACTGGAATGTTTCCTTTATATGTCATCTTTTAACCAACTAAGCAAAAAGACAAGTGTGTTGACATTATTTGGTTCAAGTGATGAGCGGGTCTAATTGACCATATATTAACCAGCTGAACTGAACAATCATTCACATGGAATGGTTTTGGCAAGGAATGACATTATCGGATATCGGTGTTCATTAAGTGTCCACCATTGTAGAGGTTAATGGATTCAGGAATGTCATCTCCATTTTGTAACGCAGTAATTCATCAGAAGTGCTTTCGTCCTTTTCTGTCTCTAAGTCATACTCCATTACTGCCATTAGCTTAATACGCTTTTCATTTGGTTTGATAAGTAGTCGAAGTGTTAGAACCATGGTAGGGAAACTTTATCAACATTTTGAACATTCCCGTCAGTCAATAGTTTTTTTTTAAAATGTTCGTGTAATCGTCAGGAAATTTATTATTTATCGGCCGCATTTTTTTATTATTTTTTGTTTACTTTTTGACTTCCAATAATTTGCAAGTGATGTGTCAATTAATCGTTAAAAAATAATTTAATCGTTAAAATTTTTAACGATTAATCGATAAACTAATCACTAATTTCCGCAGCCCTATTATAAATAAATGATTTTTTTACAAAGAAATTGTATACATTAGCAGTATCGTAACAATGGCTTGGCATTGGGGCAGTTTCTAAGGGCGCCGGCCTGCGCCAGTTCAAAGGGCGCCACTAAATCTCTAATTTTTACACGCTTTTATTTAAGTCACAATGTTTGTATGTTGTATCCATCCATCCTTCCTTCAAAACTTGAAACGTAAAATTATACCACTTCTGATGGTCCTAGAGATCTGAAAATTACCACAGATAGATCTTGGATGACAATGCATTGTATCAAAATTTCAGATCGATCGAATGTACCGTATTGAAATTATTGCATTTTTAGTTTATCTATATTCTATATATAAGCATCGGTACCCGTCTGCTTTGTTGGCATCCATGAGTTCACCACGTGAACACAAAACCGCGGTATAAAACGTTGGGCGGGCGCTTATGAGGTGTTTGGTATAAAAAAAAATAGTTGTAATAAAACAAACCCGTAAAAACAAAGTTTTTGACTATAAATCCCTTATATATGAGACATAACTAACAGTATTGATTATTTTCAAACATTTACAGACTGACACCGAGTGATGTCCCTTGTCTTTAATAAATGGGGGTGGGATGTGAGGGGGTGTCGGCACGACGGTCGGCGTCAACACGACGGTCGGCGTCAACTCAAACTCACGTGGAAGTGGGGAAAAAAAACAACAATAACAAACAGTGAATTTTGAATTACATACCTCATATAAGGATAAACTAAAAATGCATTAATTTAATTACGGTACGTTCGATCGATCTGAAATTTTGATACGATGCATTGTTAGGTCAGACGGGTCCGTGTGCCAAATTTCAGTTCGATCGGATCATGGGAAGTGGGTCATTTTTGACTTCTGTTTTTCCGCCCGCCGAGCCCAAGACAGAGAGAGAGAGATGATGAGAGAGATGATGAGACGGCCGCGAAGTTAATATAAGGGATTTAAAAAACAAACCCGTAAAAACAAAGTTTTTGACTATAAATCCCTTATATATGAGACATAACTAACAGTATTGATTATTTTCAAACATTTACAGACTGAATCTGTCTTAACTCAACTTTGCATCATAACCCTAGTGGGGGGGGAGGGGTGGGGGGAGGGGTGGGTGGGGGGGAGAGGGGAAAAGTCTGGTCACCGATTCGCTTGACCGAGCTCAGAGTGACACGTAAAATGTAAACAAAAGCGCCCGTCGCTTCGTTGGGTCGCCTCAATGCGTCAGCTCAAAATTTCACGTGGCAAAAAAACAATAACAAATCGTGAATTTAAATTACATACCTCATATAAGGATAAACTAAAAATGCATTAATTTAATTACGGTACGTTCGATCGATCTGAAATTTTGATACGATGCATTGTTAGGTCAGACGGGTCCGTGTGCCAAATTTCAGATCGATCGGATCATGGGAAGTGGGTCATTTTTGACTTCTGTTTTTCCGCCCGCCGAGCCCAAGACAGACAGAGAGACAGACAGAGAGAGACGGCCGCGAAGTTAATATAAGGGATTTAATAAAACAAACCCGTAAAAACAAAGTTTTTGACTATAAATCCCTTATATATGAGACATAACTAACAGTATTGATTATTTTCAAACATTTACAGACTGAATCTGTCTTAACACAAGTTTGCTTCATAACCCTAGTGGGGGGGGAGGGGGAGAGGGGAAAAGTCTGGTCACCGATTCGCTTGACCGAGCTCAGAGCGACACGTAAAATGTAAACAAAAGCGCACCGTCGTTTCGTTGGGTCGCCTCAATGCTCAAACTTTCACGTGGCAAAAAAACAATAACAAATCGTGATTTTAAATTACATACCTCATAAAAGGATAAACTAAAAATGCATTAATTTAATTACGGTACGTTCGATCGATCTGAAATTTTGATACGATGCATTGTTAGGTAAGACGGGTCCGTGTGCCAAATTTCAGTTCGATCGGATCATTGGAAGTGGGTCATTTTTGACTTCTGTTTTTCCGCCCGCCGAGCCCATGAGATGATGAGAGAGAGACAGACAGAGAGAGACGGCCGCGAAGTTAATATAAGGGATTTAAAAAGATGTGTGGGCTTCAGACGTGAATTTTAAAGAGTTTTTATTATATGTTTTTAAAAAATAGCTGTAAAAACAAAGTTTTTGACTATAAATCCCTTATATATGAGACATTACTAAAAGTAGTGATTATGTTAAAAGCGTGTCCTTTTTAAAAAAAGATTTTTTAAAATATGTAATTATTAAATTTTTATTTAATTGAAAGGCGCCAAAAATAAATTAGTCAAGGGCGTCAAATAAACCCAGTTACGCCTCTGTACAATAGTGTGTTAACATATTTATACATTTACTTTCCTAACTTTCATAATAGAAAAATCGTGTATTACGCTATCAAAATTAAAATTATTTGTAATATGTTGTTCTATGGACAGTATTGCAAGATTTTGTTGTCTTAAATCGCTCATTGTGGAAAGAAAATAATCTTTTATCAACTTCAGTTTGGAGAAGTTCCTTTCACAACTAGCGACACTGATAGCAATAGTTGAAAACATTCATAGCAAAATTACAATGTTGGGTTCAGAATTTTCCAATCTATACTGTTGAATAAATTTTATTAGATCAAAGGTGCCTTTCCCCCTGTTTTTCTAACATAATGCCTCTTCTTGTAGTGTAGGTACAGCCATAAAAACATGGATCCTTTTTCTTTCCATATTGAAATGTCAAAGTCAATAAAGTAATTTATATGATGTTCAAATTCTTCATTTAGTAGGTTACATGGTATTATTTACGAATATTTTCTTGCAAGGAAATGCAACTCATCAAAGCGTTATTTTCTTTTCTTTTATAATTCCATCCATGGATAAAAACATTTCTCGTTGTACTCTAAAGATAGAAACAGGTCTTCTGAATTTTCACTACTCATATTTTTCTCCTTCAGTTCCATTGTTATCTCCATTTCTTCACAAATTGTTTGGCTGATATAACAGCATTTTGTATTAGCACATCTCTGTGTTCCATGCAATGGCTTTGCATTAATTTAAAAAATGACGGGTTCCCATAAATTGAGATAACATAGAAGAGAAAAAGATTGCATAAAATTGAGTAAAATTCCAGCATCTGATCTCGTTTTCCTAGTTATTTCTTCAGATGCCAATTTGTCTAAGACGTTTGAAAGTTTAAATTATGTCTTTTTCGAAATTAGTTAGGCCTATTGTAAAGTTTATTAACAGAGAAATTTGAATATTTACTATTATTTACATATTCTTGTCATAAATCTTAATAATTTTGAATAAAATATATGAATTTAAATTATTAATTATAATTATTTCCACATTAATTTAATTGGATAGGCGTAACATGCTCAATAAATAACCGTATTTTAATGAAAGACAAAAATTATGCGTGCTACTTTAATGCAATAAAAACAAAATAAATTTAATTTTTAATAACTTACCTTACAATATTTACTGAAAACTGAAACAGTAATATAAATTACTACTTGCAAGTTAAACACACTATTTGAACCACCATGACATGTAAGTACTTGTTCGCGCATCATTCTGCAAAGTCGAAATTCCACTAAAAACTGTTGTGGCGATATTGATAGCACACATTATTCGGCCCGCCCGTGTTGAGTTTTTTTGGGTAGTTTTCTTATAAAAGTTTCATCTGTAACTTATACCGCTTAGTTCACCAAACAAATGGATACGTTTTTTTGAGCGATTTAAAATTCTTGAACGGTTTTGCGTTAGCTATAATATCCACTATGTAATCAAACAAATGTGCGAATCCGTTAATTAAGACTCGAAATTACGAATATTTTTGTTTCACCTTGGTTTTCCCCCTTCAAAAGAAAAAGGGCGGTTGTCGGAAACGGTTGTACTTTTCAAATGCCCACAAATGCCGCCCCTAAATGAGTACACATTTGGTTTCATATCCCGTCTCTTTCTCTCTACACATCTGAAGTCTTATCCCGTGTCTTTCCATACACATCACATGACATTATTTTTGCTTTACTCCCTACACATCACATGACATTATATTTGCTTTTCTCCCTAAACATCACATGACATTATTATTTTTTTTTGCCTTTCTACTTACACATCACATGACATTATTGTTTGCCTTTCTCCATACACGTCTTGTGTCATTATCTGTCTTTTTTACCTATTCACTTTCATATATCATCCTTGTCTTTCTTCTTCCCACCTTCATATATTACATTTGTCTTGATCCGTTTACCTGTGTACCACCTTACCGATGTCTATTTCATAAGTTTCATCTTTAAATCCCACTATTACCTTTGCCAACAAAATCCTGATTAGCTGGATTTGTCCCCTTCACAACAAACCCCCCGCCCCCCCCACACACACACAGATACAAAACCCACCCCACACACACACCCCGCACACACACAAACATACACAAACCTCCACACAAAAACACACATCACTCACACACACACAACACACACACAAACATAAAACACGCCCCCACACAACCCACACACATAGCAACACACACAAACATACACAAACCCCCACACAAAAACACACATCACTCACGCACACACAACACACACACAAACATAAAACACACGCCCCCACACACACACCTCAAACACACACACACTCACATCGTATACACATCCCACATACACCCCCACACCACACACACACACACCAACACCCACACCCCCACACTAACCCCCCACACACAAACCCCACACACACAAACCCCACACACACAAACCCCCACACACACCCACCTCACACACACACACAACCACCTGAGTAGCCCATAACTTTCCCTGGGTACAGGTAAATATTGTTATTGGTTGGCCGGTTGACATTTTTTCACCTGGGGTTTTATTCCGTTTTTCTCCGGCAAACGGCTGCAGTATATCGGGTAACATTTCCTGACTCTTCCAGACGACACTAGTCATCTCAGGGAGATGAAGGAATGTTATGTTGTTAAATAGGGGAGTCAAGTAAAAGTAAATCTGGAGAAAAGGGGCGGGGGTTTACAAACAGACAATATTTCAAGAACCCATAAAACATGTTCTCACAAAAAATTACCGTATATACTCGTTCTATAGCCTGTTCGTTCAGGCTTTTGGGAGAGAATAGTATTAAAAGTGTGTAACCCGCTAGCCCAAAAAATAATAGGACAGCGAAAACAAAATGGTCCAAAAAATTTTTAATCCCTTATATTAACTTGTGACGTCTGTTTGCGGCCTTGCTTGCCGAAAAAAATTTGGATCGATTTTTAACACACTTCCTCTTATATACTAGCAAGCTGAAATTTTGCAGGCAGACTCGTGCCGATGATAAAAATGATGTATCAAAATTTCAGATAAATCGAATGTGTGCTGTAATTAAATTAATGAATTTTTAGATTATATTTATTTATCTCTATGTAACATGTTAATTTTTGTGCTAGAGTGTCGTGGTGCGTATTATATTGAACAACCTTTCCTGTCGCGCAATAAGGTGCGTATTATATTGACAATACTTTTTAAAAATATATGCCCGATCGGTGCGCATTGTATTAAACATGTTTTACGAGACATAAGTAAAATGTTGTATTTTTGGATTGTCTTGTGTTGCTTATTATAATGAACATTCTTTTAGTTATGTCTCGTATATAAAGGATTTGTAGTCAAACATTTGTTTTTTAAAGTTTTTTAAAAATTATTTAATACTACAAGCTAAATCAGTCATTATGATTGTTTACTTTGTACTACCTATCTTTGTCTTTGTGCTCTTTTTTAGGCAAGAGTTACCGGTATTTTTAATATTTTTTTCTTCTTCGGTTAACAGTTGCGAAAGCGTGTGCATTAAAATTCGTTGTTGAAAACAAAATTTAAAAAACAATTTATTACAACATTCACAAAAATAAATAAACTGATTAAATAAGGTAAGTGCAGATGTTTAATAACATTTTATAGCGTCTGGTAGAGCAGTCGAATCTTGCAGAATGTAGAAAAGGACCTTGATGATCTACAATAACAACACCGATATTCAATGCAGATGCAGAAATCAACTATCACCCGATCGTAAGCCGACACCCCGACCTTTTCCCCAAGATTTATTCCAAAAATGGTCGGTTTTAGAACGAGAACGTACGGTAAATGAACGTTGATGTATACAATTTATCATTTATTTTATAAATTAGTTGGTTTTTTTAAACGTTTATTTGAAGTTATATCATTTGGTTCATCTATTAGTAGGTATTTCATAGTATTTATTTATTTGAGGGTGGGGGTGACTAGGGATGTCACGTTAAATTAAGAGCTAATCTAAACATTACATTGTTCTGGAACCATCTCGCATTGGCATCGGCGTATTATCAATGTGTGTGTGTAAAAAACATTGCTCAAATTGAAACAAAAATAAAAACATTTTTAAAATCAGGGAAAGTCTGCCAGAGTCAGAGTGCCCCACAAGTTGATCTCACTGACACCATTAGAAACTCTGTCTGCCCTAAAGATAGTCTGATAAATGTCTTGTGTTTTATCTGTTGGCTGCCCCACCCCGTTTCCAGATTATCCACCTTTTTAAATCCCTTATATTAACTTCACCGCCGTCTCTCTCTGTCTGTCTGTCTCTCTCTCTGTCTCTCTCTCATCATCTCATGGGCTCGGCGGGCTATTTGATGAGTTGCATCTTGTAAGAAAGTAGATGTGCACTACGTCACAGGTTCGTGTTGCAGGCGTCAGTGGTCCCCGTAACTGTGATCAGTGTTTATGGAAGTTTGAGAAAGTCGTGTTTAAGTAAGTTGGATAATGTCGTGTTTAAGTAAGTTGGATAATGTCGTGTTTAAGTAAGTTGTATAATGTCGTGATTAAGTAAGTTGGATAATGTCGTGTTTAAGTAAGTTGGATAATGTCGTGTTTAAGTAAGTTGGATAATGTCGTGTTTAAGTAAGTTGGATAATGTCGTGTTTAAGTAAGTTGGATAATGTCGTGTTTAAGTAAGTTTGAGAAAGTCGTGTTTAAGTAAGTTGGATAATGTCGTGTTTAAGTAAGTTGGATAATGTCGTGATTAAGTAAGTTGGGTAATGTCGTGTTTAAGTAAGTTGGATAATGTCGTATTTAAGTAAGTTGGATAATGTCGTGTTTAAGTAAGTTGGATAATGTCGTGTTTAAGTAAGTTGGATAATGTCGTGTTTAAGTAAGTTGGATAATGACGTGTTTAAGTAAGTTGGATAATGTCGTGTTTAAGTAAGTTGGATAATGTCGTGTTTAAGTAAGTTGGATAATGTCGTGTTTAAGTAAGTTGGATAATGTCGTGTTTAAGTAAGTTGGATAATGTCATGATTAAGTAAGTTGGATAATGTCGTGTTTAAGTAAGTTGGATAATGTCGTGTTTAAGTAAGTTGGATAATGTCGTGTTTAAGTAAGTCGGATAATGTCGTGTTTAAGTAAGTTGGATAGTGCCGTGTAAATGGAGGTTTAATAAAGTCGTGTTTCAGTAAAATTAATGTCTTGTATATGGAAGCTTGATAATGTCATGTTTAAGGACTCTTCGTTTTATTTACCTCAAACCATTGTTTATAAAGCATGTAATTTTTTTGATACTCAAGTAAGAAGAAGTGAAATTTGTTGCTGAGTACAAAAAGAAACAAACATTATCAATAGTATTATTCACATATACAAAACAATGGAGAGGAAGTGTATAAGCGTCATAAATAACCCACAAGATCTGGAGCACATTATGTAACACTCATAAATGTAATACTGGTCATTCGTGACAAACTTTAAGTTTAGGAAACGCTGCTGTCCATCAGATACCATGTTATGAACATCTAATCCCATGTTATTTACGTCACATTCCATGTTATTTACGACACATTTCACGTTATTTACGACACATATCATGTTATATAAGTCAAATATCATGTTATATATTTCATTCACATCCCATGTTATATAAATCACATTCCTTGTTATATTAGTCACAGCCCATGTTATTTAAGTCACATCCCATGTTATATAAGTCAAATCTCATGTTATATAAGTCAAACATCATGTTATATATTTCATTTACATCCCATGTTATAAAAGTCACATTCCATGTCATATAAATCACATCCCATATTGTATAAGTCACATCCCATGTTATATAAGTCACATCCCATGTTATATAAGTCACATCCCATGTTATATAAATCACATCCCATGTTACATAAATCACATCCCATGTTATATATGTCACATCCCATGTTATATAAGTCACATCCCATGTTATATAAATCACATCCCATGTTATATAAATCACATCCCAAGTTATATAAATCACATCCCAAGTTATATAAGTCACATCCCAAGTTATATAAGTCACATCCCATGTTATCTAAGTAACATATCATGTTATCTAAGCCACATCCCTTGTAATATAAGTCACAGTTTATGTCAACTACGTAATAGCCCCTACTAA
Organism: Ampullaceana balthica; assembly: GCA_944989445.1. Taxonomy (NCBI): domain Eukaryota; kingdom Metazoa; phylum Mollusca; class Gastropoda; family Lymnaeidae; genus Ampullaceana; species Ampullaceana balthica. Next base: position 1,086,794 of record CALYLW010000369.1, read on the forward strand.
TCCATCGTCTCTGTCAACTACTAATGTCACATTCCCTGTGTTGTCTACAGTCTACGTCACAGACAATGTTATATTTATTGGTAAAAACCCTCTAACGCATTCTAAGCATTTCGTTGGCATAACTGCTAAAGGGTATTGAAAGATTGTTTCGATACTCCTGGAATATAGTGGGGTGGGTGGGTAGGTAGAAGGACGGAGAGTCACAGCTAAAGGGATAAACAATGAAAAGGATGTGAAGAAGGTAGCGAGAAAATTTCAGAAATGAAGAGAAAGAAGTAGTGAAAGAGGAATTGATGGATTGAAATAAGGAATGAAAAAAACAAAAAGAGAGAATGGTTTTTGGAAATGCATATTGATTATTATATTAGTACTAAGTATAGCTTCAAGCTCTCTTAGCTGCGGTGAAATCCAAAGAGTCAATGACAGCAATAGTAAGAAGAGAGAAGTGTGAGCTTATATAGAAAAGTTTTTTATTTTTTATTTCTTTATATTCGTTTCATTTGTGTACTATTTGTTCGTTGAGGAAGGCTCTTTGGCCGAAACATTTGCTGTTTTGTTACGTCCTGTCAGGCTCACTCATACCCTGTTTACATGTTAGTCATCTACTATCCTATAAGCCTGGTTGCAGTATCACCCACATTTTGTTCAATGTCAAATAACCTTTGTAACCCCACTGACAAATTTTGCTTTCCTGTGTTGTTTTTGTGAAAGAACGCTCGTTCTGATGACGTCATGTGGACCGTTGTTTCTTCTAGGTGGCATCGCGGAGTCCCGGGCCGCCAAATATCATCCGATTACATGGACCGGATTACGAACGAGACAAAATAGAACTGTCTATGAAAGCAAGAGGACTTTATTTGATGTTTCTCTCCCCTGCTGAGTGAACATGTCATGGGGCTGTTATTCCTTCCCTTGGAGAATCAACATGGAGGGTAAGGCTCGTGAAGTGCAAAGGTGAAACTCCTACATTCTTGGTCAGGGATTTCGCAACGTCCTAAAGATGCTGTGTATACATGTATGTAGATTGTGTGCATGGCGTATATGGTGTACATGGTGTATAAGGTATATATGGTGTACATGGTGTATAAGGTATATATGGTGTACATGTGTTGAGGTGTATATGGTGTACATGTGTGTGAGGTGTATATGGTGTACATGGTGTACATGGTGTATAGTTATATTTAGGGCCGCGGTGGTCTAGCGGTAGCGCGCTGGACTGCCGAACCGAGAGGCCGGTAACGGGTTCTATTCTTGGTGCTGGCAAGGTGTATATGGTGTATAAGGTGCATATGGTGTACATGGTGAATATAATGTGCATGATGTATAAGGTGTTCCTTCAAGTTTCCAGCCAAGGTTCCTTTGAGTGTCCAGCCAAGGTTCCTTTGAGTGTCCAACTAAGGTTCCTTTGAGTGTCCAACCAAGGTTCCTTTAAGTGTCCAGCCAAGGTTCTCTTGAACGTCTAGCCAAGGTTCCCTTGAGTGTCCAGCCAAGGTTCCTTCGAATGTACAGCTTAAAAGGTGATTTCTGAGAGTCTTTTATTATTTGTAGGCAATTTTACAATACAATGTCTGTTTCACTCTTTCATTATTTGTTTCTAGGCAAGTGTTTCATCGTTTTTCTGTCTGTTATTTTCCCATAATTCAGTCTCCTTCTTTTCCCTCAACAGTCGGTCTGCAGGAATATCATTGCTCATATGCAGACATTTCAAATTGCCCTGCATCTTTCTAAACTATTTAAAATTAGTGTTTTACAGTGTATTCTTAAGTATTTTTTTAAATTGTTTCGTACTCGACTTCACTTCAGAGTTTTACTTTTAACAGGAAGAAATTCACAACTTGGACGGTGTTGCGATTTTGGTGAGTGAGATGGGTATATTTGGAAGGTGTTTAAGTGTATTATGTTTTGGACAACTTTCTTTGGCGGCTTATTATAGAATTAAGCACATACCCCGACAGAGACGAGCAGATCCCGAGGATTAAGTTATGGATTACCCAACTGGCATCAGTCATAAACCTACAGCGGAGGAGCAGTGGTTCTCAACATATTTTTTTGCACGTGGGCACGTCTTGGAAGTAATGATCTGACCGACGCCGCACGTTGGTTTTGAATTACCACGCTGGAAAATTTGACAAATATTGCACACATAATAGATGCTGTGCAACTTTACACACGAATCTTTCTTTACTTTGCACAAGGACAAAAGAACCTTAGAGCGAACATTGCTCGGAAGTGTCATACATTTTCTCTTCTGTTCCATCTACGGGCTAAGATTTATTTACAACTGTTACTTTTAAATAACATTTAAAACTCTAATAAAAAATGCTAGACTAGACACAAACCATGGATAAGCATAGGACGCAATAATCTTCTGCATATAAGGTACTTCTGTAACGTATAAGATAAGATCAACAAAGAAATCACCCCCTCCCCACACACATACAAATAATACAATTATAAGATCATGAAGACACAAAATACGTCTTTTTAATTGAGTGATAAATTATTCTCAATGTTTTGGCAAAGTGTTGACATAACAATAAAAATGGCTTTTAGCCATGAGAGATATGAAATTGGAGCTTAGAATGAGAGATTTCAGGAGCTTAGAATGAGAAATATGAAATTGGAGCTCAGAATGAGAAATATGAAATTGGAGCTCAGAATGAGAAATATGAAATTGGAGCTCAGAATGAGAAATAAGAAATTGGAGCTCAGAATGATAAATATGAAATTGGAGCTCAGAATGAGAGATATGAAATTGGAGCTCAGAATGAGAAATATGGAATTGGAGCTCAGGATGAGAAATATGAAATTGGAGTTCAGAATGAGAAATATGAAATTGGAGCTCAGAATGAGAAATATGAAATTGGAGCTCAGAATGAGAAATATGAAATTGGAGCTCAGAATGAGAAATATGAAATTGGAGCTCAGAATGAGAAATATGAAATTGGAGCTCAGAATGAGAAATATGAAATTTGAGCTTAGAATGAGGGATGTGAAATTGGAGCTTAGAATGAGGGGTGTGAAATTGGAGCTTAGAATGAGGGATGTGAAATTGGAGCCTAGAATGAGGGATGTGAAATTGGAGCTTAGAATGAAGGGATGTGAAATTTCAGTTTCGGCTTGTAATATGAAATGTGTTCTCTGATACAAGAGAAGTTGGTAAAATTATTGGCTTAGAGACATGAGAAAGATGCCCTGGAAAACGATAGTGAAGACGGATATATTTATGGGGCGATAGAAACAATAAAATGTTTTGCATTAAGACAGAGGAAATTGGTGTATGAGTGTAAGGGAAAGCTGGAGAAATGTGCATGTGTGTGATTCTAATAGAACGGTGTGTGTTGTTAACGAGATAAGAGAATGTCAAATGAGTGAAAAAGGTGTGTGTAATACAAGAGAGAAGATGATGTGTAGATGTAAGCGAGAAAGTGTGTGTATAGTTATATCAGGGAAGACGGAAGATGGTGTGTGTAGATAAAAGAGAGAAGATGTGGTGTGTAGATAAAAGAGAGAAGGAAGGGTGTGTAGATAAAAGAGAGAAGATGGGGTGTGTAGATAAAAGAGAGAAGATGGGGTGTGTAGATATAAAAGAGAAAATGGGGTGTGTAGATATAAGAGAGAAGATGGGGTGTGTAGATAAAAGAGAGAAGATGGGGTGTGTAGATATAAGAGAGAAGATGGGGTGTGTAGATATAAGAGAGAAGATGTGGTGTGTAGATAAAAGAGAGAAGATGTGGTGTGTAGATAAAGGAGAGAAGATGGGGTGTGTAGATAAAAGAGAGAAGATGGTGTGTGTAGATAAAAGAGAGAAGATGGGGTGTGTAGATAAAAGAGAGAAGATGGTGTGTGTAGATAAAAGAGAGAAGATGGGGTGTGTAGATAAAAGAGAGAAGATGGGGTGTGTAGATAAAAGAGAGAAGATGGGGTGTGTAGATATAAGCGAGAAGATGGGGTGTGTAGATATAAGCGAGAAGATGGGGTGTGTAGATATAAGAGAGAAGATGGGGTGTGTAGATAAAAGAGAGAAGATGTGGTGTGTAGATATAAGAGAGAAGATGGGGTGTGTAGATATAAGAGAGAAGATGTGGTGTGTAGATAAAAGAGAGAAGATGGGGTGTGTAGATATAAGCGAGAAGATGGGGTGTGTAGATAAAAGAGAGAAGATGTGGTGTGTAGATAAAAGAGAGAAGATGGTGTGTGTAGATAAAAGAGAGAAGATGGGGTGTGTAGATATAAGCGAGAAGATGGGGTGTGTAGATATAAGCGAGAAGATGGGGTTTTTAGATATAAGAGAGAAGATGGGGTGTGTAGATAAAAGAGAGAAGATGGGGTGTGTAGATATAAGAGAGAAGATGGGGTGTGTAGATATAAGAGAGAAGATGGGGTGTGTAGATAAAAGAGAGAAGATGGTGTGTGTAGATAAAAGAGAGAAGATGGGGTGTGTAGATAAAAGAGAGAAGATGGTGTGTGTAGATATAAGAGAGAAGATGGGGTGTGTAGATAAAAGAGAGAAGATGGGGTGTGTAGATATAAGAGAGAAGATGGGGTGTGTAGATATAAGAGAGGAGATGATGTGTGTAGATAAAAGAGAGAAGATGGGGTGTGTAGATATAAGAGAGAAGATGGGGTGTGTAGATAAAAGAGAGAAGATGTGGTGTGTAGATATAAGAGAGAAGATGGGGTGTGTAGATATAAGAGAGAAGATGGGGTGTGTAGATATAAGCGAGAAGATGGGGTGTGTAGATATAAGCGAGAAGATGGGGTGTGTAGATATAAGAGAGAAGATGGGGTGTGTAGATAAAAGAGAGAAGATGGGGTGTGTAGATAAAAGAGAGAAGATGGGGTGTGTAGATATAAGCGAGAAGATGGGGTGTGTAGATATAAGCGAGAAGATGGGGTTTGTAGATATAAGAGAGAAGATGGGGTGTGTAGATAAAAGAGAGAAGATGGGGTGTGTAGATATAAGAGAGAAGATGGGGTGTGTAGATATAAGAGAGAAGATGGGGTGTCTAGATAAAAGAGAGAAGATGGGGTGTGTAGATATAAGCGAGAAGATGGGGTGTGTAGATATAAGCGAGAAGATGGGGTGTGTAGATATAAGAGAGAAGATGGGGTGTGTAGATAAAAGAGAGAAGATGGGGTGTGTAGATATAAGAGAGGAGATGATGTGTGTAGATATAAGAGAGAAGATAGGGTGTGTAGATATAAGAGAGAAGATGGGGTGTGTAGATAAAAGAGAGAAGATGGGGTGTGTAGATAAAAGAGAGAAGATGGGGTGTGTAGATAAAAGAGAGAAGATGGGGTGTGTAGATAAAAGAGGGAAGATGGGGTGTGTAGATATAAGAGAGAAGATGGGGGGTGTAGATATAAGAGAGAAGATGGGGTGTGTAGATATAAGAGAGAAGATGGGGTGTGTAGATAAAAGAGAGAAGATGGGGTGTGTAGATATAAGAGAGAAGATGGGGTGTATAGATATAAGAGAGAAGATGGGGTGTGTAGATATAAGAGAGAAGATGGGGTGTGTAGATATAAGCGAGAAGATGGGGTGTGTAGATATAAGCGAGAAGATGGGGTGTGTAGATATAAGAGAGAAGATGGGGTGTGTAGATAAAAGAGAGAAGATGGGGTGTGTAGATATAAGAGAGAAGATGGGGTGTGTAGATATAAGAGAGAAGATGATGTGTGTAGATAAAAGAGATAAGATGGGGTGTGTAGATAAAAGAGAGAAGATGGGGTGTGTAGATAAAAGAGGGAAGATGGGGTGTGTAGATATAAGAGAGAAGATGGGGGGTGTAGATATAAGAGAGAAGATGGGGTGTGTAGATATAAGAGAGAAGATGGGGTGTGTAGATAAAAGAGAGAAGATGGGGTGTGTAGATATAAGAGAGAAGATGGGGTGTGTAGATATAAGAGAGAAGATGGGGTGTGTAGATATAAGAGAGAAGATGGGGTGTGTAGATATAAGAGAGAAGATGGGGTGTGTAGATATAAGCGAGAAGATGGGGTGTGTAGATATAAGCGAGAAGATGGGGTGTGTAGATATAAGAGAGAAGATGGGGTGTGTAGATAAAAGAGAGAAGATGGGGTGTGTAGATATAAGAGAGAAGATGGGGTGTGTAGATATAAGAGAGAAGATGATGTGTGTAGATAAAAGAGAGAAGATGGGGTGTGTAGATATAAGAGAGAAGATGGGGTGTGTAGATAAAAGAGAGAAGATGGGGTGTGTAGATATAAGAGAGAAGATGGGGTGTGTAGATATAAGAGAGAAGATGATGTGTGTAGATAAAAGAGAGAAGATGGGGTGTGTAGATATAAGAGAGAAGATGTGTTAATTAGAAAGAAACGAGTCCTGTAGTTTAAAGCAATGGAAAATCTTATCTGTCAATACAAGAAAGTTTTTTCTCCTTTTTTTAACCGGGGCGGGGGGGGGTGGTAGAACTAATCCCGACAACACACTAATGCCGCGATTAACGCTCTTGTTTGTGTGCTAGGAGACAGGGCAATGTCACAATGAAGGGGGACAAACCATGCCCACAATCAATTCCCTTTTTAATACCAATGTAATCACGACAGTTGTCCCCCTTAGCTGAGTTAATGCCATACGCCGAGATGAGCTACAGGGGAATAACTTCGATGAATTTGTCATAGGCGTCATCATCCGTCTCGATTGTTATATGAAGGCACGTGTGAAGCGACGCAGACTAAAATAACGCAATAACATATCGATATGTGTGCAGTGATAAAAAAAATAAGTCAATGACGTATGGATGAATGTGCAGTGATTGATATAACTCAGTAACATATTAGATACGTGTGCATTGACTTGGCCTTCTTTTAAAATCTGTTTTGTTGTTGTTGTTTTTTGTTGTTGTTTTTAACAGGAAGCCAATGCAGAGAACAAACAAACGGTTCACACTGAGCAAATTTCTGTGTACGTTTCACTGTCATGTCACCTGTATGCTGGATCTGTCAAGTCCAACCAGCTGAAACATACGCAGACCAGCCTCTCTGCCCGTCCCCAGTACTATAACAACAATCAACTCGTGATGTCACCATGTGATGCGTTCATTTGACGAATTGTTGCCAATACTTTTTTTTTATGCTTTATCTTTACGATAGAAGAGCTGGTTTGCAAAAATTCTAAACATTGAACCAGGTAAACTTATATACGAATCAAACAACAAATGTTTTCGAACATAGATTAACGCTTGACTTTGGGAAACACTTTAAGAGAAAAAAAATAACTACAACTTTTCTATACATTTTTTTCCTCAGTCAAATAAAATTACTTTTCTAGTTTTTACTGCGTCCACAAAAGATATTGTTTCATAAATATGTCCAAAATTGTATTTTAATTTACAACACTTTGTTCTTTCAAGTGAAAACCTAAACTTTTTATTTCCCAAGATCTTATTACCTTTGATAACACGGGAACTTTCAGATCTTCTGTAGAGACCTTCCTTTCACGCCGAGGTCACTATATGTATGATGGTAAGAAAACTTGAGGATAGAACAATCTTTGGAGGGTAGCATGGTTCTGTAAGAGTTATAAAGTCCCGTAAGGGTAGCACAGTCCCATAGGGTAGTATTGTCACGTAAGTTATCACAAGCTCTCAAAGTAGCACATTCTCTAAAGGGTAGCCGATCTCTTGATGGTAGAACAATCTATAAAGGCAAGCACAATCTCTCGGAGGGTAGCACGGTTCTGTAAGAGTATCACGGTTCCGAAAGATAGCCTGGTCTCGACAGATTGTCACAAGCTCTTAGAGTAGCACAATCTATAAAGGGTACCAAAATCTCTTAAGGGAATCACAATCTCTAAGAGATTGGACAATCTCTAAAATTTAGCACAATATCTCAAGAGTAGCACAATCTCTAAAGGGTAGCACAACTTCTTAGAGTATTCCAATCTATAAATGGTTTCAGAATCTCTAAAGAGTAGCATAATCTCTAAAGGCTTGCACAATCTCTAAAGGGTTGCACTATCTATTTTGGGTTGCACAATCTCTTAGAGTAGCACAATCTCTAAAGTGTAGCACAATCGCTAAAGGTAGCACTATCTCTTAAAGTAGCACAATCTCTAAAGGGTATGACATTCTCTTATAGTAGCACTATCTCTAAAGAGAGTACAATCTCTTAAAGTAGCACAATCTCTTAAGTGTGGCCCAGTTTCTTAAGGGTAGCAGATTTCCGTAATGTAAGCACAGTATCTTAATTGGAGCACTATGACGTCAGGGTTCCACAGTGACGTAAAGGTAGGTCAGTGACGTAAAGGTAGGTCAGTGACGTAAAGGTAGGTCAGTGACGTAAAGGTAGGTCAGCGACGTAAAGGTAGCACAGTGCGGTAAAGGTAGCACTTTAACTTAAAGGTATCCCCATTCACCTTAAAGTCGCACAGTCACGTGAGTGAAGAAGATTTTTGGAAGTGCAAAGGAAGGAGATCCACCCCCACCCCACACACACACACCAACATTACGTGGAAGTCATCCAGCAAAGTGAGAGTAAAAAAAACACTCCATAAGATGCCAGCTTACTGTCTGGAGTCGAATTGTATTTTTTCCTGACGTAAGGGAAAGAAGCGTGGGTATTTTTTATATCGTCTTAGCTGAAAAGAAGTTACAGCCCTTGAAATTAGAAAACAAAAAACAACAAAAAATGGCAATCCAAAGTTTCTTATTTTAAGCAAATTGAATTCACTCGCTCCGCTCTAACGAAGGAATAAGGGACGAGAACATTAGAGGAGGTAAAAATCAAGAATTGCTCAATAATCATCAACATTAGAGAAAGTAAACAATAGGATTATTCTATTACCTCGAACGGTTTATCTTTTCTTGGTTTATTACCAGTTAAACAATTGTGAACTGAAACTAAATTGAGGAAACAGTTTGGAAGGGAATGAATAAGGATTGAAATAGTATGTGTGTGTGTGTGTGTGTGTGTGTGTGTGTGTGTGTGTGTGTGTGTGTGTGTGTGTGTGTGTGTGTGTGTGTGTGTGTGTGTGTTTCCGTCGCAGTGGACAGTGGACGAGGACCACTCTAATTATATTAGTTTAGTGCTTGGCTATCACATAAAGGTGTGTGTGTTGTATGTGTGTGTGTGTAAGAGTGTGTGTGTGTTTCCGTCGCAGTGGACAGTAGGGTGATTACTATTTTAATTTTTTTTCCCTTAACGAAATTGAAACCCCTTACATTCGAGGAACAATTGTACGCAGATGACAATGGCAACATTAATTTTTTTAAATTGAAAAAAGTCCCCCCCCCCAAACCTCTTCATTTACTTTTGTTCACTCAGCGCTGTATGAGACTAGCGGTGAACCGCGCGACGATAGCACTCTTTTAAGTAATGAAATCATAGAATGTAGCAACTCTTCATTTAGTGAGAGAAGCTTTAGTTGACTTCCGGAAGGGGCGGTATCTTCTTTTGCTAGTGTTATCGCTCGATTGGCGAAGTGTTGTAGTTTTTACGGGTTTATTTGTCATTTTTAACATGTTATTTTGCAATACATTAAAAAAAATATTAGTAATAAACTACAGGTAAAAATAGTAATAAACTCGATACGGTCTTTTGAATGCGTAAAATAACCATTCTTATCCTAAAAGATAAAGTCAGTGTGACAATAACAATATAAATACATTGTCCGCATTTGTTTACCATTCATAACAAGTTGATGGCAATAAACGAGAAATCCTTACAGGACTGAGGCAGATGTTTAAAGAAAACCTTATACTTATTTGACTTTAAACGTTATAATTATTTTATTATTGTTATATTTTATTTTCTGCTTCAGTTGCATATATAATATATATATAACATTTACGCTCAATTATCACGGATGCCTAACGCTAAGGGACATCACTCTGCTTTTTAAAAAATTTTGTTTAGTAAGCAGTGCTGATTGACTCAAATAGTTATTTTTTGGTGCAGTAATTTGGTGCGCTGCTTTCTAAAATTAGTTAAAAAATCGTGTGGTGATTAGCACTGTAAAAATTATTATATAAATACTTTGTTTAATTTTCAGGATAATTTCGTATTTATCATACAAGGATAAGTTACTTGGGATTTTAACCAAATAACCAAAAAAATTTGCCGCCGTAGGCGCCTACAACCTCTATTTTAAATTACTTTGTGTACATTTAAGGTAGTTTAATATTACGTATCTATCATACAAGGACTAGTTTGTTGGGCTTTTGAAAAAAGTGGGCGCCGCAGCACAACCTATATTATATACATACTTTTTGTACATTTCAGGAATATTCCGTATTTATCATACAAGGATAGGTTACTTAGGCTTTTGACATAAAAAATAAAAATTTAAAAAACCCATTATAAAATACTTTGTGTACATTTAAGAAAGTTTAATATTACGTATTTATCATACAAGGACAAGTTAGTTGGGGTTCTGAAAAAGGTGTGCGCCGTAGGCGCCCTTAAAAAAGGGGGGCGCCGCAGTCGCCACGGCGCCGCAGCACAAACTAGTATATAATATATGTAATGGAATATTTTACAACATGATGGAATATTTCTGATAAACTATCTCGTTTTCAGTGCAAGATTGCAAGTCTTACCAAGAGGAAGAAAAGTGCAATATACTTAAACACTTTTAAACAATAATAAAATGTCATATAAAAATTCCAGCAACAGTTTAAAATCAAACAGGAGTATTTGGAGGAAGAATCTACCCTCATCTTCTAAACAGAAAAGGAATCCAAGGGATCCATTTGTTGAAAAGCTAAATAATCTCACACGGATTCCGACAAACCGTCAACTTCTTGGAAACTTCACTTTTCTGTTTAACAGCGAGAAACGGCGACTGGGCCGAATTAAAATTATGATTATGGATATAGAATTGCTCTGGAGGAAATTCTAGACTTTCCACTATTATCCAGCGCACTCATTAGAAAAAAAACTCAATAGGCTGATTGATCTATATGACAAAAACAAAAAGGAACTGTCTGATAAATTCACTGCAACACTTTTTCATTTATTTGATGTCACCAATGTTAATGGAGAGTGGAAAAGCACAGAGGATAAAGAGCTCTACCAGAGGCAAGTTAAGAGTGAAGGAAATATTGGTTATTCAATGGTCAAACAAGCCCCTTTGGCAAACAATCCACCCAAAGAAAAACGATCCGACTATCAAAAACTCAACCTCAAGCCAGCTCTTCTCAATCACAACCCACACAAAAACATAAAACTGTCTCAGAATCTTCAGATTCTGAAACCTCTGCTTCTTCAGCCGAGTTGCCACCCTCTTCTTCCACGTCATCTTCTCCTGAACGCAAATCGAAATACCAAAGAGCAAGAACTACAACAGCGGGTTTACTAGTACAGAAAAACAACATTTCTACACATAAAGCACATGACGTTCTTGCAACCATTGCTGTACAGGGTCATGATGTGCTGTACAGGGTCATGATGTGCTGTACAGGGTCATGATTTGCTGTACAGGGTCATGATGTGCTGTACATGGGTCATGCTGTGCTGTACAGGGTCATGATGTGCTGTACAGGGTCATGATGTGCTGTACAGGGTCATGATGTGCCGGTTCAAAGTGAGTCTGGTGTCTGGAGACGAGTAATCTCTGAAGGACATAAAATGAAAATAGAAAATTGCTAAAACATGTCGAAGCAAAGATCCCTGTTGTCTCCAGTTTGATGGTAAATGAGTGCAAGTTGAAGAGTATCAAGTAGTTCTGCTGAAAAATATGACAACCGAAATCAAACTCGGTATTCTTAAATGTGAAAGTGGTTCTGCCGCGGCCATTCACAAGGAACTATATCAGCTAATTGATGAATACGATGGTTGGGAAAATATTGGCATGATAATCTGCGACACGACCGCAGTAAATACTGGTCGTTTGCACGGGATTGTAAAACTCATACAGGATGATGTCTAGAGCAAAGCCTTTCAGAAGCCACAATATATTGGCTGTCAGCACCATGTACTCGACCTCCTTCTGAAGCATGTCATGAAATTTCTTATTCAAGAGCCAACGAGCAAACCAGAACGTAACTATTCCGCCTCGTTGCGACAGAGGATGTCAAAACAGACGAGAACCCTGGATGGCGAGATGACTTTAAGTTCGTATATGAACTCTGTCAGGCTTATCGTCGTTACAAAACAACTACACGTTGGCCTAGAGTCAGCTGGAAGAAACTCCCAAGTTTACACCAGGCAAGATGGAACTCACGTGCGATATATGCTGTTATCGCATTTTTTCTTATACCAGAGTGGCGCAGCATTCTTGCTCCAGCATGCGACTTCATCTGCTACGAATGGGCAAATGCTTGGTTCCATTCGCAACACTACAATAAAGCGTCCTTCAATGAACTGTTTACGTCACTCAGCAAGATGAACTGCAAGAAGGCAATAAAGTGTTTAAAGACACATTGGTCATTTGAGGAGTCATTTATTGACATTCCCAGATCTAACCAAATTGCTGAACTGATGGAGGAACTTCATGCGAAATCGAGAAAAGTTGAATTTTTAAATCTGAAGTTGATAGGAAAAAATAAGTTTTAAACATTTCTTGTACATTTTGTACTGCTCTGTGTCTCATTTGTTAATAAAGGTTATTTATTTATTAGTTAAACTCGTTTGACTATTGCTAAAAAAAAACATGTAATTTTTTTAAGAAAAAAAAATCCCCCTTTTTTTTTGAAAAGGTGGGGGAACTTTTTTAACTTTTTTATAACAAATCTAAAATGCAATTGATATTCTTAAATAACACAAAGTTTCCTCGATTTCAAGGGGTTTCATAAAAAAAATAATTTTTGTCATCACCCTAGTGGACAGTGGCCGAGGACCACTCTCATTATATTAGTTTAGTGCTTGGCTATCACATAAAGGAGTGTGTGTTGTTTGTCCGTCGTAGTGGACTAGGTCCACTCTCATCATATTTTTCCATTGCTTGGACATCAAATGAATGTAACATATATACGTATCAGGTGGATATCAGTAAACACGCTTTGAAACTATGTTTAACTGTAGCTGCATTCTAATGAATATTCAATTGAATAGGTTAAGTATGACTTAACCTGAATAATGTGTGGCTCAACCTGAAGAAAGTGTGCCCTAAACCTGAAGTATGGATAGCTAAACCTTGAAGAAATGACGGCTAAACCTTAAGAATGTATTGCTAAACCTAAAAAAAATATTGGGCTAAACCTAATGAATGAATGGCTAAACCTGAAGGATTTATGGCTAAACCTGAAGGATGAATGGCTAAACCTGAAGAATTTATGGCAAAACCAGATGAATGTATGACTAAACCTGTTGAATGTATAGCTAGACCTGAAGAAAGATCCGACTTATGCGCTCTTTGGCGATGTCGGTCTTCTTGTATGGTTGTGAGGCATGGACGCTCACTGCAGACCTCCAAAGAAGAATCAATGCGCTAGACATGAGATTTTCAGAAAGATATTGAACATCTCCTACACAGCGCACATCACAAACGAAGCGGTCCACAACACAATAAGTACTGTCAAACCTGAAGACTGTTTGGATAAACTTGAAGAAGGCGGAACAAAACATCGAATTATCGGCTAAATGCTTTCCTCGGCAAATAAACAAAGTAAATGAAGTAAGTAAATAACGTCAATCGTAACTGCAGCGTATAGTTCAAGTAAACAGTTTTGAAAAATAATTTACTCATCGGCTATGGTTTGCCACCACTTGAACACTTTGACGTCATTAAGTCAACAGTGTTATCGTTGTAAGGGGTTAAATATCAATAGCTCCCCCCACCCCTTCCCAACAACGACATCAGTAGGCGATCGGTCTGTCATATTTTCTTTTTTTTTATCCACCTTCATCCACACACATCTACGTACAAGCGAACGCGATGATAATACATGTTATAAAGAAGATGAAAACGTAAAATAACAACTTTTATCGTCCATTATGCGATTACTCTTAAACGTTGCAAGTTAATCCTAAGACGGAGCCAAGTCAAGTGATATATTTTGTGTGTGTAAGGGAGAGAAGCGGATATATTTATAACGTCTTAGCTGAAAAGAAGTTACAACCCTTAAATTAACACAGAACACATATTTTGATTAAAAGCAAATTTGAATCAATTCGTGTCACTATGAATGTGTACGTCAAAGTGGAATTTCCTATTGAGAGCTCGCTAAATTTCAATTTTGCCCAAATATTGCCATTCGACATGGTAAAAGAATTTAAAAAACAAAACAACAAAAGACATTTTTATATTAGTATTACTTTTTATAAACGAAAAAATGAGCTGAAATTTAAAGACATCAAGTCAAGTTGTAGTCCATAAATTGATCTTGAAACAGAAAAATAATTTGTTGATAGAAAATATAGACTAGATGTGAATACGAAATAGAAAGTAAACAACTTGTAAATTCAACATGACCTTGATGCACTGGTTTAGAAAGAGTAGGGCGTCAAGGGGGTGTATGGGAGGGATGAGATTACTTGAAAAGGGGGGCGGGGGTATATGGAAGATATATTTGTTTTTCTCTGTATAATGAGGGGTCTTGTTGTTTTTAAATCTACTCTTATATTCCCCCCCTGAGCAATTTGGAGAGCCATTTCCACCCCTTAGTTACACCAAAGATACAAGAAGTAACGGGTAGGTACTCACATTTTGCGATCGATATCCAATAATCCAGAAAAGGAAATATATCTTGGCTTTCAGTGAAGTGATCCACGATTTCCGAAATGGATGTGTACTTGTGGGTCTTTCTGATGTTATCCACTTATCCAGACGACGATGGGATATAAGCGACAAGTGGGTCCGGATCCAGCAGATTGCAATGGATTAGCTCCAGATGACTAGTAAAGTACTGACGCCATCAGAGATGATATCTCAGTTCTGTGTTGTTTCCTGTAACCTATTCAGTTCAAGACAAATGGCGGTAGATATATTTACAAGTTATGACTTTTTAAAATTACTCTTTTTAATTTATATAAATGATTTACCCAACAGCATCTCAACAGGAACAAAAGTTAGGTTATTTGCTGATGATTGTATAATCTATAAAACAATTAAATCAAAACAAGATAGCAATATCTTATAAAATGACTTAGATGAATTTATAAAATGGGAAACTAACTGGAGTATGTCTTTCCACCAAGAAAAGTGTCAACTGTTAAGAGTAAGAAAGAAAAAGAAATTAAAAAATTCAAAATATTTCATCAATGTAAATGAACTAACCCAAACTAAAGATGCAAAATGCTTAGGAGTTATAATAAATGAGAAACTATCATGGAATCCCCATGTCAATGAAGTTATTAAAAAATCAAACAAAACCTTAGGCTTTATAAAAAGAAACCTTTACAAATGTAATAGAGATATAAAACTAAAATGCTACCTCACTTTGGTGAGACCTGTACTAGAATATGCATCTTCTGTATGGGACCCATCCACCAAAGAAAAACTTGATAAACTACAACAAATTAAAAAAGAGCTGCCGGATTCATTACTGGAGAATATACAAAACTTACGAGAATAACACCATTAATCACTATATACAATTCACTGTGATCGACTGTGCAATCAACTGCCTAAGCAGCTCGTATGCAATCAACTACAATCCACCCCGGTTGCCTCATGAACCGTACATTTATAGCCAGCTATTCTCTCAGTCCTTGACCAGCACGCTTACAGTTCACCTCTCATACCACGTGTTTCATACTAGGTCAAGTCATTGCATTCTCACACAATGTAAACACAACAACACGTCTCTCACATCTCCCTTCTAACAAAAACATATGAATGACCCAGATTAGCAATAAGAGAATAATACAATTAAAAACATCGAACAATTCAGTACATGAATTCTAACTAACACTGAAGCTTCAACTGTCTTTCAAAGCACAGCACACCTTCATGTCTCTTTGTCTGGGTATCTCTTTGGTGGCTTCACCTGTCTCCCGTATCTTGTTGTTGCTGCTGACTTCTCAAGCTCAGTAGCGACTGTTGCTGATGACCCATCTCTACCAACGCCGGGAGCGTGTTCTTCATGCTCTATTTCTGGTGTGTCATACTCGAAAGTTTCTGTCACACCTCTCCTTCCACGAAATGCCTGTCTCAGCATGTTGTTGTTTCGTCTGTATGTCACACCATCGTTAGTCTTAACAATGTATGACCTTGGCGTCGTTGCTGCTGACACGACGACTGCTGGCTGCCAAGAGCCTTTATATTCTTTCTGCATATACACTCTACTTCCAGGCTGCAAGTGTGTACGTGTGTATATTCTGGCTGTCTGTGTTTGTAATATTTCTCCTGCTCTTCTTTTCTTCTGACCCACATTTTCTTTGTCTCTTTCGGGTCAGCAAGTTTAGGCTTCAGATAATCATCTGTAGCAGATAGATTCGCCCTGAGTCGTCTCCCCATTAGCAGTTGTGCAGGTGACGGTCCGTCTGCACACAGAGCGTTTCGTAGCTGCAGCAGTGCTATGTACGGGTCTTGACACGTTGCTTTTGCGTTCTTTAAAAGCGTCTTTATTGTTTGAATGGCTCTTTCAACCATGCCATTAGATTTTGGGTGTATGGGACTTGATGTTGTGTGGCTGAATCCCCACTGTTTTGAAAATTGCTCAAATTCTTGACAGTGAAACTGGGGCCCGTTGTC
Organism: Ampullaceana balthica; assembly: GCA_944989445.1. Classification (NCBI taxonomy): domain Eukaryota; kingdom Metazoa; phylum Mollusca; class Gastropoda; family Lymnaeidae; genus Ampullaceana; species Ampullaceana balthica. The sequence continues at coordinate 1,103,397 of CALYLW010000369.1, forward strand.
ATTTATCACCTGTCGTGGGATCCCATGCCTCGCAAATTGCGACTTCATGTAGCTAATTATATCTGATGACTTGAGAGATGGAATGAGATTGAACTCAATAAATCTGATATAGTAGTCCACTAGAAGTAAATAATTTTTTCCATCATGATGAAAAATGTCAGCTCCTATTTTATCCCAAGGAAGCGTTGGAATGTCATGAGGTATCATGAGTTCTTTTTGCTGTGACCTCTGATACTCATTGCATACTGCAGACCTAGACACCATGTCTTTGATCTGTGAGGATATTCCCGGCCAGAATATCACCTCCCTTGCTGTAGCCAAACACTTATCTCGTCCTAAATCTCCTTGATGAAGTGTCTTAAGCATTTCTTTTTGCAGTATTTTTGGAACTATAATTCGCTCTCCCTTGAAAAGTATGCCATTACTTTCACTTAGTTCCTCTTTAAATCCAGCAAACATTCTTATTTCACTGGGAATCTCTGTTCTCTTATCAGGCCATCCTGACAAAATCTTTTGCTTCAAAAGTCTTAGAACATCATCTGCTGATGTGGCTTTTTGAAATTCTTTCATTTTATCATCCGAAATAGTTAAACTGTTGACAATTAGATTAGCCTGAGCGTCCCAGTCATCACTCGATGGATATTGCCTTGGTAAGGATGCTCGTGAAAGAGTGTCCGGAATAAACATTTCTTTACCAGGCTTGTACTCAAGAATGATATCATATTTCATTATTCTCAGAAGCATTCTCTGAAGCCTTGGTGGTGCAGATGACAAAGGCTTTTTGATGATAGCTTCCAATGGTTAAGAGACCTTAACACTGCCATTCAAAGAGAACATTATCAATTACCAACAGATGAAGAAATAGCTAGCAGGCTAAGTGGCAGCAAGATTTTCACTGTGTTGGATGCAGCTACAGCATTTTGGCAAATTAGGCTCAACAAGAACTGTACAGGTCTTACAACGTTTAACACGCCTTTTGGAAATTACACATTCTTGAGGCTTTCATTTGGACTAAATTCATCAGCAGAAGAATTTGCTAAAAGATTCCACAAAGCATTTGATAACATTCCAGGTGTTGAAACTTACATGGAAGAAATGCTGATATCTGGAAGAACGAAAGAAGAGCACGATGCAAGCCTGAAGAAAGTTCTTGACATAGCGAGAAAGAAAGGCATCAAGCTGAAACCATCTAAATGCAGTCTTCGAGTCAAAGAAGTTAAATTTGTTTGTCATATCATAACAGATGATGGAATAAAACCAGATAATTCAAAAATTGAAGCTATACAATCAATGCCTTGCCCTTCAACAAAGAAAGAATTAGAAAGATTTCTAGGAATAATAAATTACTTGGGAAAATTTATCGCAAATTTATCAAACACAACAACACGTCTCTCACGGCGTGGAATGGGTTGTCTGAAGAAACCAGGAAAACAAACACTGTATCAATAAATAGCACTCTAATAAGAATGCAGGACTAGACACAAACCAAGGATAAGCGTAGGAAGCAATAACCTTATGCATAGAAGGAGCGTCTGTAACAGATAAGATAATTTCTACTGGAGATTCACAACCAAATGTACACAATAAAGTTTTTGCACTTGAAACAATAAGAAGTAAGAGTGTGAGATTTAAGGGGGAAAGGGAGTATTATACTTGTGGGGGGGGGGACAGTGTGTGCAGGCGGTGAAAAGAAGGGGTGGGGTGCGAAAATATTTTCCTAGTAAATATTCCCTTTAAGCTACGCGGATCTGACCGACGCCGATTAACAGATTAGTATTAACGTGCAGCAAATTTGGTAAAATATTGCACTAAAAATGGATCCTATGCAACTTTGCACATGAATTTTTTATCTTTGCACTCGGACCAACGAATCTTAGAGAGAATTTTTAATTCCTAGCATTGTATTTTATATGAGATACATGTATTAAACACATACACACCACACACACTGAACGCATGCACATAATAATAATAACCCCCTTTCCAGTTAATGACGGACTATGGGGCATGCGAAGTAGCGTTCACAAGTTTTTTTTTAGCCACCACAAACGAGCCAGCACCATGAATAGAACCCGTTACTGGCCTCTGTCTCGGTTCGGCAGTCCAGCGCGCTACCGCTAGACCACCGCGGCGCATCCACACATTAGGCACACCACATGCATTAAACACATACACACAATGTCAATGTCAAATCTCGCACAAAAAGTTCATTTTACCAATTTTGTTTACATGATACACCTACAGAAACGAACTCTCTAACTCTAACTGTTTTAGTACACTAGAACGATGTTACGCTTTCTTTGTCAATACTTCGTTTGGAATATCAAATGCAAGCAATGCATTAAACAGAATTCAGGATACAAATAGGGAATATACCATTGATCTCTTTTGAGGTTATATTTAAAGCTATAGAAGAATTGATAGATGAAGACAAAAAGCTCAACACACGAACAGACTCAGGAAATTTGATAGTCACAATGAAATCTTTTTATTTTCTAATTTATAATTTATATCAAAGATGCCCGAAATTATTTACAAACGTATAGTGTTCAAAAATGCTTAACAGAGGCTTCTCACAGAGAAACTAATGGAATACTAAAGGATGCTTTGACATTTAATAACATTTTATGTGGAAAGTTTTATTCTTCATAAAAATAACAAGAGATTACTATAGAAATTCATGTGAGCTTTGGCACTTATATCGAATTTAGAAAACAGATAAGATTTTCGTACACCAGTTAATATACTGGACTTTGAAATTTTGCCTTCAAATTAGAGTATACAAAATATCTCAAGTCTCATTGTCAACAAGGAATATTTGAACCACATGGGTAAAAAAAAAGAATAAATGAATTCAAGACAAGTTAATTTATTCAAGTTGTTTAGATATTTAGGCTAGAAGTTACCCTGCCTAAAATAATATCATTAATCCGAACAATGTCTTAAATAATGCAATGTGTTAAAATAGATTCTCTAAAATTAAGTTAATACAATCTTAATAAAGATCAATAATGAATACCACAAGATTATCCAATCAATAGTTATTTTGGCTATTGAGCATGGTATGGCTGAAAACATTGATACATGAAAGAAGGTGCAATGAGGAAAAACATAAAACTTCAATTTTATTCAAGAAATGAAGCTTTTCCCTTTATTTATAAGACAAAATGTATTGTGTCCTTATTTTTATTTTCTAATAAAGACTACCTGGTATCTTTACTTTAGCGCAGGGGTTCCAACCTTTTTGTACTCTAGAGCACATTCTAAAATATCGGTTGGGTGGCTGGCACCACCTATTTTTAATCGACAAACTCCTTCCATAACTTCTCATTTTCCAATAATTTATTTTCTTATATTCATAATTTATTAAGAAACAATAAACAAATATGTTTCAAAATAATAACATTATTATTCAAAGTGCATACACACAGAGAAATGTATTTACAAAACGTAAACAAAGTATAAAAAAAACACAAATACAAATACATTTTTTAATAAAGAAATATAATATCAACATGTTAATGTGATTTTGGCATTGCATATCATTGGCCAGTGCCTCACAATTATGAGAGTATGACGATAATCCTGTTAGCAAACAATCATAAAGACGCTCATCGGTGAGTCGAGATCTATATCTTGATTTTATTAATTTCATTTTTGAAAGCAATGATTCGCATAAATATGTCGAACCGAAAAATGATTCAATTTTATATGCCGCTTTTTAAAACAATGAAAACTTTTCTGTCTACTTTATACCAATAGTCGTTTGATATTAAGGATTTTAGCAAAATATAATTTTTAAGGTGCTGTCCATAAATGACGTCAACAAAATATGGGGGAGGGGGTCTGAAATTTTTTGACAATTGTTGACAAGGGAGTGGGGGGAGGTCAAGAAAAGTTGACGTCAACAATGTTACTTTTAAAATACTTAATTACTTAACAAAGGAAAATTAGGCAGCATTTGTAGTCCTGTGTTACACATTCACCCAACCTTCAGTATTTTAATTGAACTAACCTTATTCCTAATTTTTAAAAACCGTGCTGTGCTTTAGACTTTAGAGACCCCACACAATATAGACACACGAGATCTTTACTGGTAACGCCTATTTTTTCAAAGTTGTTGCTTGTTGGTCTGCTGTGCAAATAAAGTTTTATGTAAGTACACTGTCTACATTATATTATTTAAATGTCTATATATAAACTGGGGGTTTTAGGGCGCATACGGCGCCAACTATTTTGGGGGTAAAAAGCCCAAGTAACTTATCCTTGTTTGATAAATACGAAATATTAAACTTCCTGAAATGTACACAAAGTATTTTATAATTATAAATCCTCAAATTCTCTTTTTACATCGCTCTCTTTTCCAAAATTAAAATATAAGCTAAAACTATGACGTCATGTAATATTTTTTTAGAATCTTTTAGAATTTTGCACACCTCCTGATGCGCGGCTTGTATATATACTTAAATATAAGCTAAAAAATGACGTCATAGCGCTACGGATCCTTCCTTCCAACCTGTGACTTGGGCTATTATATTGTTTACTAGGTTGTGCTGCGGCGCCGTGGCGCCTGCGACGCCCTCTTTTTTTTACGGCAACTACGGCGCCCAACTTTTTCAAAAGCCCAACTAACTTGTCCTTGTATGTTTACAACACAAATGCTGACGTCAAAGGATCGTGCGTTGTTTGGTTAATGTTAATCTGGAAACCAAAATTATTATGATTTTTAAGTCTATATTTTCAATTTAAAAAAAAAGCAGAGTGATGTCCTTAGCGTTAGGCCACAGTGAGTGAGTCAGAGATAATTGAGGGTAAATATATATATATGACTAGCTGACCCGCGGCGTAACATACGCCGCTAATGATTTAGTGACCCGTGAAGACATCCTGAAGGATACAGTTGTCAAAATGGGGTTGGTTTGGGCAAACGACTGTGAGTGAATGAAACGAAGGAACTCTGGAGAGACCCGCGGCGTAGCTTACGCAGCAGAAAGTGCAAAGAACGGTTGGGGGTGAGAGTACAGACACAGAAAAGCAGCACTAAGTAAATAAAAAATAACGAGTAAACGTAAAGACATGCACACTAAGGTTGTTGTTACCCGCCTCCCATTTATTAACCGACGTTCACTCTCGTTGTTTTGATTTCTTCGTGCTGTAGTTTGTGTCCGTTCTTTCTCCACTCTCTTTGCACTCTCCATAAGCAAGTCTGCGGCGTATGCTACGCCGCGGGGCGTCTAGTCAGTATACATAATTCCCATTGTCTGTATGTATGTATGGAATAATGCACACAAAGTATTTCATAATAATTATAAATCCTCAAATCCTATTTTTACATCGTTCCCTTTTCAAAAATTAAAATATAAGAATAAAACAATGACGTCATATAATATTTGTATACAAAATCCATCGCAGCGCCACCTAACAGTATTATTCCATACATACATACATACAGACAACAGGCATTATGTATATTGATTATAAAATGCACTATTGGTTATACTAGACTCTATTAGAAATCATTGGTTTTCACTGTGAAATTGGATTGGTTCTATAGTTGAAGATTAAATGATAAATGAGTAAAGTGTAATCCTGAAGTTTTGGCACGTATATTCCATTATTTCACAGCGAATTCTAATTTTCTTGTGAGAACATTCGTTTTTTTTATTTATTACATGCATTAATATATATAAATTTTTGCTATACAGCACAAATGTTTTTTAGTTTTTTTTTATTTCTAAGGCAATAATTCACATTATTAATTAAAGTTTATGAAAAGATTCTGACTCTGTTGAATAGTGGCGGTCACATACGAATCGTTCCGCGGGCGCTATGGTGCCCGTGGGCACCGGGTTGGGAACCTCTGCTTTAGCGGCCGTCTATAAATAACGTCACGCGATTTTAGTAGGTTTTTACCCCCCCCCACCCCCACCCCCTCGTCCCACTTCGTCACTCCCCCTAAAAGCAGTATTTCCTTTTGAAAATGAGCATTTTGTAAATCAATTTTTTGTCATTTTAGTATGTAGTTAGTGTAACACTGCACTGTAATTTCTAACATGCGTGAATCCATGTAAAACGATATAAAAAATATTAAGAAATCGCATTTTTAAGTGGAACTTTGATTTAAAGTAGTGTGTTTTCCCGTGACGTCACAAACATAGATGCGTGACGTCAATTATGGATGGACCTTATAGCATTAACATATTTTTTCGGGGGGGGGCGGCAAATTTGAGTGGCACATACCCACGCTACGCCGCTGCAACCACCTCATCCGACACTTCACTACATCGCTTCACTCGAAAGGTAAGGATTTAAATTTGTGTACAAATTACTTTTTCATTTATTTATTTTTTTAATATTGTTTTTATTATTAATTATGGATATACTAGTGTATTACCCGTCAAAAATGACAGGAGTTTTCAAAATGGATATATTTCAGTTTTTGTAATTGTCCCTTCTCCTGACAGCCGCATAGTAAATAATCAGAAAATGTAGAGACCAAGAGAAATAAATTAAATCTCTTTTCCATATTGAACAATTTTATGCGGACGTTTGAAAATAGTGGGGTTTTTTTTTGGGTTTTTTTCAGGGTTATTTTTTTTAGCGGTGGGCTTTCTAAAATCTAGCGTTACGAACAGACATAGCAGAGTATATATTTTGATTATATATACGAATATATGTGTTATGAGAAAACCTCCAAGCCTAGGCTTCGCGTTATATAACTTTGCATGAATAATAATGATATAATCATGATAATGGTAAATACATAGTGAATTACACACAGCATAAAGTGATACTGTGGCAAAGAAGTTTGAAGTTCGACGTATTAACAAATGTTGCTGAGGAGTCAGCCGGACATTAACTTGCGGCAGTGAATAGTGCGCACCAATTATGAGTGCACCAATAATACAGCACAGTGCGTTAAAAATAAATTATGTGACTGTAATGTGATTCACATCACGCATATCTGTGATTTGAAGCCGTTTAAGCTTCATCGATGATTATGACTTGTCAGTTTATTCGCCCATTTGTCCATACATTATTACCACAACATTTTCAAAACATGTAAAAACTAAACTGTAATTTTACACATGTTAATAACTATTTATTTTGCATGAAACGTAGTAAGCAAAGTTGTCGCCGGAAAGGGTTGGCCTCTACGCGGCCCGGGACACGAGTAAGGTGTGGAATTGACTGCACCTGAAACCAACAACCCTGACGCACACCGTCAAACCATGTCTGTAAGGAATCCTTGCTTTAAGCAACAGACGCACAAAACCACGCATGAGTGGCGTAGTGAAAGGACTCGACTCATTAGTCTAACTCCCAGGGCAAAGGTACGTGTATGGCAACATGCACGGACCGGGAGAAGGTAATAAAATGCGCCCACTTCATTCATTAAATATGGCTGGAAAACCTCAAGATTGTCTTAATCATGGGAGGACTACGGACCCTCCCCTCCCCTGTGTGTCGGTGACGGGGATCGGGACGACACAAGGCGTATGTGCTACTGTAAGTCCGGAGAGACTAGCTGCCAGGGTTCAGCTCCCCAAAAACCTATCCATTTTACAATTAAATTGCTGTGGTGTCAGAGGCAAAATAACTGAAATAACTAAGCTGCTCCACGAGCAGATGGTGGACGTTGCTCTTTTGCAAGAAACTCTGCTGAAAAAGAACCCATTGCACATTACGGGTTACTCAGTATATCGCTGTGCATGCAAAAATTGCAGAGGTCTGGTTACTCTAGTGAAAAACAACCTCACAGCGGAGATTGTAGAGAGCAAAGTACTTAGTGGTACAGATACCCTGACACTCAGCGTAACTAAAGCTGGTAAAACTTTTACCATTTCTAATATTTATAACACCCCGAGAAACACGTTGTGTCTTCCTTTACACAACACAACGATGTTTAAGAACTATGTAATTGCAGGGGATTTTAATGCCCATACTGAAGCATTAGGCTATCCCGATAAAAACGCCTCAGGGCGATACTTAGAGGAGGTCGAACTTACTACCAACTTAATAAGGCTACAGGACAAAAATAGTGCTCCGACACTACTCCATACCGGCAATAGTGCCCAATCACGTCCTGACCTAACCCTAGTCTCGGCGGAGCTAGAGGCGAAGGTAGGATGGAAAGTTATGCCGGAAGTTGGTAGTGACCACAAGCCTATACTCATAGAAATAGACATAGAGTTGGTGAAGGCACGTTTTGCCAGAAGACACTGGCTGTTCGGCAAAGCCGACTGGAAAAAATTCCGTGGCGGGATTGAAAGCACGCTCGCGGGTTCAACTGAAGACCCAGAGAACCCCAAGTCAATCGAGAATGCCTATAACGCCCTCGTGGGAGTTATATTGTCAATGGCCAGGAAATCCATTCCAAGAACGTGTAGACACCGAAAGTTCCGACCATTCTGGAACAAAAAGCTGGCGGGTCTCGTTCGTGAACGTAAGAAGGCAAGGAAAAAAGCAGGGAAACTTAAAACGGCGGCTGCTCGTGCTGCCTATAATAAGCTAACTGCTGAAGTCCGACAGGAAACGCTCAAGGCGAAGAAGGAAGAATGGGTTAGTTCGTGTGGTAAACTTAACCTGGCAGACGGAAGAAAGGTGTGGCAATTGATTGATTCTCTTTCTGGTATGGGGAAAACGAAAAATCCGAGCCCCTTGCAAACGACCACAGGCACTGTAACCACAGATACAAAATGTGCCGATGCTTTGAATAAGCATTTTGCAAGCGTGAGCCTAAAACAGAAAGAAACCAGTCAGAGCCGTAACCTGAACCGTCTCAGGAAACATGGAGAAAAGACCCAGAAGTGGGGACCGCATGCTGAGGTCTTTACCGCTCCTTTCACTATGACCGAATTGCAAACAGCGATCAGTAAGTGCAAAGCCGCCAAGGCACCAGGACAGGACAAAGTCAATAACGAGATGATTAAAAACCTTGGCCCGATAGCAATGTCCTCGCTATTGAATATCATAAACAGGACGTGGGCCACGGGTGCCCTGCCTGGAGCTTGGTTGAGCGCTAACATCGTCCCAATCCCTAAAGAAGGTAAACGTCAGGGACTCCTAAACAGCTACCGTCCGATCTCCCTAACATCGTGTTTGGGGAAGGTAGCTGAGAGAATGGTGAATGCCCGGCTCTATTGGTACTTGGAAAGTACGAATAGTCTGAATATCAGTCAGGCTGGTTTCCGTAAAGGAAAACAGCCGATTGATCAAGTGCTCCGTCTTCTACAGTCCATAACCGACGGGCTCCAGAAAAAACTGCATACTGTGGCAATTTTCTTCGACCTCCGACAGGCTTACGATAGGGTCTGGAGGTCCGGTCTGTTGTTGAAATTACAAGCCCTAGGTGTAACTGCCAACATGTACAGGTGGATCCAAGGTTTCCTTACAAACCGGACGATCCAAACAATTTATGGCAGTGAAACCTCCAGTAAGAGAACGCTGCAACAGGGGCTGCCCCAAGGGTCAGCACTCAGTTGCACACTGTTCTTGGCTTTCATCAACGACCTCCCTGGAATGTTGCAATCCAGCGCGGCTATGTATGCAGATGACTTGGTCATCTGGAGCACCGGTAAAGATGCCAACCGACTGCAACAGCTACTACAGCGAGACCTTTCATATATCAGTAGGTACATGCAGAGGTGGCAGATGGAAATCAATACCGAGAAGACGGTCTATTCCCTTTTCACTAACGGCAGAACCATTCTCAAAGAGGAGATAGTGCTCAAAATAAACGATGTGGCGCTCAAATGGGACAAACAACCGGTATATCTGGGAGTCAAACTGGATCAAAAGGTGCAAATGCATAACTTTGTACAAGACCTGTGCTCCCAGGCTACCGCCAAGCTCAACCTGGTGAAAAAGCTTGCATGCACGAACTGGGGCGCTGGAGCAAGTACACTCAGAGCTCTCTTTCTGGGTAGTGTGAGGTCGATTATGGATTACAGCATGCCCGTCCAAGCCTTTGCCAGCAAAACGGCATTGGAAAAACTGGGTCGAATCCAGAACCAGGCCTTAAGATTTATCTGTGGCGCATATAGAACGACACCCACAGCTGCTGTGGAAGTCATTGCAAACGTAGAACCGCTCGATATTCGTAGGGACAAGGCAATCATAACGACTGCAGAGAGGTATCGCAGGTTAGACTATAGGGAGCCCTGCTACCAGATGCAGCACAACTGGGGCGGACGTGGGTGTTTGAAACGTTCCTCATTTATGCATCAAGTAACGGAACTTGATAGGAACGTCAAACCCCCACAAAATAGAAGACAAATTATAAGTGTCCCACTCAAACCGCCCTATGCGGAATGCTCACGTCCCGAAATACGTTTGTCTCTGACTGACACAGCGGTGACGAAACGCAGCCCTGAACATGTACAGAAAGCGGCTGCCCTTGAGACGATAGAAGGGTTCGCGGGAACCCAAGTGAAAGTGTTCACGGATGGGTCTGCCAGTTCGAGTGAAGGAATTGCAGGATACGGTGCGCTCATCTTATACCCAATAGGAGGGCCACCAAGAGAAGAACTTCTAGGTCCCTGTGGGACTATGGCATCGAACTACGATGCGGAGCTCGAGGCTATACACAGGGCCCTGGAAAGTGTGCACCAGACACTGCAGGGGTCGGAAATATTTGGTTTCGACACGGTACTGTTTTGTGACTCGAGATCAGCCCTCGAAGTCCTGGCTAGTGAGAATCGTAGTACCCACTTGGTTGACGTCATCTTGGAAGACGTGGGTAGACTCGAAAGACTTGGAGGTAAGGTAACAGTGCAGTGGATCCCGAGCCACGTGAATGTTAATGGCAACGAAAAAGCAGACTCCCTGGCCAAAGCAGGCGCAGCACTGCCCCAACCAGAGACCCCAGTCACCTATCTCGGGGCAAAAAACTGGCTAAAGGACCACTTTCGGAATAAGTGGTACCAGGAGTGGGCTGACAACACAACAGCCAGAGGGGTATTCGCTAACATGCCCAGGCCAAGCCGTTCAGACCAGTGGTGGAACCTGAGTCGCAAACACCAGGGCTTGGTGACTCAGATGAGGACCGAACATTGCCCAACCAACTCTTACTTTCACAGGCTAGACCACAACAGGGACTCGAACTGCCGTCATTGCAGCCAAGCCCCTGAGACAGTCGAACACCTGGTGACGTCTTGCCCGGCGCTCGATATAGCCGGGGGGGTGAGGGAGGCGGGCGAGTCCCATGTAAAGACAATGTTGTATGGCAATGCTCAGCAGATGGAGCAGATTGCCCAGGTTCTAGCCAAGGCCTTAAGAGATTAGTCTCAGGCCTACAGAATATGTGTTTAGTTAGTAAGCAAAGTTTGTCACAGGATAACAGAAAAGATTAACTTATCAACTGTTAATCATATTTACAATTTAATATCCACGTGTTAGTAATTCACATAAACGTTTTAATTGTTGTCAAGTCAGCACCTTTTCAAGATCAATTATGACTTGTCAGTTTATGCCCCCATTGGTCCATACATTATTACCTTTACATTATCAAAAACATGTAAAAAATTTTTTTAAACTATTAACAAATATGAATAACAACGAACTATTTATTTTGCATGAAACCTTTGAAGTAAAGTTAAGCACTGGATAAAAGAAAATATTAAGGTATCAACTTTAATATACACGTTTTAGGAATTCTAATAAACGTTTTCATTATTGTCAAGTCAGCATCCCTTCCAGTTCTATATTAAAAGCAAAGATTTTTTATTCAAAATTAGTCTAAGACACATTGAAATATTACAAGTAAATAACAATTAAAAAAAACTATTGTTGGGGAGGAGTCCGATTTTTGTTTAAACATACAAATATGCAATCTCAAAGTGTATGAAAGAAAAACAAACGCTAAACTGAAGCATAAGTTGACAAATTTCATTTTCAGTAATAAATAATGGCTTTGTAGTTCAAAACGCATCGAAACTTGACAACCGAACGACAACCAATTGTAAATTTCATAAACCGAAAAACGAATGTTATATATTAATATAGAAAATTAAATTTATAATTACGTACGTAATATTGACATGGACACATACACAAAAACGGACATTTAATACAAAAAAATAATAATAATATTAATCACATCAAATAAAACATTGCTCTTTTTAAATCCCTTATATTAACTTCGCGGCCGTCTCTCTCTCTCTCTCTGTCTGTCTTGGGCTCGGCGGGCGGGCGGGCGGAAAAACAGAAGTAAAAAATGACCCACTTCCCATGATCCGATCAAACTGAAATTTGGCACACGGACCCGACTAACCTAACAATGCATTGTATCAAAATTTCAGATCGATCGAACGTACCGTAATTAAATTAGAGCATTTTTAGTTTATCCTTATATGAGGTATGTAATTCAAAATTCACTGTTTGTTATTGTTTTTTTTCTGCCAGTTCCACGTGAGTTTGAGATGACGCCGACCGTCGTGTTGACGCCGACCGTCGTGCCGACACCCCCTCGCATCCCACCCCCATTTATTAAAGACAAGGGACATCACTCGGTGTCAGTCTGTAAATGTTTCAAAATAATCAATACTGTTAGTTATGTCTCATATATAAGGGATTTATAGTCAAAAACTTTGTTTTTACGTGTTTGTTTTATTACTTCGTTCCCTTCACACATTAATAAAAGCTCAAATAATGACGTCACGTCACAATATTTTATGGTGAGAAGCACATTTTGTTATAATCTCGAAAGCAACTTTTTTTTTATATCGGGAATTATCTTATCTTATCTTATCTGTTTCAGACGCTCCTTCTAAACAGAAGATTATTGCGTCCTACGCTTATCTATGGTTTGTGTTTAGTCCTGCATTCTTATTAGAGTTTTAAATGTTGATAAAGTGTTGGCTTTCCTGGTTTCTTCAGGCAGCCCATTCCACGCCCGAATTCCGGACGGGAAGAAAGAAAATTTGTATGAGTTTGTTCTTGCATACGGAATAAGAAAGGTGTTTTTATCCTTATGTCTATCTGAGGGTTGTATTAGTTTATCTTTGTGTTGTATTTCTAAATTAGAGTCAATTGCTTTATGTATGATTACTACTTTACTCTTGGTTCTTCTATCCTCTAGTGTTTCAAGGCTTAATGATTCAACTAATGGTGTTACTCTAGTCAGTTTTGAATATTCTCCAGTAATGAATCTGGCAGCTCTTTTTTGGATTTGTTCTAGTTTATCAATGTTTTCTTTGGTGGATGGGTCCCATACAGAAGATGCATATTCTAGTACAGGTCTCACCAAAGTGAGATAGCATTTTAGTTTTATATCTTTATTACATTTGTAAAGGTTTCTTTTTATAAAGCCTAAGGTTTTGTTTGATTTTTTAATAACTTCATTGACATGGGGATTCCATGATAATTTCTCATTCATTATGACTCCTAAGTATTTTGCATCTTTAGTTTGGGTTAGTTCCTTTCCATGAATCAAATATTTTGAATTTATTTGTTTCTTTTTCTTTGTTACTCTTAACAGTTGACACTTTTCTGGGTGGAAGCTCATACTCCAGTTAGTTTCCCATTTTATCAATTCATCTGGGTCTTTTTGTAAAATTTTGCTATCTTGTTCTGATTTAATTGTTCTATAGATTATACAATCATCAGCAAATAACCTAACTTTTGTTCCTGTTGAGATGTTGTTGGGTAAATCATTTATGTATATTAAAAAGAGTAAGGGACCTATCACAGTTCCTTGTGGAACTCCTGAATTAACCTTTATTGGTGCAGATTTAGATCCATTAATTATTACAGTTTGCTCCCTGCACAAAAGGAAGTCTTGGATCCAGTGATGTAAGGAACCTGAGATTCCAAAGTAGTTAAGTTTTTTAAGTAAGCTAAGGTGGTGAACTTTGTCAAAAGCTTTTGAGAAGTCTAGTAATATTGTATCTGTTTGATCATTTTTGTCTAAGCCTTTTGATAGTTCATCTATTAAACCTATTAATTGTGTTTCACATGATCTGTTTTTTCTAAAGCCGTGTTGATGTGGGCATAGGGCATTATATTTGTCAAGGTGGTTAACTATTCTACTATATATTATGTGTTCTAATTATGAATTACCTCGCATAACGTAGGACTGACTGACAGACACTACTGACTTGCGTGACAATTGCAAATTATATAGTTTTATAATGTGCACTTTTAATGATTAAAGAATTATACTTCGTTTTTCTCTGGTTTTCCATTATATTTTCAATTTTTAATATTTCTATGTTGCTTGGAACGGATTAGGCATTTTACATGTAAACTTAGTTCAACATACGAAAAATCCTACGAAAGCCACCCTGGAATGGATCAATTACCTATCTCGAGGTACTACTGTACTACTTACTATATGTACGATATTGTCATTATATGTTGTAATTAGGCTATGAATGTGTCACATTGATTGCACGGATAATTATATGCGTGGTTCTATTTGTACCGTACTGTCATTATATGTTGTAGCTTGAATATGAATATGAATGTTCCACATTGAAGATATTGATAATCATGTGTGTTATTATTTTTATGTTAAAAGATGTGAGCCAAGTTACTTACTGGGGTACAGCACTATATAAATTATCAATGTATTATTATTATTATAAGAAGTCGAAGTTACTTTTTATTTAAATATGCATTTAAGATATTTTATAAGAAGCCAGATTAAAAATAAAATACTGTAAAATTTATTAACGCGTCTGTTGAACTCAGTGCTGCTACCAAAATGGTTATTTCTGGATTTATATATTTTTTAATCTGTATCATTCGCACTAATTTCAAATAATTTGAAAGATAGAAATTGTGTCGTGTTTTCTTTGTTTTTTTGTTTTTTGTTGTTTTGTAGTTGTTTTTTTTTCTTGTTTTTTTTTGTGTGAATTATTAAAAATAATAATAGCAATAATAAAATTTGTACAAAAAAGTAATATTTCTGACGATATTTCTAGAATAATTTTTAAGAAATATTTTGTTCTCGCGTTCTTCTTCACATTTTAATTTATGTAATGAAATAGTTACATAAAAACCCAAAATCTCTACTTACGTAGATTTCGTACTTACCTATAGTTTTCAAAAATTTATCTCGTACTTACACTTTTAAAAAGCCGCCTTAAACTGAATATTGATATTTCTCTTTGTTTGCACATCCACCTTTTGAATCCACGATCAACAAGTGAGTTCCAGGCCTCGCCGCGGCCTCGGTTTTAAACCGAACTGATTCCTACAGTCGGGGCAACCTGCTCAGAAATGTCAACAGCAAACTGCATCACATTTTACGTGTCTATTCGAACGGTTAAAAAAGCTTTGTGTAGGTAGATGCGAGATGTCCCGTCCACGAGTACTCACATATGTGCACATTACGTCGTCCCCCGATCATCAAACGCACCGGCTGTTTACCCCTCGTCAGCCATCAAACGACTCACCTGTACCTCGGCGGCACACGAGAAATGATTGCCATATTCAACGAGCGCCAGGCGAGGGCTCGACCAAGAAAAAAAATAGTCGAATGTCGCGACACAGGGCGGTTTCCATATCAGAAGCCCAAAATTCCCTCCCCAATACCTTGCCTGCACCCCTCGCGTCCCTTGCCGCTCGTCCCTAGGTACCCCTTCCCATCGGAAAATACGAGTTTTTCTGTTGCTATAGAGCGATGACGAGGTTGCCTGTTGATGGATGTCGAGGGTTTGTCTCGGTCACTCAGCGGCTCGTTGGCCTTTCCCCCGACTTTCATTCACGAGATAATATCCAACACTGCAACACGGGCGTTTATAGACGTGTCCTTTCGTTATCAGCATCAACTCTTCTCTGTTACACGACACAGACGGAAATAGTTGTTGTACTCTCTACGACTAAACCTTATTTACATGGAGATAGACATGGCACTCAATACAGAGATAAATATAGTCATTTTTTATGTTTTCTAACTAGAATTTTCATCAGAACATCGCAAGGTATGTTTCAATATTTTCCCTTAAGCCAAGTCATTAATAAGGTATGTTTTGTATATTTGAACAAATTCAGAGCTGAAAGGTATTTGAGAAGTCAGGGGGCCAATAATATGTTACATTGCAGGTAAGGGTGTCTCGATGCTGTTTTCTGTGCGAGGTTGAGATGTATTACTAGCCACGACAGTTATCATAACATTGGCAGTGGAGCTGAGAGTGTCATCATGGGCAGGTATATTAAAGTTTAAGACAACTTCGAGGATGGATAAATAGCGGTGGCATGGGCGGATACGTAGGTGTATCGACAGTGGGATACAAAGGTGTATCGACAGTGGGATACAAAGGTGTATCGACAGTGGGATACAAAGGTGTATCGACAGTGGGATACAAAGGTGTATCGACAGTGGGATACAAAGATGTATCGACAGTGGGATACAAAGGTGTATCGACAGTGGGATACAAAGGTGTATCGACAGTGGGATACAAAGGTGTATCGACAGTGGGATACAAAGGTGTATCGACAGTGGGATACAAAGGTGTATCGACAGTGGGATACAAAGGTGTATCGACAGTGGGACACAAAGGTGTATCGACAGTGGGATACAAAGGTGTATCGACAGTGGGATACAAAGGTGTATCGACAGTGGGATACAAAGGTGTATCGACAGTGGGATACAAAGGTGTATCGACAGTGGGATACAAAGGTGTATCGACAGTGGAATACAAAGGTGTATCGACAGTGGGATACAAAGGTGTATCGACAGTGGGATACAAAGGTGTATCGACAGTGGGATACATAGGTGTGTAATAATAATAATAATAATAATAATAATATGATACATTTATGTAGCACATTACCCCAGCAAGCAGCTGGGCTCACAGCGCTTCGCATGAAAATACTAACACATATTATCAATCATATGCATTAATTTCCAAACTGCAAGATACAATGGCTTGATGGTGCAAATAAGCTACGTTTATCATTTAAAGAAATGTTTTATTATTGTTTAATTAATTTGGTAAGTAAAGTTTGAAGAGATGTGTTTTTGGTGAAGTCTTGAAGGCCCTGGTAGTTGAAATAATGCGAGTGCGTGATGTCAGAGAATTCCATTGTTTGGGGGGGGGGCACAAAAAGAGAAATGTTTTAGTGCGTGTCTTAGAAACAGAGAGAATACGCGTTTCTGCAGAAGACCGTAGCTGATGAGAGGATGGGTAGACAGAGAGAAGTTCAGTAAGATAGAAAGGACATGAGTCAGAAAGTTCTGACAGAGAACGGACAGTTTGTAATCAATGAGTCCTTTTATAGAGAGCCAATGAAGTTAAAGAATTAGGAAATTATATGGGCCAGTATTTCCTTAGGAATAAGCATGGCAGTTGTATTTTGAATTTATGTACGTTTTCAATGTGTGATAAAGTTATTTGTAGACATGCTATCAAAAATAATAGTTTGAATATTTGGAGATGAGTGTATCAACAGTGGGATACATCTGTTGATCAACAGAAGAACACATCGAGGTATCAACAGTAGAATACATAGGTGTATCAACATTAGTATGCATCGATGTTTCAACGTTAGAAGACATAGGTGTATCAACAGTACACGATATAGGTGTCTCAACAGTAAGATACATCGATGTATCAAAAGTAGAATGCATAGGTGTATCTACAGTAGAATACATAGGTGTATCAACAGTAAGATATATAGGTGTATCAACAGTAGGATAATGTTATAATGCCCGGTCCGTCAAGCGTACATTTAACTTTCTGTTCAGATTTGTCATCGTAAATACGTTTGATTTGATTATGAGTATAAGTATAAGTATTTGAAGAGATGAATGGGTTTAATATATATGTCTACTAAAAATTTAGATTTACTTCTCATTTCAATTGTTCTTTTGGATGTTTAAATGACTATCCAATTTAACCCAGAAGTCATTTTGAAATTTCTATTTTTATTAGTTATTCCCCTTTTAACTGTTCCCGATGTATATTATTAATTACAGAATTCTATTTGTCATCTGTAATGTTATTTTTTGCCTTTCAAATAAGCAAACTGTCATTAATACAATTTTTGTACTAATCTTATCCGTGACAGACTTTCCTTCAATACAGAAGATTATTGCTTCCTACGTTTATCCATGGTTTGTGCCTCGTCTTGCGTTTTTATTACAGTTTTTAATGTTGATTCAGTTTGGGTTTCCTGGCAACCCATTCCACGCGCGAATTCCGGAGGAATAGAACGAGAATGTGTGTGTGTTTGTTCTTGTATAAAGAATAAGAAAAATGTTTTTATGTCTATGTCTATCTGAGGGTTGTATTAGATTATCTTTTTGTTGTATTTCCATGTTAGAATTAATTGCCGTATGCATTTTTTCTACTTTGCTCCTTTTTCTTCTTACATCTAGTATTTCAAAGTTGAATGATTTAACCTATGGTGTTATTCTTGTCAGTTTTGAATATTCGCCAATAATAAGTCTCTGTTCTTGTTTATCAATATTTTTTTTGTGTGGATTGGTCCCATACAGGTATTCTATCACAGGTCTAAATATTGTATATCCTTTTCATTAATTATTATTATTTACTAGCAACAAAGCCTGTCCAAGGACGGGAATAAGTGTAGGGTGACCTGTGAAGTTCATGGTAGGAAAGCACAACATCCACATCAACTGACTCAAAAATGAAAATGAAACGTCACCCGTCGTCGTTTCAACCAGAGGCTTTGTCCAGAGACCCTACCCCCACCCCCGTCTGTCCAGAGACCCTACCTCCTGCCTCCACACCGCCGTCTGTCCAGAGACCCTACCTCCCCCACCACACCACGGTCTGTCCAGAGACCCTACCTCCTCCCTCCACACCGCGGTTTGTCGAGAGACCCTACCTCCCCTCCACCGCGATTTGTCAAGAAACCAACCGTATTGACTGGCCATACATGTGTATCACGTCAAAAATACTATACATTATAGTTATAATAAATAACCCGTAAAAACAAAGTTTTTGACTACAAATCCCAACGCGCACCGCTCAAAATAAATTCTTGAAAAAAAAACTGCACCAAAAATAACTCGTTTTGAGCGTCGTTCAATATGTCAAATGAGATTTAATTTTTCTCCGCTAGTGATTGGCTGTAGGAGTCTTTAGGAGTTTGAGGGGACCAATCGCTATCGATGACCGCACAGAAAATTGCCTTTTATTATATAGGATTCTAGGACTTTCTCTTACAGGGCATAAATGTGACAATACAACTTTTTTAAAAATTGGAAATCATTATTTTTTCCAGGACCATGAGCCATGAATTGACTTTTACTGTTAAAACGAGATATATTTACAGTAAAATTTAAACAAATAATTTCTTTTAAAATATTCATTTAATGTTTAACATGCATTTCAACGACCATTTTCATGTATAAAGAAATACATTGACAAAAATGTAGAAAGAGGATTATTTAGAAAAAAAAGTAAAAATAATCGAGGTTTAATTTTAAGAATGGACATACATCATTCATGAACATGAATTTCAGACAGTCATACTCGTCATACATTTATCAAATATGTTTAATTTTTTTTCCATATTCAATGATTCCAAGGTATTAAGTTTGTGGATTTTTTCCTTGCTTATATAATGAGTTTAATTTTATTTAATTTAGAATAGTGTGTAAATATTATCTAGTTAAGTTCAATTAGTTACGACAAGTTAAGTTTATTTTTTTGGTTAGATTAGTCGGTTCATATTAGTCTGTTAAGATTATAAAGTTAAATTTAGTTAGTTTAGATTAATTATTTAGTTTTGTGGGTTAGTATCGTTCACGTATATTATTTAGTACAGATTATTCTGTACAGATTAACTAGTTTAGTATAATTAATTAACATAATTTAATTTAAAATAGTTAGTTTATTTTGTGGGTTAGATTAGTTAAAGAATATTTTTTTAGTCTATTCGAGAATTTTCTTCAAGGAATTTTTGTTTGGTTTTATTTTTACTAACTTTTGGCGGAAACTGCCTGCTAATTTGACCTATAAAAAATTGGAGATGGGGTGTAGGGTGGGGGATGTCCGGTTTGATAAAATCTTCTCCCCCCTGAATATAATACCCAGACATTTATTAATGTTGCATGCTCGGTGAAATGTTTATAAATCTTTGAGAGACGTGGTGATACTAAAGTCATTAGACACGAATCTGAACATTAGTTAGGGATGATTGAACTCCAAGAACGACAAATCAGGTTTATACTAGAGTTGCGCCATTGACATTGAACAGGTAAACGTCTTTGGTAAACAGTACAAACTTTGCGTTATTGGCTGTATAGAATTGTAAAATTCGTATTCCCTCGGTCCGTAATAAATTGTAATATTCTTATTCGAGCGGTCATTTGGTTATCTTTCTTTATTTTTATAAGTCTCATAGCGCTAGAGGCAGGCGGTGGCGTGTCCAGATTCGTAACCATGGGAGGGGGGATGCGGAACGAAGTATGAATTCAGAGGTGTGCGTACAGTTTTATAAATAAAACATTATAAGTGTGTTGGGGGTGCAAATTAGCGAAATTGACACTGACGTCATTTTGTCAAGATACGCCCTTGGATGTGTCGTGGTCTGAGAGAGAGAGAGAGAGAGAGACGGGTGCGATTGCAGGAACTCCTACCACTTACTTATAAAAACGCCGCCCATGACGCTGTAAAACGCCTTTACATCAAAATTAAAACCATTTCAATGTTTGTTTTACATCACCTGAAAAGTATTGGAAGATCATTTATTCAACCACTAAAGACCGGAGGGCCCTTTTCCCATCAATAGAATTTAGAAGGGCCTAAATATGTTAGGCCCTAAAGCGTGTTATGCTGGTTAATTCCCTAAATACATCATATAGAATGGGACTGCAATAAAGCTTTTAAATAAAATACAAAATACACAAACAAATTGTGCAATGAAAACAATAAATTTGAGCTTTATTTTTAGACTGATACGACAGTAAACGTTTCGGCTAATGCCTTCATCAGTACAACATAAAATACATTCTTACAATACTTACATCTAATATATAAAGATGAAAGTTTGTGTGTTTGTTTGTTTGTTTGTTACCAATGGAATTCCACACCGTTGGACCCAAGATGCTGAAATTTTGCATGGGACTCTCATTTGACCCGGGACAGGTCATAAGCTATGTTTCAACCCCAGGTGACCACCCCTAGGGTAAGGGAGCCCATAATCAGAAAATGTAGAGCCAAATAAAGACAAAATAAATTCTCATTTCGATATTGAACAGCTTCATGCGGGCATTCAAAACGAGTTCATTTTGGTGCGTTATTTTTTACAATACTTTATTTTTAGCTGTGAGCTTTCAAAAATCTTTTATTGTCAAATTACGGTGCGCACCTTTTCGTGTACGCATCTAAAAGTGAGCAGTGTAATTTTATTATGATAACATTCATATTTGTTTTGGCATTGCGGTACAATGGAATTCCACACCGTTGGACCCAAGATGCTGAAATTTTGCATGGGACTCTCATTTGACCCGGGACAGGTCATAAGCTATGTTTCAACCCCAGGTGACCACCCCTAGGGTAAGGGAGCCCATAATCAGAAAATGTAGAGCCAAATAAAGACAAAATAAATTCTCATTTCGATATTGAACAGCTTCATGCGAGCATTCAAAACGAGTTCATTTTGGTGCGTTATTTTTTACAATACTTTATTTTTAGCTGTGAGCTTTCAAAAATCTTTTATTGTAAAATTACGGTGCGCACCTTTTCGTGTACGCATCTAAAAGTGAGCAGTGTAATTTTATTATGATAACATTCATATTTGTTTTGGCATTGCGGTACAAAACAGTGGCCTTTTATACAAATACTTTCTTGATATATTATAGATCTGTTAAATCTATTTCATTACATTTGTCACACGATGTATGGTATTTATTTTTAAATTAAGAGTTTTTTTTTATGTTGTTTCTAATGACTCAAATTTTAATTTAAACAAATACTAATTATGTGAGGGTATTTTATGTGGAAAGAAATTGCCCAAGTCAAAAAAGCTTAATCGTAATTTAGAGGAACTAAACGTTTGTTTTTCTTAAAATTTGTTGCGTGTTCTATATTAATTTTTCTTGCTTATTTTACTTGCTCAATCCCTTAAATTTAATTATTAAAGTTAATCATCAATGATTATTACATGCATATAAAAGCCTACGACCAATGCTGTGTTTTTTTTATTACATAAGCTCTATAAATTTACAATTTAAACCTTTCTATCGGACTTATAAACATAAGCATATTAAACTCAATACAAGTGAACCTATAAGCAATTAATTAAGTTGGGCGGCGTATTGAATATGCCATGGTCATCACGCTGTAGCGGAATAACAAAAGCCATTTTAAAAATAGATGTTTAGTCAAATATAGCATCTTTTTTTCCTATTTCGTAAATAATTTATTTATTTTTCAGAAACTA
Organism: Ampullaceana balthica; assembly: GCA_944989445.1. Classification (NCBI taxonomy): domain Eukaryota; kingdom Metazoa; phylum Mollusca; class Gastropoda; family Lymnaeidae; genus Ampullaceana; species Ampullaceana balthica. The sequence continues at coordinate 1,125,762 of CALYLW010000369.1, forward strand.
AATCTGGTGTTTGAAATATAATTTACAAACTATGATGTCCCATCGGGAAACATGGTCCAAAAACATACTTGAATTCCTTTTTAAAATTATACCTATTACATAAAAGCCGTAAATTTAAATAGTATAACATAGAGACAAATATAAAAAAGCATTATATATCATTTCCATATTAAAACACTAATAAATAAAGACTATCAAAAAGTATACAATTTATTTTTGGAGCAGTACTGCATTACAAGACTTCATTTTAAGCGCCCGCCTTTAAATTAACTTTCATTGACTAAAAATTGACTATAATTTTTTCACTTTTGTCCCTTTCTACAAAACGGTCCCATTTAGCGATGGATTCCAAAATCTTATATGTTGCTGTTTCACCAAGGGATTCAATTCTTTTTTGATTCCCGTTTTCAGATAAGACATTATATTTTGTAAAAAACAATTTTCCTGTTTTTGTTTCTGGAAATTAGATAAAGGGCGATTTTTACTCATTACTTTTAGTTCAGAGTTCAGTCGTGCTTAATTGTTTTTAGTATGATTCGTAAATTTTAAAGACTTTTAGTCAAATGGGAAGTTGGACCATTAGTGAGAGTGGGCTTAGGCTTTTATTAGTATAGAAAAGGGGAGGGCACTAAATGAAGTTAATCAAGAGAAATACAAAAAAATAAGAAGAAAGTAAATCGTTGCATACACATACATACTTAACAAATAACTATTTCAATATTTTCAACAACATAATAAAACTTGCTCATTACTATAAACTTACTTATTAAAGTTAAGAATCAATGATCTTGACATGCATATAAAGGCCTAGGACCTATGTTGTCATTTCATGTTTACATAATTTTATGTTTACATAAGCTAAACAAATTAACTATTTAAACTTTAGCTAACGAACTTATTAAGAAAGTCATTAAACTTAACACAAGTGAACCTAAAGATCACTAATTCCGTGTAGTTAGAAGCATAAAACTCTGGGTGGTTGTTAAGTACACTTCCGTGGTGGTAACGAGCAAAAAAAATATTTAAATATCAATTTTCATATAGCCCATATAATGAAAAAAACGTCTTTGTGCCCCCGGCCCCCATGACTGAATTGCAACTTTTTTACACAAATGATCGTCGTGAGAGGCTACTCAACAACTTCCCAAAGTTTCATGCTTCTACCTACACGCGAAGTTGGAGAATTCAATTATTGATGAGTCAGTTTTTTATATAAGAAAAAAACTACATAGCCTATGACCTGTCCCGGGTCAAATGAGGGTCCCATGCAAAATTTCAGCACCTAGGTCCAACGGTGTGGCATTCTATGAGTAACAAAACAAACAAAAGAAACAAACAAACAAACTTTCATCTTTATATATTAGATGGGGTTTTCCCGCTTTGGGAATGTCAATGTTTGACTGTTGCACAGTGCGCACTATTTTGACACATGCTTGGTGTGACGTAGTTTGGTGTGGGATGACGTCAATAGAGAGATATGCTAGAGGGACGATTTTGTAGTGGAGAGCACGCACAGTGTTGTTATTATTTTGCCTTGAAGGATTTCTTTGTTCAATTAAAATATTGATTCTTCTGATGGTGTTTTTACTTATTGAGTTGAAGCCTTGTGAGTCATAAAAATCATTAGAACTTGACATTCTTAAGAAGAACAAATGAAATTAATCTCTTTAGAATGTGTTTTTTAAGATTTTACAATAACTAACCTTACCTAACCAAACTTGAAGTAGTTAACAAGTTTATATATTAGCCTATCTAATACCTTTCAGCCATTTAGTGGTGCTAATAGAATAAATTAAATTCATCTGTTCATTGATGTTTAGAAGGATGAATTAAATACATATATTTATTGATCCAATGAAGGTTAAATTAAATTAATCTCTTCTGAATATTTTTTTTGGATCTTATAATCAATACAAAATATCACTAAACAAATTATATATCCAAAACTTAAATTAACACTTCACCTGTTTTACAAATGTCCAAACACAATTGATGTGTCCGAATTAAACAAATAGTCATGGGGTAGCAAAATTTAAACTAATTTAATAATTTACTTATAAGTTACTTATTTATCTAAGTTACTTATAAGTTTATTGATGCTAAAAGGGGGGGGGGAGAAAAAACCTTCAGTATGGTATTTAAGAAGAAAGTTTAACAAAGGGAAATAATTAAAAGCAGTTGTACACTAAAACAATATATAAGCTATTATGTTCCAATCTTTCTTCAGAGAAATCATGCCCCCAAAAAGAAAAACTCAATTAGGTCGTGTTTCTAAAACGGCAAAGAAGCAAGCCTTACATAGAGAAAATGAAACAAATGAACAAACACAGGCAAGACTTGCTGTTGAGAGAGAAAGAGTTTCAATCAGAAGAGCTAATGAAACCAGTGAACAAACACAGGCAAGACTTGATGATGAGAGAGAAAGAGTTTCCATCAGAAGAGCTAATGAAACCAGTGAACAAACACAGGCAAGACTTGATGATGAGAGAGAAAGAGTTTCAATCAGAAGAGCTAATGAAACCAGTGAACAAACACAGGCAAGACTTGATGATGAGAGAGAAAGAGTTTCAATCAGAAGAGCTAATGAAACCAATAAACAAACACAGGCAAGACTTGATGAAAAAAGAGTCAGATCTTCAATGAGAAGAGCAAATGCAACAAATGAACAAACCCAAATAAGACTTGCAGACCAGAGAAATGGAAATTTAAACAGAAGAAGAAATGAAATTCAGGAAGACCTAAAAGGTGCTGCTCATCAATATGACCCAGATATTCCATACCATCAACATGAAAAGGTCAACATTGGTGAGATGAACTTGATCTGCAAGCATTGCAGTGCATTTAAATGGAAAGATGAGCACCCTGGAATGTGCTGTTCCAATGGCAAAGTTAAACTAGAGACTCTGCAACATCCACCTGAGCCACTTGATCATTTGCTTCAAGGTGTATCTCAAACGTCTAAACGCTTCCTAGCCAACATCAGAAAATACAACTCATGCTTTCAAATGACATCTTTTGGTGCCAGCAAAGAAATTCGTGAACAAGGATTCATGCCAACATTTAAAGTTCAAGGCCAAATTTATCACAGGGCTGGATCTCTGCTGCCAGCTGAAGGCGAACCTCAGTTTCTGCAGATCTATTTCATGGGAGACCAAGCTAGAGAAGTCCAACAAAGATGTGCAAACTTTCCAGACTTGCAACAAAATGTTGTTTTGGAGTTGCAAGAACTCCTACATGCAAACAATGCCTACCTTCACATTTTTAAGACAGCTCTAGAAAGAATGCCAACTGATGAATACAAAGTTGTGATACGAGCTGACAAAGCACCAAGACATGAACACCAAAGGCGGTTCAATGTACCAACATTTGATGAAGTGGCCATTGTCATGGTAGGAAATGAATTTGACAGACGTGACATTGTCCTTCAAAAGCGAAACAACCTTCTCCAAAGAGTTGCAGAAACTCATCGCTCTTATGATGCTCTGCAATACCCCCTAATGTTTTGGCAAGGTGAAGATGGGTACTCCTTTGGCATTCCTCAGACAAACCCAGACACGGGAAACAATGTTTTGGGTAAAAAGGTTACAGCAATGGACTTTTATGCATATCGAATCATGATTCGCAGTGGTGAAGATAACCATCTCTTGAAATTTAGACAGCTGTTCCATCAATTCATCGTAGATATGTACGCGAAAATTGAAAGTGAACGCTTGCTCTACATCCGTCTAAATCAAAAGAAGCTGAGAGTTGAAGACTACATTCACCTCAGAGATGCCATTGCAAATGATGCCAATCCAAATGATCTGGGGAAAATGGTTATCTTGCCAGCAACATTTACAGGAAGTCCAAGACACATGCATGAGTACACTCAAGATGCTATGACTTATGTCAGAAATTATGGAAGGCCAGATTTGTTTATCACCTTTACATGCAATCCACTATGGCAAGAAATTCAGGCTCATCTTTTACCTGGCCAATCAGCAGTGGATCGACATGATTTGGTTGCTAGAGTCTTCAAACGAAAACTATCAAAATTAATGGGAGTCATTACAAAAAGTCATGTCTATGGTGAAACGAGATGCTGGATGTACTCAATTGAATGGCAGAAGAGAGGCTTACCCCATGCACACATCCTAATCTGGCTGATGAAAAAATTACGACCTAATCAAATTGACAATGTAATCTCAGCAGAAATACCAAACTCTACACAAGATAATTTTTTGTTTGAAATTGTTGTGAAAAATATGCTGCATGGACCCTGTGGAAACTTGAACAGAAACTCTGCTTGCATGGTTGATGGGAAATGCTCAAAAAAATATCCAAGGAATTTGATACAAGAAACTAAAACTGGTGAAGATGGCTATCCTGTGTACAGACGCCGTAAACCAGGAGATGGTGGTTTTACTGCAAAAATCAAAATGAAGGTTGGTTCAACATATCAAGAAATAGAAATGGACAACAGATGGGTGGTTCCCTACACTCCAATTTTGACAAAAATGTTTCAAGCTCACATAAATGTCGAATCTTGCCAATCTGTCAAGGCCATCAAATACATCTGCAAGTACGTCAATAAAGGAAGTGACCAGGCCGTTTTTGGTCTTGAAGGAAACCAAGAGAATCCAGATGAGGTGCAAAAATTTCTAATGGGTCGTTACATCAGCAGTAATGAAGCAGTCTGGAGAATTTTGAATTTCCAAATTCATGAACGGTATCCAACAGTTGTTCACTTGAGTGTTCATCTTGAAAATGGGCAAAGAGTATACTTCAACCAAGAAAATATATATCATCAAATTCTGGAGCCACCAAGAACAACTTTGACAGCTTTTTTTCAACTGTGCCAACAAGACGACTTTGCAAAAACCATTCTCTATTGTGTGGTTCCAAGGTACTATACTTGGAATGCTTCTCAAAAATTATTTAAACGCCGAAAACAAGGAGCAGATGTTGAATATCATCCAGGGATAAAATCTTCAGATGCATTGGGACGTGTGTACACCGTTCACCCATCTAATGCAGAATGCTTCTTTTTGAGGATGCTACTTCATGTTGTTAGAGGACCAACATCCTACACTGACTTAAAAACTGTTGATGGTCATGTGTGTGCTACATTTAGGGAAGCTTGCCAAATGCAAGGGCTACTAGAAAACGATCACCATTGGGTCTTGACCATGGAGGAGGCATGTACATCTCAATCACCTACCCGTTTGAGACATCTGTTTTCAATTTTGCTGACAACATGCTCTGTTTCTAATCCACTTGCTCTCTGGGATACATTTAAAACATATTTGAGTGAGGACATTATGTTGCAAACCAAGAGAGAGAATCAAACACTGCTAATTGAGTTCTCTAATGAGATTTACAACAGGTGTCTTATGTTGTTGGAGGATTTGTGTGTATCAATGTCAGGAAGGAACCTTGACCAGTTTGGGTTACCAACGCCTCAAAGAAATGAAAACAATCTTCAGAATAGTGAAATTCTACGAGAACAAAATTATAACACAAATGAATTGATGGCCTATGTCTCAGAAAATCAACCACGTTTAGTTGAGGATCAAAGAGCTGCCTACATTCACATCTTAGAACTGGTTACCTCAAAAAAAGGTGGAATCATATTCCTTGATGCTCCAGGAGGTACAGGTAAAACATTTGTGATCAATTTGCTCTTGGCTACAATCAGACGAGACAAAGGTATTGCTCTAGCCGTTGCTTCTTCTGGCATAGCATCAACATTGCTTGCAGGAGGTAGAACAGCTCATTCTGCCTTCAAGTTACCTTTGAACATGAACCATTCTGAGAATGTAACCTGCAACATATCAAAAGGATCAGGAAAGGCCAAGGTACTAGAACAGTGTTCTCTCATTGTCTGGGATGAGTGTACAATGTCACACAAGCGAGCTCTTGAAGCCTTGAACAACACTCTTCAGGATTTAAAAGGAAACACAAAACTAATGGGAGGAACAGTTGTGGTATTAGCTGGAGATTTTCGACAAACTTTGCCTGTCATTCCAAGGTCAACACCAAGCGATGAGTTGAATGCCTTCCTCAAAGCTTCAACTCTGTGGAAACAGGTCAAGAAAATGACTCTGACCACCAACATGAGAGTCCATTTACATGGAGATAATGCAGCAGGCTACTTCTCACATCAATTGCTTCAACTTGGCGATGGAAAGTGGCAGGTAGACCCAGCATCAGGAACAGTTTCTTTCCCATCAAATTTTTGCACTGTAGCAAAGTCACTTGAAGAGTTGAAACTTGCCGTTTTTCCAAACATCCAAGACCAGTTTAAAAATCCTGAGTGGTTGTGCGAAAGGGCCATTCTTGCTCCAAAGAATTCAAGTGTCAACAGCATCAATTCTCAAATTCACAATTTTCTACCAGGCATTTCAAAAAACTACAAATCTATTGATACGGTTACAGATCCGGCCCAAGCTGTTTACTATCCAACAGAATTTTTGAATTCATTAGATCCTCCTGGCATGCCATCACATAACTTGGAACTTAAAATCGGAGCTCCTATCATACTTCTGAGAAATTTGGATCCCCCTAAACTATGCAATGGAACACGATTGAGCATCAAGCATCTCTTACCTCATGTAATAGAAGCCACAATTTTGACAGGCTGCGCCAAGGAGAAGATGTCTTCATCCCAAGAATTCCACTCATACCAACAGATATGCCTTTTGATTTCAAGCGCCTCCAGTTTCCAATCAGGCTTGCATTTGCCATGTCTATCAACAAGGCACAGGGACAGTCTTTAAAAGTGGCAGGCATTGTACTTGAGGAAGCATGCTTTGCCCACGGACAGCTATATGTGGCATGTTCTAGAGTTGGGTCACCAACAAATCTTTTCATTTTTGCACCAGAAGGAAAAACCAAAAATATAGTCTATCGACAAGCCTTAATATAAGCAATATATAAATTACATGTACTTATTTTTAATTACATTTCAATTTATTTTTTAAATTGTTTTTCAATGAATGAATTGAAATTAAAAAAATTTAATCTGTGGACTATTATTTTAATCGTGCGACGCCGGGTAACCCGGCTAGTAAGTAATAATAACATTCTTAAAAAATATTGTATTTTAAAATATTTATGTTAAATAAAAAGAAAGGAAAAACAAAAACAAACATGGACACAGGATATAGCAAAAAGGGGGAAGTATCCAAAGTTACAGTAAAAACCACAACGGGAACAAGATTATGCAGTTAAGTAAAATTATGAATTTGGTTAATTCCATATGGAGCCAACGTACCAAATCTTTTTATGAGTCTATTTTCCATGTGGACTCTATCATGGGTATTGCTTGCATATAAAATACCAGTTACTGCAATATCTGATATGCCGTTATGGTCAACACTGTTAAAATGTTTAGAAACAGGACATTGAGCCTGTTTATTTATATTATACAGGTTTTCTCTAAACCGATCTCCAAGACGACGACCAGTCTCACCCACGTAAATTTTATTACACCTCTTGCAAAGAATTGCATAAATCACGTTGCGACTTGTGCAAGTGAATCCATCTTTTATTAAGAATTTTTCAAGAGGGAAAGAAATGTTGTTAATTTCCATCACATATGGACAAGTATTGCAACGGTTACGGTTGCAACCTTTTGTTCCAATATATGCTTTCATTGTGGGAAGGTGACTTCTTACAAGAATATCTCTGAGGCTTCTATCTCTCCGGAAAGCAAAAAGAGGAGGTTTTTTGAAGACCTGCTGAGTTAGAGGGTCAGCCATAAGGATTGGTCGGTTTTTGAGAATCACCTGGCGAGCTTTAAAATTATGAGGATGAAAAGTTAAAATAAATTTTGATCGATCACATTGATCAGAAACAGATGATTTAAATGTATCCTGTCTGGTCATGCCTTTAATTCGATTGACAGCGGATATTAAAACTGTTTCCGGGTATGACCTTCTTCGAAAAAAATCCAGCATTTCATTACTAAAATTTTGGTTAATTCCCTGTGACTTTCCCTAAAAAGTTAGAGATTTCCTATTTGTAATAACAATACATCATTCTTACTATTTTCACAATCCTAAAATAATTTTGTTTAAATTTTTTTAAAATAACAAACACAAAGAAGAAATGCATAGTTGCCTGATGGGGAAGCAGGGTTATTTCAGGGTTTATATCAGGGTTATGTAAAGATTTATGTCAGGGTTATGTCAGGGTATTTCATGGGCTATGTCAGGGTCATGTCTATGTCATCATGTCAGGTTTTCGTCAGGGTTTATGTCATGGAGGCCAACACGTAGATCCGCCCATGTACGCGAATTACATATTTTTTTCCACTTATCAAACATAATAAAATATGAAAGATCAACAGATGGGGTACGTTTGCCGAGGCCGAGACGAGTGCATAAGGGAAAGCAGACACCAGTTTCGTTATTCTGACTGTATGAAATTATAGGCCTCCAGTTTATTTTGCTAAATTTATACACCCAATATTAAACCCAGGCTCGGAGCGGAGCGCATGTCAGGTAAAGACTCCCAGGTGTAGAGTCTGGCCAGTGTCACACCTGAGCGGTGGCGTTATGACATAGACTGGCGGCTTGATTAAATTTGTCATTCCAAGACTTCACGAGCCCACATCACGTGGTCCAATCAAAACATCGCATTTATTTACCAAATCAAATCTCGGTACTCGATAGCCAGAGAGAGGGAAGTCTATTAAAAGATTTAGGATTATAATATTATGTTTCAAATTTATTTATTTTATAAATCATTGAGCACTGTGATTACTAATCTTAATCTTGAAATAATCATCGACTTGGGAGTATGTCTCAGGATCTTTATAAGAGAATGTTCTGATTTTCATCTTGTTCTGAAATATGTTAAAAAGCGTATTTCCATAGCTGCATCAAAGCTATCTATACCCGTTACATTGTCACATTGACACCAGATGTCGTATGGAGATGTGTACCCTCTCCAGTTAACACTGCGCTACATATCTACCATCCTCAACTTAGCTCACGCGTCGAAGACCTATTATACCTTCCTACCATCACCTCGTAAAATATTAATGCACCATTCCTGGCTACCGTATTACGTATGTGTTTATACCATCCCTACCGAACTTCTCACATACCATCCCTGGTACCCATCCTATCGAACCAGCTCCGCTATCATACCAGTCTTTTAGTTCCGCCCCCCCCCCACCCGACCATTACGAGACCACCAATACTGTTGTTTATTTTACATTACTTGATGATATCATTGGGCAGGTATTTTTAACAGCATGAAATTGATTTCAAGGTAAAATAAAACAAACACGTAAAAACAAAGTTTTTGACTATAAATCCCTTATATATGAGACATAACTAACAGTATTGATTATTTTCAAACATTTACAGACTGACACCGAGCGATGTCCCTTGTCTTTAATAAATGGGGGTGGGATGTGAGGGCGTGTCGGCACGACGGTCGGCGTCAACACGACGGTCGGCGTCAACTCAAACTCACGTGAAACTGGCAGAAAAAAAACAATAACAAACAGTGAATTTTGAATTACATACCTCATATAAGGATAAACTAAAAATGCATTAATTTAATTACGGTACGTTCGATCGATCTGAAATTTTGATACGATGCATTGTTAGGTCAGATGGGTCCGTGTGCCAAATTTCAGTTCGATCGGATCATGGGAAGTGGTTCATTTTTGACTTCTGTTTTTCCGCCCGCCCGCCCGCCGAACCCAAGACAGAGACGGCCGCGAAGTTAATATAAGGGATTTAATTACAACCACTGCCCACGCCAACGCGATGAGGTACCACCGAGTATCCTTCATTTTTATCGTAATAAGAGTTGTCAAATATGAGGTGTAAATATCAGGTATAAATTTCCATTTGTGAAAATATAAGTTGTAAAATGTGAGGTGCAAAATATGAGGCACAAATTGTCAGGTGTAAAATATGAGGTGTAAAATATCAGGTGTAAAATATGAGGTGCCAAATATGATTTGTAAAAAAAAATAGCTTTAAAATATGAGGTGTAAAATATCTAGCGTAAAATATGCAGTGCAAAAAATTTAGGGTAAAAGATTAGGTATAAAATATGAGGTGCAAAATGTGTGGTGATAAATATGTCGTGTCAAATATGAGGTGCAAAATCTCATGTATTAAATATAATAACATGTGGGGGTGTAAAATGAGTGGTTTAAAATGTGTAGTGTAAAATGTGTGATATAAAATATGTGATGTAAAAGTGTGGTGTAAAATTTGAGGTGTAAAGTATGAGGTGTAAAATAACAGGCGTAAAATATGAGGTGCCAAATATGATTTGTAAAAAATAAGCTTTAAAATATGAGGTGTAAAATATCAGGCGTAAAATAGGAAGTGTAAAAATTAGGGTAAAAGATTATGTATAAAATATGAGGTGCAAAATATGTGGTGATTAATGTGTGGTGTCAAATATGAGGAGCAAATGTTTTGTATCAAATATAATAACATGTGTGGTGTAAAATGTGTGGTTTAAAATATGATGTGTAATATATGAAGTTTAAAATATGGGGTGTAAAATTTGAGGTGTAAAATATGTTGTGTAAAAAGTGAAATGATTAGTGTTTAGTGCTATGGCGGATTACAGGGGGGGTAGGGGTTGAACGGGCTAAAGCCAGGGGCCCCCGAAAATTTAGGGGCCCCAAAACTTAGTATATCTCTATACATATAAGACGCATTTGTTGTCTGTCTGTCTGTTTGTCTGTTCCCTTATATCTCAAGATCCAGACAACCAAATAACATGAAATTTGGTAAATGTTTCACAAAATTACATGGGGAAGGTTCTTAAACAGGTTTTGTTCCATATATATAAGATACTGGGGGCCGGGGGCCCAAAATGTAGTTTTTTCCTTATATGAGCTTAATAAAAATAAAAATTAAAAAATTCTCCTATTTCCCGTTTAGGTTGAAGCATGAAGCTTTCGGTGGTTGTTAAGTAACATTTGGCGATGGTAACAGGTAAAGAGAAAATATAAATTATCACTTACTGGGGGCCGGGGGCCGAATGTAGTTTTTTTCTGTTATATTTAAAACTGACTCAACACTAATTCTCCAACTTCCCGTGAAGATAGAATCATGAAACTTTGGGAACTTGCTGAATACACTCTTATGACGATAATTGGCGAAAAAGAATTTAAAAATGTCCACTCATTGATGGCCGGGGGCCCAAAACCGTTTTTTTCCCTTATGTGGGTATATAAAACAGAATCAACACTAATTCCTATCTTCCCGTGTAGGTAGAAGCATGAAACTTTGGAAAGTTGTTGAGTACCCTCCTGCAATGGTAACAGTCGAAAAAATATATAATTATCACAAACTGGGGCAAAAGCAGTTTTTCTTAAATGAGCTATATAAATCTAGCTCATCATTAAATCTCCAATTTCCTGTGTAGGTAGAAGCATGAAACTTTAAGAGGTTGTTGTGTAACTGGCGAAAAAATATTAAAATTATCACTCACTGGGTGGCCAGGGGCCTGAATGTAGTTTTTTTTTCTTATATAAAACTGACTCATCACTAATTCTCCAACTTACCGTGTAAGTAGAAGCATGAAACTTTGGGAAGTTTTTCAGTACCCTCCCGCGATGGAAACATGCGGAAAAAATATAAAATTATCACCCACTAGGGGGCCTTGGGCCCAAATGTAGGTTTTTTCCTAATATGAGCTAAATAAAACAGACTCATCATTAAATATACATTTTCCCGTGTACGTAGGAGCCTGAAACTTTGGTATGTTTTTGAGGGACCCTCCCGCAATGATAACATACGAAAAAAATTAAATTATCAGCTCGATAGGATGCAATTAACAGTTTTGTACGCCTGTACAGAAAACCTTATTTTAAACACTGAAAAAAATCCGGGTACTTGCACCTAGTTTATAATAAAGGTGGACAAATGTTTGCATGAACCCCTGAAATATAATAAATTAAATAAATTAATAAAAATCTTATCTTATAATCAGATCGCTATTCGGACCCGATAGTCTTAGTAATCGAAAAACCTGGCTGGATAGGGCCCACAGTTTGACTTGCCAGGGGCCCCGTGCAGTCTTAATCCGCCACTGGTTTAGTGTCAAAATTTCAATTTAAGTTTCAAATTGTGATGGGTAAAGTATGTTGTGTAAACTATGATGTGTAAAATGTGTGGTATAAAAAGTGAGGTGTAGGGTAAGGAAGTTAAATGTAAGGAATAAAAGATCACAAATTGTTCACGACAAAACGAGGCCATTTGTAGTGTAGACGTGAACTTTAGACAAAGTCAAACGTCTAGTCAAACGGATAACTAGACGTTTACTTTTTCTGTGATATCCTTTTATTATTTACTAACGAGCAACAAAGCCCGTCCAAGGACGTTCCGCCACAGTTCGGTGGCATGTTGTAACTCACCTTCAACAGCCGTCTCGACCGGCATACATGTGCATCACGTCAAAAATACTATTCATTATAGTTAAAATAAATAACTCGTAAAAAGTAAAAATAAGAAAAACCCGTAAAAAACCAAGTTTTTGACTATAAATCCTTTATGTACGAGAAGTAACTAAAAGAATGTTCATTATAATACGCAGCGCCAGACCATCCAGAAATACAAAATTGCAGTTGTGTCGTAAAACATGTTTAATATAATGCGCACCGATCAGGAATATGTTTATAAAAAGAGCTGTCAATAAAATACGCACCTTATTGCGCGACAGAAAGGTTGTTCAATATAATACGCACCGCGACGCTCTATCTCAAAAAATAGCATGATACATAGGAATAAATAAAATAATCTAAAAAATCAATAATTTAATTACGGTACATGCGATCGATCTGAAATTTTGATACATTGTTTTTATCATCGGTACGAAACTGCCTGCAAAATTTCAGCTCGCTATCTTGCGAGCAAGTGGGTTAAAAATCGATCAAAAGTTTTGGCGACAAGCAAGCAAGCAAGCAAGCAAGCAAGGTCCGCCGCAGACACCACGAGTTAATATAAAGGATTTAATAAGAAAAACCCGTAAAAAACCAAGTTTTTGACTATAAATCCTTTATGTACGAGAAGTAACTAAAAGAATGTTCATTATAATACGCAGCGCCAGACCATCCAGAAATACAAAATTGAAGTTGTGTCGTAAAACATGTTTAATATAATACGCACCGATCAGGAATATGTTTATAAAAAGAGCTGTCAATAAAATACGCACCTTATTGCGCGACAGAAAGGTTGTTCAATATAATACGCACCGCGACGCTCTATCTCAAAAAATAGCATGATACATAGGAATAAAAAAATAATCTAAAAAATCAATAATTTAATTACGGTACATGCGATCGATCTGAAATTTTGATACATTGTTTTTATCATCGGTACGAAACTGCCTGCAAAATTTCAGCTCGCTATCTTGCGAGCAAGTGGGTTAAAAATCGATCAAAAGTTTTGGCGACAAGCAAGCAAGCAAGCAAGCAAGCAAGGTCGGTCGGTCGGCCGCAGACACCACGAGTTAATATAAAGGATTTAAAAAAGAGCCTTTGACTATGAAATCCCAACGCGCATAACTCAAAATAAAGTCTTGGAAGAAATACTGGCACCAAAAATAACTCGTTTTGAACGTCCGCGTAAACTTGATATGATTGGCTGTAGGAGTCATGTGTGTTTGAGAGACCAATCGCTATAGATGACGGGACAGAACTTAGCCTTTTATTATATAGGATATTTACTCATATAGATGTGTGTGAGAGAGATAGTGTGTGTTGGTGTGTCGGTGGGTGTAGTTGGGTTGATGAGCGTGTGTGTGTGAGAGATAGAGCGGGAAGGGGTTGTGCGTTAGTTAGTTACTCTTCTCGGGCCCAAGACGACACATGGGGCAGAAGTCATGGATTTCCATTTACGACGATCCGTCGCCAATTGTATTAGATCGTGATTATTTATTAGACTCATGGTTGAGCCTTCTCTTTTGATTGTTCTACATAGGGTTTCCTTTGGTCTTCCTTTTTTTTGTGTGTTTTTTTGGTGCCTTTTGGGGTCCATATGAAGGCCTGACGGGGGAGTCTTCTCTCGTCCATTCGAAGAACATGACCGATATAATTCCAATGTATTCTCCTTATAAAGGTTGGCACATATTCTTCATTGGGTTCTTCTCTTATTGTTTCATTTGATTTTAAATCACTCCATTTTATATACACAATTTTTTTCGGAGGCATTTGTTTTCGAAGGCAACTAATATCTTTTCTATATATTGAGTGGATTTCCAGCTTTTCGCATCCATATGTTAGTACAGGGATTATGCAAGAGTTGAATAGCCTAAGCTTTATATACTTGGTAAGTGTCTTTGACCTCCAAATATTTGTAAGTTGTGAGTACGTGTGTATTTTGCTTTAAATATATATATATATATATCGCCTATCAGTTTCCTTGAAGAAGATCAAAGGGTTGTCCTATCAAACGAGAAATGGTGAAACTTGATCCCCATGAGACGGAATTATTCGTTGGAGGTGAGCACGAGGGTTAATGATATACTTTATTACAAGACACACGGCTAGGCCGTTAACTTAAGGGAGGGGTAATAATCTTCATATCTCACTAACTAGATATTGAAGGGTGTGGCGGCCAACAAATGTTGAATAATTCATGACTTAATAAATGCAGGGGCGGATTAAAAAATAGAACTCCGATGGTGAGAGAGGGTTCCAAAAATTCTGTAAGTATTTTTTCTTAAATTTCAACTAGTCAACCATTCCAGAAACTCCATGAAAATGTAAACGATTTTAATTTTTTTTAAAGAAATCATCATTTTCTATATATAAAAAACAAATTGATTTGTTAGTTGATTACAATTGTTTGATAATGAAGTATACGAATGCGAGTCCAATACCCCTGCATTGCTCAGGGGTAGTCAATGTAAAATCAAGTAGTATTTTGTTTTGGAGGGTCTCATCTTTTCTTTAAAATTTAGTGAATAACGACAGGCGGAAACAAGATTTCTTAAAAATTGAGGTGGAGTTTGTATCACGAAAGCGGGTTAAGGAAACAGCAACCATGTTTTCACATACACACAAACACACATACACACAAACACACACACACACAAATATGTGGTAGTTCAGAATATTATAAGTGTGGTGAATTTTGCGTGATGACATAGGTTCTCTGTAATCTAAACGTATCCTTCTCACTTACAAATGATGTGAAAGATTAACAAGTCTTTTATATAAGTTATACTTTCATAGCTCCAATGTGTAACGGCTCATTTGCTTTTCACGTGAATCATATCATGGACATCTTATCTCTAATTGATGCCGAGAAATTGAGCCCTTCGTTTAAATGTATTTTAATCATATTAAATGATTTCCTGTTATCGTTCCTTCAACTGCCGATGAATGCACACATTGGCGAATACTTCTGTCACTTGTACTAATTATTACTTTGTATGCGTAATGAATCAGATGTTTTCATTGTGGGTATTTTTACCAAGTTGTCCATCTTTTCAAAATGGCATTCTTCTCTTAAGCCTTAAAAAACAAAAATTATAATTTATAATAATAAAAGATAATAAAATAAACTAAGTAGGCGTTAGATTTCAAAGCAGGTTGATTGATGTTGGCAGTTTAAAGCAATGGATATATAGTGAAATCCTTTTTTTTAAAGTTGAACTTTGCAAAAGACTAACATAATAGTAAACTACGTCGTTTAATTCAACAATCAGTACTTTGACTGACGCATAATATCACTGTGAAAATTACTGCAATAAAAATCATAACAGCTTGCCAGCGTGCTTTTTTAAAAAATTGTAATAGTTTTTATCGACCAAAGACGGACTTTTCTGAAGCTAGATCCGATTAATTTGTCGTTATTCGTCATGATATTTCTTTAAAATCAATATCCTCACACCTGATACAATTCTACACCTGAGACAATTTTACAATATAAGGTTTCCTTACAATTTCTCACCTGAGACAATTTTACTCCTGATACAATTTTACAGTTATTATCTGAAACGTGAGCCGCACCGCTGCATTTTTCTGAAATATACCATATCTTATCTTTAAAATGTAAGTTTTATCATTCTTCTACACTTAAATAGCTTCGCATATGATTAGTATGTTTGAATCGCAAGGATTGGGGTAAAATGTGTGCCTACACTTTGCTGCTTAAGTTAGGCCAAGAGCATATTAACAGTGGCTGGGCTAGAGTTTATACCAACCAAGATTGGGTGAAGTTATTGACGCCTGCCCCTAACAATGCAAAGTAACCTTCAAAGGGACAAAACATTGGCCCCTCTATATGTGACGCCCGTTGGTCTCACTCTTAACGCCAGTGCCTATTACTCCTGTTTGTAATCCATTTCTTGTTGGATCATCTCTATTCAATCCATCTCTTCCCTCCGGGCAGCCTATGAAGCAATTCTTCCACAATTGCGTGCACTATTGTAGCAAAAATCAAACATTTATTTGAACGATAAACGTAGCTTATTTGTACCGTAGTTCCGTAATGTCATTCTTGTTGTAGTTAAGATATGGATGTTTCACTTCGAATGCATTGATAGTTTTATGTCTGTTATTATTTTTATGTGAAGTGCTGTGAGCCCAGTTGCGATTCCCGACATGTTGTTGGTCCGTCTTGATCGACGATGACTATTCTTAGCACATTAGCCATGTGCTTTGACAGTTTGGTGTGTCTATGACAATTCTCATTGCATTAGCCATGTGCTTTGACTGTTTGGTGTGTCTATGGCCATTCTCATTGCATTAGCCATGTGCTTTGACAGTTTGATGTGTCTAGGACCATTCTCATTGCATTAGCCATGTGCTTTGACTGTTTGGTGTGTCTATGACCATTCTCATTGCATTAGTCATGTGCTTTGACTTTTTGGTGTGTCTAGGACCATTCTCATTGCATTAGCCATGTGCTTTGACAGTTTGGTGTGTCTAGGACCATTCTCATTGCATTAGCAATGTGCTGCAGATGTTTTATGTGTCCTATGTTTGATTTACATCAACGGAAATGGATTTGTTTTTTTCCCAACCAAATACAGTGGAACCTCTCATTACGAGTGATTCGCATAACGATATAAAAATGTGAAAAAATTCCCCTCTTAACGAGCGACATTTCGCATAACGAGTTACGCAGACAGGTGAACCCCTTTTCCCGACATTCATTTGTGAGCCGTGACTTCCGCGCCAGTGCATTCGTTTGTGTTGACAACGCGGTTTGTTGATCGGCCATTTCTAATAAATTTTGTATTCAGACAGTATTCGTAATTTTTTTAATGTGCAAATTGTAATAACCTGAGCAAAAATGTCTTCAAAGAAAAAAAAACACAAGAAGACAATCTTAGAGAAAAAAATAACTGTTGTAATGAAACGTAAAATCATTGAAAAGCGGGAACAGGGTGTGAGCGCGGCTAATTTTGCGCGCACATACAATCGGTCAACATCAACGATCTGTACTATTCTCAAACCAAATATTAAGGAGATGGATGCTTCAAATGGAGTATCAAGAATATCTACTTAACGGTTGCGACACAATTCCGTCAAAATTTGAAGCGTCGGTAAAAATAAATGTCTTTAGACAGTTTTCTAGTTAAAAGGATTCATTATTTTTCATAAATTTATAATTTATTTCCACGTTTTTACCACGTTTTTTATTAACTTGCTTTCGTTTCTGTGTGTCCGCAATTTTTCAAATTTGCCAACGTAAAATTAAACAACTTCTGATGATTCTAGAGAGCTGAAATTTTTACCACAGATAGGTCTTGAATGACAATACATTGTATCAAAATTTCAGATCGAACTAATGTACCGTAATTAAATTAATGCATTTTTAGTTTATCTCTATAGAAGCATTTTTATCCGACTGCCATTGTTAGATTTCACGTGCCAAGTTCACCCCGTGACCTAATGGCCGTGGTATTAACGTTGGGCGGGTATAAAAATTAAAGATTTATAATTTAGAAGGCAAATGAGAGATCTATATACATGTATATAAGTGACCGAATGAATGAACTGCATATGTTAAACCTCATAAGCGCCCGCCCCACCTTTTTAGTTATATTAAATTAAATTACTTGAACTTATAAGTTTTAACTTATTTTCTTCTTTTTAGTACACTTATAAAAACGTGGTTTTTAAAAATCCTTTTTTACCTTTATTTATTTTACTTTTTTTATTTTATCTTCTCTTATCTATACAGACGCTCCTTCTATGCAGAAGATAATTACGTCCACAGACCATGAGGGATGATCTGTTGGCAAGTGATGCAGCGCTTAAAGGACCGGCTATGATGTTTCCACGCATTACCCAGCCGCCTAACTCGTGTTAGGTACCCATTCGGAGCTTGGTGGACTCAGGGACGCCCTAGGCCGCGGGAACAAATCCTTGCCTTCACATGGATTTTAGCCCGTGACCATCGGTACGCCAGTTGAGTGCGCTGCCACTCGACCACCGTGCACTTTTTTGTTTCAAATATAAATTGTGTTCCAAGTTATTAAACTCCTTAACAATTCACAAGTAATTTTATTTCAATAAATATTAATAAAATGTTTGAAAAATGAGTATTTTTTCAGCATGTAACGAATTAACGTATTTTACTTTGATTTGTATTGGACAAATTGTTTCGTATAACGATTGTTTCGCTTAACGAGTAAAGATTATGGGACGTTATAAGAGGTTCCACAGTATAAATGTAAGAAAAGGCATAAAATATCGGTTGTTTAGTTAGAGGCCCATCCTTAGCAGACTAAAAAACAACAACACTCTTCTTCAACATAGTTAATAACATTTTAAAAAACACGCACATACTCAAATACATGCGCAAAAAAAAAGGAAAACAGGGAAACATGAAAATACAAACAAAAAATAAAAATCATTAAATAAACAAGGGCTCTTTTGCCGTCGTTAGTTTTTCACAAATTAATATCCTCAAATTTTCAAAGTAACTGCACACAATTTTTTTCCTTACATACTGCGATTACTTGGAAGTAGTAATATCCTACATGTGGAGGAAAATCAGCAGCCCCGAGCCTACTGCTCTTTATGGGTCTTCCCGGAAGACCCTTTCAGCTATCTGGCCCCCTCCCCCAAGGGGACTTAACAGCTGAGAACCCCCCCCCCGAGCCTGGGCATCCAGGACAAAGTCGTTAATGCCTCCCACTAAAAGTGAACTCACAAGGAGGGGTGGAATTTTCCTTACTTCGACTCGCTACCACTTCGGAGCCACCCCGGCAAAGCTCATGAGTCTCAATGGTTAGGACTGCCGCAAGGCGGGGGATCATCAATGACCTACCTAGGGCGTAACCCCCACCGGAAGGTTTCCTCAGAGCAGACGTACGCTACGTTCTACGCGGTACCTTTTGCTAATCCGCACTGGTGCTCCTGGTCCTAAACGGGCACCGCTCATTGGCGTTGCTAGTAAAATGGTCGCTTCGGAATAACCCGACCCTCAGCGGGTACTGCGGTTTTCATCATCGGCATCGCATCTGATGCTCCGCCTCAGATCCGTGCTGCGACTGTAATCATATGTGACTAGCACCTAACACCTAGCACATTGGACTTCGGCATTGCCTGCCAGGAGTTGTCGGTTTCGGGTTGCGGTCGTCTGTCGGGACACGTAGGTCGTAGAGGCCAACCCCTTTTCGACAGTGGACGTAATAATCAGCTTGTCGGTTAACACAATTACTGGTGTTTGTCTTTTACATTCAGTTAAAGATGTTCACGCATTAAAAACGTAAATTTTAATGACGTCACGTCATGAATTATTACGCGAGAAATAAGCTCTGTTAGTCTTGACACCAAATATTCATTATTTTATGTTTAATTTTCAAACATAAAATATTTTATAGGTTGTTGCCCCACATAGCGATTATTAACTGACAGACAGAAAAGCGTTTTAGAGCTATATTATATTTAGGATTCAATAAGCCAAACTTCTATTCTTAAATAGAGCTATTAAATAGAGTTAAAATAAGAGTTAAGCACGGTAAATAAATGTTTGATCAACTGATTGCTTTTACTTTTAATTCTTGGAACTCAAACATTTTACATTTTGAGCAAGTTGAAGTTTTTATTATTTCATGTACAAAGCAGTCAGGAAACATTCTTTTCAACATATTTCAATATTCCCTTTTAGCTTACCCTACTTATCTTAACTGTTACAGACGCTCCTTCAGTACAGAAGATTATTTCGTCATACTCTTATACAATGGTTTATGCCTATTCTTGCATTTTTTTTTATTAGTGTCGGTTTTCCTGGTTTCATCAGGCAACCCATTCCATGCCCGAATTCCAGACAGGAGGAACGAGAATTCGTATGTGTTTGTTCTCGCATACAGAATAAGAAAAGTGTTTTTTATCCCTATGTATATCTGAGAGTTGTATTAGATTATCTTTGTGTTGTATTTCTAAGTTAGAAGGAATTTCCCTATGTACAATTACTACTTCGCTCTTGTTCTTTTACCCTCTAGATTTTCAAGGTTTAATTTTTTAACTAGTGGTGTTACTCTTGTCAGTTTTGAATATTATCCTGTAACGAATCAGGCAACTCTTTAATTGTTGATTTTTTCTAATTTATCAATGTTTTCTTTGGTGGATGGGTCACGTACAGAAGATGCATATTTTAGTACGGGTCTCACCAAAGTGAGTTGGCTTTTTGCTGTATATAAAAAATTATAATTTATCGGTCTGTGTGTTGGTCAGTGTGTTAATCGGTGTGTTGGTCAGTGTGTTGGTCGGTGTGTTGGTCAGTGTGGTGGTCAGTCTAATGGTCAGTGTATTTGTCAGTGTGTTGGTCAGTGTTATGGCATTCGTAAGCAGTTTAAAGGGAATGTTCAGAGCAAATAACGGTGTCCCCCACCCCTCCTCACCAGTATTGTTATATTCAGCTTGCCGTCCTCTAAGACAGTGCTTCTCAAACTTTTTAGTATGGAGGACCAGCAGGAATTTTTTCCATTGCACCAGGGACCGGTGCACTATTTTCCCTGCACTGACAATTTTTTCAGTCCTTTTTTTGAGAACATCTGCGGACCGGCAGCGGATGGCCCAAGGACCGGCACCGGCACCGGTCCGCGGACCACCACTTTGAGAAGCACCGCTCTAAGATTCTACATCACAGCTTTAAAAAAAAGTTTTTATTCTTTTAAACTTTATTATTTTAGGGTTAATTTAGATGTTTTCCCCCCACTGTTTGCCGAAGAAGGCATTTTGCCGATCACTGGTTGATTATACAATTATTCATGTTGTTGGTTTTTAGGCGTTTTCCTATCTTATGATGATGGATGCAATTTTGTTTTACCTGCGCTACCTTGCCAATATGTTTAAAATATGACTGTGTAACACCATTCACATATGTCTCCTCTGATAATTTCGCTCATCGTGACGACTCCCACATCCACACATAGACATTGGAAATCTATTGCAAGAAATAAGTTCACGCACTCGACAGCTGGCTCAGGTCTTGGAGATTCGCTCCTCGTCTCGTGGTCCTGAAATCTCTCCCACCTGTGAGAGTGCAGCATCTTCCATTGTCTATGACTGTGATGTCATGCAACACATTATGACATTATGTCGCTAGATAGCACGTCCGATGACTTCCGCATGGACAGCAACCATTGTCACGTGATGCATGTGTAGTTGTTGTTGTTGTTGTTGTTGTTGTCGTTGCAGTTCTTAGTCCGGGTAATAAATGAGGTCGTTACGTCTATATTCATGCTGAACAAAATGTATTCTAAAGATATAAATATGACGTAATTAGGTATGGCGTTTTCCTGTCTAACAAATGCCAAAACGTATTTATTATTAATTGGAGATTCAATATTATAATAACAGACGAAATACACATGTAAATGGTTTGACAAATACCTACATTAGTACATGTACATATAAACAAATATTATTTAAATTAAATTTACATAATATTATCTCTACCCTGACCATGGAAGCTAAAAACAAAGAGGAGAAAGATGACGTCATTTACAAAAAAATAGACTATGTTTTCTATACACAGTAATTATTGAAAGTTTTATAGATGAAAAAGTAATATTTGGTCAATTTTCATCTATTAATACGTTAATAACGCTTCATATTTTCATGTTTTAATCCGTTAATGACACATTCATCTATTTTTCATCTATATATTAATTTTCATCTATTAATGCGTTATTAACGCTCTCTATTTTCATCTGCATGCACATCACCTGTTTTGGATGGTTGGTTCAAGCGCTTTATGGGGACATATCTTCAAGGGTTATCTAGAAATGTTTCCCCTCAATATAAAAGATAAATGCCCCCTGCCACCTAGGGTGGGTTACCAACAACACCTCCTCCCCCTCCCCCACTACCGCCCCTCAATCGACCACCCGTTCCACGCAATTGAGGATGAATTTGATAAATACACATCATAGCTACGAAAAAAAAACCCCGTAAAAACCAAGTTTTTGACTATAAATCCTTTATGTACGAGAAGTAACTAAAAGAATGTTCATTATAATACGCAGCGCAAGACCATCCAAAAATACAAAATTGAGTTGTGTCGTAAAACATGTTTAATATAATGCGCACCGATCAGGAATATGTTTATAAAAAGAGTTGTCAATAAAATACGCACCTTATTGCGCGACAGAAAGGTTGTTCAATATAATACGCACCGCGACGCTCTATCTCAAAAAATAGCATGATACATAGGAATAAATAAAATAATCTAAAAAATCAATAATTTAATTACGGTACATGCGATCGATCTGAAATTTTGATACATTGTTTTTATCATCGGTACGAAACTGCCCTGCAAAATTTCAGCTCGCTAGCTTTCGAGGAAGTGGGTTAAAAATTGATCAAAAGTTTTGGCGACAAGCAAGCAATCAAGGGTTCAAACAAACAACCAGACACCACGAGTTAATATAAAGGATTTTTAAAAACTTGCGATTCAAAAAATTCCTATAATTTCTGTGCTTTTTTGCCTTCAATGTTAATATATTTAGAAATGTGTTTTAAAGTCCAACACGTTTTTCGTTTTAATATTGTTTCATTAAACGAAAAACAACTTATGATTCTAAAAAAAAACGTGTGGAAAAGAAGGGGGGGGGGTCGTCAATGGTTTCCGACTGTTATAAAGGGTACGATTTAATTTTTAACCGCTTATATAAATTTATATCTCTAAGTATAAATGATATATTATGTTTACTGTTCTGAGTTATTTTTAATTACTGTATCTTTTGTGTAGATGTGGTGTAGAGATTATGTGTGCACTTTTTCAAGGCGAAGTTTTCTAAAAGCTTAACAGAATGCGCTTCAAGTTTAGCACGTAATCTCTAATTTTCCCGATGGGAATGTTCATTATCCAGTATTTTATACGAGATGTGTGCAAATATAAGTTCAGCATCAGTGTTGAAAAATTCTCGAATGTTTGAGGAGTTTCTACATCATCCATAAGTCTTGTTTGCATACAGACCTGCATGTTATATTTTCAAGTTACCTGCATATTATATTTTCAAGTTACCTGCATGTTATATTTTTCAAGTTACCTGCATGTTATATTTTCAAGTTACCGGCATGTTATATTTTCAAGTTACCGGCATGTTATATTTTCAAGTTACCGGCATGTTATATTTTCAAGTTAACGAAATAAATTGCATGTTAAAAAAGTTCAAGCAATGGCTTGTGTTGATTATTTTAAAGTGAACCTTACCCATGGACACATAAGGGAATGTGGTATTTATGTAGGGCAACGGAGGCCAAACCACGGCTCGCGAGCCGTATGCGGCCCTTCTGTGTTCAAATTGCGGCTCACGTACAATTTATGAAATATATGTACACGGATTACTGGAAGATATCCGAGCAAGGCTTAATGATCCATAGTACTTCAATGTGGCTCTCAAAATTTTTTACATTTTATAATGGTTCTCATTTACTTCAGGTCGGGCCACCCCTGATATAGTGTATAATAGCGTAGCTGCTGTCTGAAATGTTTGTGAGATGCCTTGTTAGGCATTGCACCCGCTATAATTAGGTGGCCACTTATGATAGGTCATCCCTAAAACATTGCCCCAACCTTAATCTCTCCCACCCCTCGCGCTACCAACCCCTATCACTGAACTCTCCACGTTTCGTCACCCACCCCCACCCCCACACATACCCATCAAAGTATCCACGTCCACATCTCCGCCAAGCACTGTTCAAGCTGACCTTATCATCCTTGTTGTAATCACCAGTGTTTTTGGCAACTGTTCTTGAAGGGGCTTCCAGTCCCACGAGGACACTCCAGACTTACAAGATAAACAGATCAGTTAGGGATGGTGTTGTCGGGTCAGGCATATTATACGCTGCTGAAATGACCACGGTCGTAACACTTGCGTCCGAGAAGATTAGACACACATTTCTTCACATGAGGACCGTTGAGTCTCAAAATCGCTATTATTCCATTCCTACTATGTCCAACATGATGGCTCAAGTAACACCAAAGGAAAAACTCAAACACTAGCGCTACGTTCTGTAATACACCAGGACCTCATAAACTAGCTCTATGTTCTGTAACACACCAGTACCTCATACACTAGCTCTATGTTCTGTAACACACCAGTACCTCATACATTAGCGCTATGTTCTGTAATACACCAGTACCTCATACACTTGCGCTATGTTCTGTAATACACCAATACCTCATAAACTAGCTCTATGTTCTGTAACACACCAGGACCTCATACAATAGCGCTTTGTTCTGTAAGACACCAGGACCTCATAAACTAGCTCTATGCTCTGTAACACACCAGGACCTCATAAACTAGCTCTATGCTCTGTAACACACCAGGACCTCATACACTAGCACTATGTTCTGTAACACACCAGTTACTCATGCGCTAGTATTATGTTCTGTAACACACCCGGACCTCATACACTAGCACTATGTTCTGTAACACACTAATACCTCATATGCTAGCATTGTGTTCTGTAACACACCAGGACCTCATACACCAGCACTATGTTCTATAACACACCAATACCTCATACGCTAGCATTATGCTCTATAACACACCAGTACCTCACACACTAGCACTATATTCTGTAACACACCAGTACCTCTTACGCTAGCATTATGTTCTGTAACACACCAGTACTTCATACACTAGCACTATGTTCTGTAACACACCAGGACCTCATACGCTAGCACTATATTCTGTTACACACCAGTACCTCATACACTAGCACTATGTTCTGTAACACACCAGTACCTCATACACTAGAGCTATGTTAAGAACTGAAAACCTTGACTGTCATATCCTTAAAGTCGAGAGTGTTAGATGACAACTATTGTATTCCTTTATGGTAATTTGAAAGGGGGGGGGGACTTTCATGATTTGACCACAAAATATAACAAGAGCAACCCGGATAAAGTTACGTGACGTCACCACTACAGGACAATGCTATATAGGAGGACGGGTTGTAAAGGAGGGTGGGCTATTGAGGAGGGTGGGCTATAGAGGATGGTGGTCTTTAGATGAGGGTGGTCTATAGAGGAGGGTGATCTATAGAGGAGGGTGGGCTATAGAGGAGGGTGATCTATAGAAGAGGGTGGTCTATAGAGGAGGGTGGGCTATAGAGTTGGGTGGTCTATAGAGGAGGCTGGACTATAGAGGAGGTTAGGCTATAGAGGAGGGTGGTCTATAGAGGAGGTTAGGCTATAGAGGAGGGTGGTCTATAGAGGAAGTTGTGACTATGTCATAAAGTATGAACACGTCTTATTACACGTCCAAATTACAGCAGCCGTCTCAACATCATGAGCTGTGCAACTTATTCCAGACACGGTTCAGTTTACATTGTAGGCGATTTGAAAATAAACAATGAAGATGGGGGGGGGGTGGAGAGAAGGGGTTGTTTCGGAAAGAGAGGGGTGGGTTGTTGCTGATGAGTGTGGGTGGGTTGTTGGGGAGTACGTACCCTGGTATCACATGCTCGTATCTTAAGATGACACATGTCATCTGTCATTTCCTGCCCGTCGTCAACAATACGATTCTGATATCAAAGTGTGGGTCATCATAGATGAGCGGGTGCTTGCTAGTTTATCAGTTAAGTCCGGCGCGCCAGTGGACTCTTATTTCCAAGAAACACGGTCCAACTCTGAACTCCCTAGATGACCGCGTCCACCAAATCATGTAGACCATCCAATGGATACTTGCAGTTGGGATTATTTCTGATTTCTGTTTCATCCCATTTCTAAATAATCGTCATACATTCATCAAAACTCAAAGATACCTGTGACGTCATTCAGAACTTTAGATTGTCAAACGGTCTGTAAGTCATGGATGAGTAAGTAATTGTTATTTTATGGATTCTATTTGCAAGAAACTATTTTAACAGCGATATCAATCTATTATATAAAGCTCAGTTGGTGTTTGTATTTTTTATGTTTGTCTTTTTCACTTTCCGACTGTTCGTTAAGCACGGAAAACCCATAAGACGGATGGGGACCAAATTTGGCAGGACGGTGCCTTTTAACCTGCAGATGGTTTTAGTATAGTTTTTGTAATTGTCCCTTTTGTCTGAAAGCCGTAAGTTTAAAAAAGCAGAAAATGGAGAGACAAAGAGAGAAAAATTAAATTTCATTTCCATTTAACAACTTTATGCGGATGTTCAAAAGGAATTACTTTTGGTGCAGTCATTTTTTCCAATACTTTATTTTGAGCGGTGCACTTTCAAAAATCGTTTATTGTTTAACTAGGTTGTGCTGCGGCCAAATTTTTTTGGGGTCAAAACCTTAAGTAACTTATCCTTGTTTGATAAATACGAAATATTAAAACTTCCTGAAATGTACTCAAAGCATTTTATAATTATAAATTTTCAAATCCTATTTTTTACACCGTTCCCTTTTCCAAAATTAAGATATAAGCTAAAACAATGACGTCATGTAAATTTTTTTACAGCGCGTCTTTAATTTGTAATTAATTTGCACACCTTTTTGATGCACACCTTGTATTAAATATAAGATCAAACAATGACGTCATATAATATTTTTTTACAGTGCGTATCACTACATAATTTTTTTAAAACTGCCATAGACTGTTCTACATCATTCCTCAGCTCTACATCTATCCAGTGAGCCAGCCAATTTTCTGGACTATTATATTATTTACTAGCTGATCCGCGGCGTAGCATACGCCGCTAATGATTTAGTGACGAGTGAAGACTTCCTGAAAGATACCGTTGTCAAAATGGGGTGGGTTTGGGCAACGACTGTGAGCGAATGAAAAGAAGGAACTCTGGAGAGACCCGCGGTGTAGCTTACGCCGCAGACTTGCTCATCATAGAAAGTGCAAAGAACGGTTTGTGAGAGTACATACACAAAAAGCAGCCCTAAGTAAATAAAAAAATAGTGAGTAAACGTAAAGACATGCACATTGAGGTTGTTGTTACCCGCCTCCCATTTATTAACCGACGTTCACTCGCGTTGTTTTGATTTCTTCGTGCTGTAGTTTGTTTCCGTTCTTTCTCCACTCTCTTTGCACTCTTCACGAGCAAGTCTGCGGCGTATGCTACGCCGAGGGGCGTCTAGTTTCATAATAATTATAAATCCTCAAATCCTATTTTTACATCGTTCCCTTTTCAAAAATTAAAATATGAGCTGAAACAATATAATAGTTTTATACAAAATCGATCGCAGCGCCACCTAACAGCATTATAATTACATCCATACATACATACAGTAAACAGTTATTATGTATATTGATTATGGTGCGCACATTTTCGTGTACTCTTCTTAAATTGAGCTGTGTCATATTATTATAACTATAACATTAGGTTTGGCTTTTACATAACCTATATACACTTATACAATTTAATCTTTGCTACCGGACTTATTAACAGAGGTAGTTTAAACTAAATAAAGTAAACCTGAAAAGGCTTAATTATTTTGTATTGCGAATTGAAAATGTTTGTTAATTCCTGTCTGTTTTCTATAATACTAATGACAGCCTAATTCCCCAGTCAATTAATTATCACAAAGTTTCAAAATTCCCACATGAATAGAAGGCTTTAATTGTGCTGACTGATACTTTACACATTATTTACCAAAATAGAGCACAACTTGCAATAAATTATATACAGTAATATCACTTTCTCTTATATTAGTTTAATTAGTATAATTAAATCATTGACTACCGGACTAATGGATAGACCAAGACCAAACTTAGTACATATAAACCTGATAATTTAAAGCCTTTTGAAATTCTAAAGCGAATTGAACTCATTCGTGTCCATGGTACCAAAATATTTATTTTTGAAATCGCATATCTCTGTTTCACATAAGATTTTAACTAATAGATAAATCTGATAAATTACTTGGCAAATAAAAAATGTAATAACCAGCAACTAATACTGGGGAAAAGGGTCAGCACACTCCCGCTACAAGTTCGGGTATATTTCTTGTAATAAATAAATGTTTAAAAAAATTAATTTTAAAAAATTGAAGAATTTCAAAAGATTATTTGCTTTATTTACGAAAAATAAAATGAAATTGATGAGGTATTCTAATTATTACAGTGAGCTCAAAAATTTGACAAATTACATTTATGATGGGAAACCTGCTAAATATAAAATTAAAGGTTGGAAATGGGATGAAGAGGTGGGTTAGGTGTATTGTATTTAAATATTTTATCGTCCAACGAAACACAACTTACGATTCCGTTTAGTGCTCTCAGGGTTTTATATAGAGGAAACGCTGTCTAAAATGGTATTCGGTAAATTTTGTCTAATTGGTATTGGGTACATGCTGTCTAAATTGGTATTGGGTAAATGCTGTCTAAATTGGTATTGGGTAAATTTTGTCTAAATTGGTATTGGGTAAATGCTGTATAAATTGGTATTGGGTAAATGCTGTCTAAATTGGTATTGGGTAAATGCTGTCTAAATTGGTAGTGGGTAAATGCTGTATAAATTGGTATTTGGTAAATGCTGTATAAATTGCTATTGGGTAAATGCTGTATAAATTGGTATTGGGTAAATGCTGTCTAAATTGGTGGTGGGTAAATGCTATCTAAATTGGTATTAGGTAAATGCTATCTAAATTTGTGTTGGGTAATTATTGACCAAATTTAATAACTTTCATGTGCTGTCCAGTTGCTTGTTTTTTGCGAAGAAAGTTTGTCTTTTAAAAGTAATTTGATACGCCCCTGTAATCAAACTAGCGCTCTGGACGGTGTAGTTATTTCCCTCCCCAAACTTCTCCATAAAATATTATATCCTGTATGAGTCCCAAAGTCCCGACTCCCCGTGTTGAAAGAAGGCGCCCGAACTGCTATCTATTCTATATACCATGTAATTCTTGCAATCAAAGGTATCGCCATTTACCAACATAGGTTTATTTCATTTAATAATGTGTACTAGAGAAATGCATGAAATTTTCTTAGCTTCAAATAAAATTTAGTGCATTAAATTCCTGTATAATAATTAGGTTTAAAAAGGAGTAAAAAAAAATAATTTTCTCGAAATCGTTTTGAAAGCATTACATATTCCATTTAATTTTTTTAATTCAGTCATTTGTGTATTTGAATTAATACTTGAAGATTGCAATCATTATTAATGTATTAATTATATTGCAATCATTATTAATGTATTAATTATATTGCAATCATTATTAATGTATTAATTATATTGCAATCATTATTAATGTATTAATTATATTGCAATCATTATAATGTATTAATTATATTGCAATCATTATTAATTTATTAATTATATTGCAATCATTATTAATGTATTAATTATATTGCAATCATTATTAATGTATTAATTATATTGCAATCATTATTAATGTATTAATTATATTGCAATCATTATTAATGTATTTATTATATCAAAAAATTACAATTTCAATTCCCTCATATTAATTGATACGTATCCCCCACCCCGTACCCCTGAAAGTCTTGGCATAGGTCACGTGATCTCCGCCTTCTCGGCCGTGGCCTTCGACACTGGGATCAACGATGACGACGTCGTGGGACAGACTCAACTACTGGGTCATGTACGGCACCCTGCTCTTCTTCGGCATCAGCGCCGCCGCCAAGCAGCACGTGGGGGAGCCCATCTTCTGCTGGCTCCCCCGGGAGTACAACGAGAAGCAGCACCGGCGCTACGTGAACCACTACTGCTGGGTGCACAAGATGTACTACGTGCCGGACGACATGCCCGTGCCAGTGCTGGAGCGAGACAGGTGGGTGAGACGGCGGGCCCACGTCTTGATTTCATGGCCGAAATCTATTAATAGAAAAATCATGGGTATCATTTGGACGCAATTTATTAAACTATAAATAAAATGTCCGGTTAGCTGGTGCATTTTGTGGCGAAATTTTTCATAAAATATTCTACCTCCCAAACCTGTCTTTTCAATAAAAAACAACAGGTACTTCCATGACATCGGGTTTTACCGCTGGTCCACCATTTTCTTCATATACATGGCCTTCACCTTTCGAGTGCCGAAGTTCGCGTGGAGGGAGCTGAAGAACTTTTCTGGCATCAATGTCAGCAGAATTATAAGTAAGATGATCAGGTGACTGCTAGTGCGAATACCTTACCCTGTATGTCCAATACCTTGCCATGTATGTCCAATACCTTACCCTGTATGTCCAATACCTTGCCATGTATGTCCAATACCTTACCCTGTATGTCCAATACCTTGCCATGTATGTCCAATACCTTACCCTGTATGTCCAATACCTTGCCATGTATGTCCCAATACCTTACCCTGTATGTCCAATACCTTGCCATGTATGTCCAATACCTTACCCTGTATGTCCAATACCTTGCCATGTATGTCCCAATACCTTACCCTGTATGTCCATACTTGCATGTATGTCCCAATACCTGGCCTTGTATATCCCAATACCTTGCAATGCATATCCCAATACCTTGCCATGTATGTCCCAATACCTTGCCATGTATGTCCAATACCTTACCCTGTATGTCCAATACCTTGCCATGTATGTCCCAATACCTTACCCTGTATGTCCAATACCTTGCCATGTATGTCCCAATACCTGGCCTTGTATATCCCAATACCTTGCAATGCATATCCCAATACCTTGCCATGTATGTCCCAATACCTTGCCATGTATGTCCCAATACCTTGCCATGTATGTCCCAATACATTGCCATGTATGTCCCAATACCTTGCCATGTATGTCCCAATACCTTGCCATGTATGTCCCAATACCTTGCCATGTATATCCCAATACCTTGCCATGTATATCCCAATACCTTGCCATGTATATCCCATTACCTTGCCATATATATCCCAAAACCTTGCCATGTATATCCCAATACCTTGCCATGTATATCACAATACCTTGCCATGTATATCCCAATACCTTGCCATGTATGTCCAATACCTTGCAACGTAGCTCACAATACGTACCACGTCTATCCCAATACCTTGTCATGTATGGAACAAAATCTCGCATTTTTGTATGTGCATGTTTCAGAATTGTGTTTCCCTTCCAGTTACGTGAAGATCTTATGTTTAGAAGTCTAATAGATAAGATAATGCTATTTGTTAATTCACAAATTGTTGACATGAAAAAGCATTACTCCTGTTTATCCTCATGTTTTTTTTTCCACGACACATCATGTACCCTGATTATCCGCATGTTGTTTCCATGACACATCATGTACCCTGTTTATCCGCATGTTGCTTCCATGACACATCTTGTTGTCTGTTTATCCGCATTTTGTTTCAATGACACATCATGTACCCTGTTTATCCGCATGTTGTTTCCATGACACATCTTGTTGTCTGTTTATCCGCATGTTGTTTCGTTGACACATCTTGTAGTATGTTTATCCGCATGTTGTTTCCATGACACATCTTGTTGACTGTTTATCCGCATGTTGTTTCCATAACACATCTTGTTGACTGTTTATCCGCATGTTGTTTCCATAACACATCTTGTTGACTGTTTATCCGCACGCACAGGTATGACCCTCGAGACAGCCAACATGGAGCAGGACAAAAGAGACAAACAACTGGGTCACGTGGCTGTATTTCTGGACAGATGGATCACCACGTACTTCAACAGTCCTAGGAGGTAGACAACAGGCCTTCCTTGGCTCTTTGTGCTGGCATTAGTTTTACGTTGGGGTGGGGGAGAGAGATAACTAGTCCTACAATAAACTATTCCTACAACTACAATAAACTAGTCCTACAATAAACTAGTCCTACGATAAACTAGTCCTACAATAAACTAGTCCTACAATAAACTAGTCCTGCAATAAACTAGTCCTGCAATAAACTAGTCCTACACTATACTAGTCCTACAATAAACAAGTCATTCAATAAACTAGTCCTACGATCAACTAGTCCTACGATAAACTAGTCCTACGATAAACTAGTCCTACAATAAACTAGTCCTCCAATAAATTGCACTACAATAAATTAATCCTACGTCTAGTCTATAGTGTTCCAATTAGTGAGTATAATCACAGAATAGTTACAAATAGAACATTGTAAAGTCTTATAAGTAATATAAGCGTCAGCCACGTAAGGCTATTTCAAATTTGATGTTTTCAATGTTGACTACCAGATGAATTAATTTTAAGTTTGTTTCAGAAACGGGAGGCTCTCAAAATTTCGGGACGTTCTCGAACACCTCTTCATCTGCTACGGCAAACGCTCGGGCCGCTACCTGGTCATCATCTACCTCTTCATCAAATTCCTCTACCTCCTCAACGTCATCGTCCAGTTCGTCTGCATCTCCGCCTTCCTCAACCTCAACTACTGGACCTTCGGCCACGACATCCTCCGGACTTTCACGGAGACCGGCGAGTGGGTGGACGAGGTCAACTTCCCGAGGATGTCACTGTGTGACTTCAAGATCCACCATCTCGCCAACGTCAACACCTTCACGGTCCAGTGCGTGCTTTCGGTGAATATCTTCCTAGAGAAGATGTTCCTCGCGCTGTGGTTCTGTCTCATCTTCATGCTCGCGGCCAACACGTTCAGCCTCGTCAAGTGGAGCATCCAGCTGCTCAGCGAGAGGCGGATCACGGAGTTCATGACGAAGTACACGGGGATGATCTTTCCGGACACGCCCGAGAACAACGTCTCGGAGAAGGACCTCAAACACCTGGTCAGGAGGTACCTCAAGGCTGACGGCGTGTTTGTGGTCAAGATGGTCGAGTCCAACACCACGGACATGCTGACCTTGGACCTGATACGTCAGATCTGGTTACACTACTCCAAGACTCGAACCACTGAGCCCAGCGCCACGAGTGGGCACTCGCCAAAGGAGAATGGAGGAATTGGGTACAAGTTTGAAACTGACATTTGACGATGCGGTAAAATGGAGGAATGCGGTGTGGACTTCAGATTGACATTTGATGATGTCGCTAATATAAAGTTGTCAGGGTTTATCAAAGTAAAGTTACTGTATTTTTTTTTAACAACCATAGTGCTATTACAACGGAGACTTGCACATCACAGGTAGATAACTCTTTGAAATAAGGACTGATGTTTCTATATTAAATCCATGAACTAATTCATATATATATATATATATATATATATATATATATATATATATATATATATATATATACATAAGAATAGTTTAAATTTTGTTTTAGAGTGAGGTTTCATTTTGCCTAAAAATTCGACTTAGACGTATACATTTAAGAAAAATACTAGGTGTACGGTCAAATAAATCAAGGGAGGCCATCAGAAGAAATTATCTTTAAACGTCTCGGGTTAAAGTTTTATTTACTAGCCTCCCTTTGATTGAGATCTAATGCAATTGGCACATTTTTTTCCAACATTAATTTTGATTTCAATCAATTTGAAAAATTTCGGAACAGATAAACAGATTATCAACATATTATTTTAAAAATCTGCAAATATCAACTTTAAGGATATTTTTTAAAACTATAACATCAAAAATTAAATTGTAATGTATGTTACTTTAAAGATTGCTTTAAGGGGTCGTCCATGAAAGTACGTCATGCTCCAGAGGGTGGGGGGAGGGGATTTAAGAAAGTGTAACAGCTTGTGACAGGGGGAGGTGGGGTCCGTCCATGTGTGACGTCATGGTGTTTTATATTAAATTTTAATTATTTTGTTACTAAAAAAACAAAATTTTGTTCGAAAGTGTGACGTACTTTCTGGTGGGGGGGGGTTCCGAGATTTGTGACAGGGGGGAGTGGGGGGGGGGAGAGTTAAAAATGATCAAAATGACGTACATTATGGACGGCACCTACGACTTTGTTTTTAAAATTAGTATACATGTATTTGTTGTTCTTGTTGTTTTTTTTTATTTAATTATTCAAATCTAAGGAAACTGTTTTGAAAAGCGACTGCATTTTTAAATGATCTTTAATGATTATAAAATATTTTGTTGTAATAATTGTAAACACAAACACTAATGTTCAAGCAGGAACAAAATATCTTATCTTATCTTATCTGTTTACAGACGCTCCTTTTATACAGAAGATTATTGCGTCCTACGCTTATCTATGGTTTGTGTTTAGTCCTGCATTTTTATTAGAGATTTAAATGTTGATAAAGTGTTGGTTTTCCTGGATTCTTCAGGCAACCCATTCCACGCCCGAATTCCGGACGGGAAGAAGAAAAACTTGTATGTGTTTAAATATGATTACTTTTAGTTAAAACCTCCTGTAAATACCGTAATATTATGGCTAAATTATAATAGGTGTTGGATATAAATTACTATAAACATCCTCTTAACAATATAAATATAACGCAAATATTTTTATGAGGGCCAACATTTGACATAGCTGCATGTTTGATCATAAATTTTAATGTATTTATGAAATGACAAAAAATAATTTTCGAATGTGAATGTTATTTTAAATTTTACGCCAATGAATCGAAATATGGAACAAATATTGACTTACTTATTTTTTTTTAATATTTAAAAATGAAAATACAGACAATAACATCCTCTTTTCATCTAAAACTTGGACTATACTCTAGGTCAATGGTGGCAAACCTTTTTTGGGTAGCATGCCCAAAATTAAAACACATATATCTATAGTTAAGTGCCAACCTGCCAATGAAACACTAAAATGGGGTTTTGGCTTAGGTACTTTGATTGTGGAAGTAATATTTTAGTCGCGTGCTGGTTAATGAGGCTCTTCGTGCCGACTGTGTATTTTTTCCTTCTGATTTGATCATTGATGTTCTGCAGAGTTGTTAATGGTAGATGATCTGTCAAAGTTAATCTTTAAGTATATATATTTAATAGCACAAGTAGCATTATTTGAGGGTTAAAATGTTACAAATTTATCTTTAAAATATTAATTTTGTTTAATAATCAGTTTTAAAAAATACTAACTTTTTTATAAAAGTCAATGCGGCATGTGAAATGTTGTTACACAATAAAATAGACTTGAAATCATATTGAATTCACAATAAATAAAACATAAAAAATGATAAATTTGTACCGTGTATACTCGTTATATAGCCCGTTCGTTCAAAAGTCGACCCACACCCCCACTTTTGGAAGAGAAAAGTATTAAAAGTGTATAACCCGCTCGCAAGCCGAACTCCAAAAATAATAGGACAGCTTAAACAAAATGGTACACATTTTTTTTATAAAACTACAAGCTAAATCGGTCATTATGATTGTTTACTTTGTAATGCCTATCTTTGTCTTTTGTGCTCTTCGTTAGGCAAGAGTTACCGTATTTTTAAAAAAATATAAAAAATTGGTAAACAGTGACAAAAGCGCATACACTATTGTTGTTGAAAACAAAATTGTAAAACAATTTATTAAAACATTCACAAAAATGATTAAATAAGGTAAGTGCAGTTTTTTAATAATATTTTATAGCTTCTGGTAGAGCAGTCGAATCTTGTAGAATGTAGAAAATGATCTTGATGATCTACAATAACAACACCGATATTCATTACCAATGCAGAAATACGTTAATGACCCGCTCGTAAGCCGACCCCCAACTTTTTAATCCCTTATATTAACTTCACCGCCGTCTCATTCGTCGTCGACCGTCTTCCCGTCGTCACGCGACGCCCATCCGCCCGCGGAAAAACAAAAGTCGAAAATGACCCACTTCCAGTGAAGCCATCGAGCTGAAATTTGGCACACGGACCCGTCTCACCTAACAATGCATCGTATCAAAAAATTTCAGATCGATCGAACGTACCGTAATTAAATTAATTCATTTTTAGTTTATCTATACTATATAAATCACTATTTAGAATGTTTAGTCGTCGTCTGCTAGAGTTGACCTAGTTTTAAAGCCAAGGGAGATAATTTCGGTTTCAGTCTGTAAATGTTTGTCACTTTTGAACATAATCAATACTTTTAGTTATGTCTCATATATAAGGGATTTATAGTCAAAAACTTTGTTTTTACGGGGTTGTTTATTACCCTAGATTTTGTCTAAAAAGGTCGGCTTGCGAACGAGTATATACGGTATTCCTTATGATTTATACTGTATATGTTATAAGTTATGGCATGGTTATGGTATAGTGGTTCAGTGTATAAATATCAGTATATCTGTTAATCACTCTAATAATTTTTAACATGTTATCATTAAGTGTTAATAGTTCAAACACACACATTTATGTTTAAAATGTATAATAGCATGAATAACGTAATTCTTATATTTATTTTATAAAAGTTAAGAGTGAAGAATTTTATTTATACACATTATTCCCTTTATTCGTCGTTTTAAAAAATAGCATCAATTAGCATAAATTTATTCTGGTGGATTGAAATATTTCAATCCAATGTGGAAAAAAAATTCAGTTCAAATCAATTTTCGAAATATAAAAATAGAAAGCACTCCCCAACCCCCCCCACCACACACACACACACACACACACACACACACATACACACACATACGCAAATGTTTATTTTTTTCCTTTCCCTGCTTTAAGTTGTTTGTGTTCGCAGGTATCAAAGAAGTCAAAGGCCACTTGACAATCGCTGAGATCCGTGGAGGGGTGGAGGCGGAGAGGAGGGCGAGGGTGTTGATAGTTGAAGCCGCGCGCGGGGAGCAGACGTCTGAATGTGAAACGTCACTTGAAACAGTTTAGTAACAATTAGCCCGACAGGTCACCATTGAGGCTGATTTCACTGGTTGACAAACATGATTGACAGCGCCCGGGCCCAGGTCAGAGCGGTCCGTTTGTAAGCACGCACTCCGTGACAGTCCCATGGTGCCTCTAGTGTGCACACCACTCCACCCCCTCTCCCCCACGTCCCGGAAATAAAAGTTGGCGAAGGAGATATGTGAATGTAAAATGTGAATGTAATTCAAGTCATGGGCTTTGAGCAAGAGTAGACCAGAAAGAAAAACTACAGACGAAGTCATTAAGTATAATAATTAGGGCTGTTATCGATTAATTTAAAATCAATCGTTAACTTTTGAAAAATTAACGATTAATTAATCGTTAATTTCGATTAAAGCCAAAAATTGAAAGGCATGGTGTCATAAGTAACATTTATTAAACGTACTTGTCGAAAATCGAAATAACACTGGAATGTCTTCATTATATGACATCTTTTAATCAACAACGCAAACAGACAAGTCTATTGACATTATTTGGTTCAAGTGATGAGCGGGTCTTATTGACAATATAACCAGCCGAGCTGAAAAATCGTTTACATAGCTTTAGATTGTCTTAACTGAGTTTCTAATACTATAGTGGATGTTTGGTTTGCAGATGATATGTAAGCGAAGTGTTAGAACCATGGTAGCAATGTTCCCTTTAGGCAGCGCCGCTGCGAAGATGTTTTACCGACGCCACGCAGGAGTTTAGAATCACCGCACAGAAAATTTTGTAAAATTTTGCACAAAAAATGGACGTTGTGAAACTTTGCACACGAGTTCTTTTAAAACTTTGCACACGAAACAACGAGCTTAGACTTAAAGGGAACATTGCATGGTAGGCAAACTATTTCTCTCAATTGAAACAACCTTTATCAACATTTTGAACAATCACCTAAGTGAATAGTTTAAACAAAAATGTTCGTGTAATCGTCCGGAAATTAGTTTATATTTATCGGCCGAAATATTTTACTTTTTGACTTCCAATACATTTATAAGTGGTGGGTCGATTAATCGTTTAAAATAATTTTATTCGTTAAAAAATGTTAACGATTAATCGAGAAATTAATCGTTAATTTTCGCAGCCCTAATAATAATTATTAATTATAGTTTGAAAGGATTATATCGTCTACAGATAACAAGACTCGTAGCAGCTTGGATGATAACTGCTGTACAAGACTGTCTCTTAACAGCTTGGATAATAATTGCTGTACAAGACTGTCTCTTAACAGCTTGGATCATAATTGCTGTACAAGACTGTCTCTTTACAGCTTGGATAATAATTGCTGTACAAGACTGTCTCTTAACAGCTTGGATCATATTTGCTGTACAAGACCGTATCTTAACAGGTTAAATCATAATTGCTGTACAAGTACAAGACTGTCTCTTGACAGCTTGGATCGTAATTGTTTTACAAGTACAAGACTCTCTCTTAACAGCTTGGATCGTAATTGCTGTACAAGACTGTCTCTTAACAGCTTGGATCATATTTGCTGTACAAGACCGTATCTTAACAGGTTAAATCATAATTGCTGTACAAGTACAAGACTGTCTCTTGACAGCTTGGATCGTAATTGCTGTACAAGACTGTCTCTTAACAGCTTGGATCATAATTGCTGTACAAGACTGTCTCTTAACAGCTTGGATCATAATTGCTGTACAAGACTGTCTCTTAACAGCTTGGATCATAATTGCTGTACAAGTACAAGACTGTCTCTTAACAGCTTGGATCGTAATTGCTGTACAAGACTGTCTCTTAACAGCTTGGATCATAATTGCTGTACAAGACTGTCTCTTAACAGCTTGGATCATATTTGCTGTACAAGACCGTATCTTAACAGCTTGGATCATAATTGCTGTACAAGTACAAGACTGTCTCTTAACAGCTTGGATCGTAATTGCTGTACAAGACTGTCTCTTAACAGCTTGGATCATAATTGCTGTACAAGACTGTCTCTTAACAACTTGGATCATAATTGCTGTACAAGACTGTCTCTTAACAGATTGGATCATATTTGCTGTACAATACCGTATCTTAACAGGTTGGATCATAATTGCTGTACAAGTACAAGACTGTCTCTTAACAGCTTGGATCGTAATTGCTGTACAAGACTGTCTCTTAACAGCTTGGATCATAATTGCTGTACAAGACTGTCTCTTAACAGCTTGGATCATAATTGCTGTACAAGACTGTCTCTTAACAGCTTGGATCGTAATTGCTGTACAAGACTGTCTCTTAACAGCTTGGATCATAATTGCTGTACAACACTTTCTCTTAACAGCTTGGATCATATTTGCTGTACAAGACCGTATCTTAACAGCTTGGATCATAATTGCTGTACAAGACTGTCTCTTAACAGCTTGGATCATAATTGCTGTACAAGTACAAGACTGTCTCTTAACAGCTTGGATCGTAATTGCTGTACAAGACTGTCTCTTAACAGCTTGGATCATAATTGATGTACAAGACTGTCTCTTAACAGCTTGGATCATATTGCTGTACAAGACCGTATCTTAACAGCTTGGATCATAATTGCTGTACAAGTACAAGACTGTCTCTTAACAGCTTGGATCGTAATTGCTGTACAAGACTGTCTCTTAACAGCTTGGGTCATAATTGCTGTACAAGACTGTCTCTTAACAACTTGGATCATAATTGCTGTACAAGACTGTCTCTTAACAGCTTGGATCGTAATTGCTGTACAAGACTGTCTCTTAACAGCTTGGATCATAATTGCTGTCTGCATCATGAAATCTCAAAATCGACGCTGAAAACTTTAGCATTATTATTATTAGGGAAAACACTTTAACGAACAAAGAAATTTACTAGGGCATTCTTCTTCTCAATTGACTTTTTCATGCACTTATGGGCAGGGATCGGCAACCTTTTGAAATGGAAATTCTCAGGGTTTTTTTTAAGAGCCACTAATAGTAATAGGAGTTTTGAAAACAAGATGATATAATTATACAATACTATTTGCGCATGGAACTGGAGAGCCGCATCTTGAAATCGAAAGAGCCTCATGTGGCTTACGAGCCGCAGGTTGCCGACCCCTGACTTAGGGCGATCTTGTTCTCAATTGATTATTTCATATTTTCTTGCTCTTAAGTGACAATTTCAGCCGCGTCGAGATAAATATGGATGCCAATGTCTGCTGCCACTGAACATCTTTGCATCGAATCGCATATCGCTTATCACATATGACGTATCCTGACTAAGTTTTTAACATTACAGTTACAGAAATTATTAGATAGAAATGAAACCTGATCTAATCTTATCTTATCTATACAGACGCTCCTTCTATGCAGAAGATAGTTGCGTCCATAGAACATGACAGATGATCTGTTGGCAAGTGATGCAGCATTCACAGGCCACGGCTTTGTGGGTTCCACGCATTACCCAGCCGCCTAACTACATGTAGTGTTAGGTACCCATTCGGAGCGGGGTGACTCAGGGACGCCCTAGGCCCCGGGAACAAACCCTTGCCTTCATCGGTACGACAGTCCAGTGCGCTGCCACTCGATTATCGCGTCCCCAAACCTCGAGGCTTAAGTATGGCAAACACATTTTAACATTACCCCTATGCTAATGTAGAAACAGCATTGACCATGATTGCGTC
Organism: Ampullaceana balthica; assembly: GCA_944989445.1. Classification (NCBI taxonomy): domain Eukaryota; kingdom Metazoa; phylum Mollusca; class Gastropoda; family Lymnaeidae; genus Ampullaceana; species Ampullaceana balthica. Next base: position 1,166,424 of record CALYLW010000369.1, read on the forward strand.
ATCAATCTTTCCTAACGGACCATCTCTACAGCGCCAGTCTCAACATTTATTCTTCTTCTTTCGTTATCATAGAAATATTATATGTATAGGATCTTGGAACATAATTATTATGTTCATGTGGTCTTGGAACAAAAGAAAATTATAAATGATAATATTTACGCTATTGATTGGAGAACATTCCATAGCATTAAACTTAAACAAATTTGGACACACATGACGCAGTTTGGTTATTAGATTGTTTTCCAAAATATCCCGGAGACAAATTATTATTTCTTAACTTAATATCAAATTTTAATTTTAATATATGAAAGAATTTAAAGTGACACAGACCAAAATCATTTTTTAACATGTCTGCCGCCCATGTGCTTTTATAACACGTCTGCCGCCCATGTGCTTTTGATGAAATGTGGATTTACTTCAACATGGCAAACTTTTAGTATTGCCAGACACAGACATTTTAATATCTCTGGACTTTCTACAACTAAAGTTGTGGTTACAACGCTAACAGGCTTACCCAAGATTGACCAACTCATCAAAATAAGCAGGCGTGGCCCACAAAGTACGCACTGGTCAGTTTTGTTGTACGGACAGCCCCGTCCTTAGCTGAGCCAATTGACCCTGTCACGCTGGTGCTCGTCCACTTCTAAAGAGTTAGGTCCTCCCACGTGCGGATCTAGCCAGAGCAGACGACGCGAAATGCCCATAAAACCAGCCAAACGGAACTCATTCGTCTCTCTCAAATTATTGTCACGTATGCCGTGGCAGAAGTTTCCCTGAGAAAATCTCTCAATGTCCCGTCACCAGTGTGTCTAAAAATAGAGTCAGCCTTTAATTAAACAAAGCAGGTGGAGAGTTGCCTGCCCCGAGAGCAGACGACGCATCCTTTGAAATGCCGTAGTCTTGTGATCTCACTAGTTTCATGCACCAGAACTGTCCAGAACTACATCTATTTCAAAGCTCACCGTGTATCGACCATCACATGCACCTGAACTACATCTATTTCAAAGCTCACCGTGTATCGACCATCACATGCACCTGAACTATATCTATTTCAAAGCTCACCGTGTATCGACCATCACATGCACCTGAAATACATCTATTTCAAAGCTCACCGTGTATCGACCATCACATGCACCTGAAATACATCTATTTCATATGGCAATGTTTTTTAAATGTTTTTCAGTAATATTTTTTTATATTTTAACTTAAACATTAAAATTAACATGAACTTAATAATCAACATTTCTATTTTAACTTAAACATTTAAATTAACATGAACTCAATAATGACAGGACTCGCGTGTCGTACTGTTACCACATTTAATATGGGAGACTTAAATCAACCTTAAGACCTAAAGGTCCCCTATAGTGTAAACGGGTGTATAAAACATGAGTATATAAGAAGGTAAATTTATCTACCGGACCTCTTCGTTCATTCCCTCCCCTTCATTTAGTCCTAACTTTGACCTTGATGGCACCCCTGAATGTCACGCCCACAAATGCAAGATCATCCATTTGTCGCCGTTTGTTTGTTGGTCGGTACTCCTTCGCGCTAAGCCTGAATTTTGATCTTAACCTTTTGATGGCTCTTCTCATCATAGTCCTGCACACGTATGGACATCAGACGCTCCATCCACTACTCACCCACACCGCCATGCTACAACCACCAGCCAGCACACATGAGCCAAGTGCATGCTAGACACAGCCATGCTACAACCACCAGCCAGCACACATGAGCCAAGTGCATGCTAGACACAGCCATGCTACAACCACCAGCCAGCACACATGAGCCAAGTGCATGCTAGACACAGCCATGCTACAACCACCAGCCAGCACACATGAGCCAAGTGCATGCTAGACACAGCCATGCTACAACCACCAGCCAGCACACATGAGCCAAGTGCATGCTAGACACAGCCATGCTACAACCGCCAGCCAGCACACATGAGCCAAGTGCATGCTAGACACAGCCATGCTACAACCGCCAGCCTGCACACATGAGCCAAGTGCATGCTAGACACAGCCATGCTACAACCACCAGCCTGCACACATGAGCCAAGTGCATGCTAGACAGAGCCATGCTACAACCACCAGCCTGCACACATGAGCCAAGTGCATGCTAGACACCGCCATGCTACAACCACCAGCCAGCACACATGAGCCAAGTGCATGCTAGATATGTTCCGTATTTAACGTGTACACCTCACAAAGGAGTATCGTAATATTCGGTTGACAACTTTATTTAAACCAACATATGTCCTTAGAGTTACCAGGACTAAAGTTACCTGACCTACCACGACTAAAGTTACCTGACAAACCACGACTAAAGCTACCTGACCTACCACGACTAAAGTTACCTGACCTACCACGACTAAAGTTACCTGACCTACCACGACTAAAGTTACCTGACCTACCACGACTGAAGTTACCTGACCTATCACGACCAAAGTTACCTGACCTAACACTACTAAAGTTACCTGACCTACCACGACTAAAGTTACCTGACCTACCACGACTAAAGTTACCTGACCTACCACGACTAAAGTTACCTGACCTACCACGACCAAAGTTACCTGACCTATCACGACCAAAGTTACCTGACCTATCACGACCAAAGTTACCTGACCTACCACGACTAAAGTTACCTAACCTACCACGACTAAAGTTACCTGACCTATCATCCCTAGTCTCACAACTACCACCACCATCCCTAGTTGACTACCACCACCATCCCTAGTTGACTACCACCACCATCCCTAGTTGACTACCACCACCATCCCTAGTTGACTACCATCCCCATCCCTAGTTGTCGACTGTGTTCATGTAAGCTATCAGTTCCACGAGTCTTGTGCTGTATCCCATCTCATTGTCATACCAGCTGATCAGCTTTACGAAATTATCATTCAGACTTATCCCAGCCCTGGCATCAAACAGGGAGCTGAAATATAATAAATTATCACTCAGACTTATCGTGACATCAAACGGAGAGCTGAAACAAGATACATCATTCAGACTTATCATGATATCAAACAGTGAGCTGAAATATAAACATTATCATTCAGACTTATCCCAAACTTGGTATCAAACAGAGAGCTGAAATATAATACACGAGCAACAAAGCCCGTCCAAGGACGTTCCGCTACCGTTCGGTGGCATGTTGTAACTCCCCTCCAACAGCCGTCTCGACCGGCATACATGTGCATCACGTCAAAAATACTATTCATTATAGTTAAAATAAATAACTCGTAAAAACAGAGCTTTCTGCTATACATCCCAACAAGCATAACTCAAAATAAAGTCTTGGAAGAAATACTGCAGCAAAAATAACTCGTTTGAACGTCCGCGTAAACGTGTTCAATATGATTGGCTGTTGGAGTCATATGTGTTTGAGGGACCAATCGCTATCGATGACCGCACGGAACATAGCCTTTTATTATATGGGATTATCATTCATACTTATGTTAGCCTTGGTATCAAACAGAGAGCTGAAATATAATACATTATCATTCATACTTATGCCAGCCTTTATATCAAACAAAGAACTGAAAAACAAACTATCACTCAGACTTATCATGGCATTGGTATCAAACAGGTAGCTCATACATAATACATTATCATTCATTTAACGCCATCCAGTTTTTGTGCCGTTAAAATTAAATGTTGGCTTGATGAATTAAACCCTTGGGGGGGGGGCCGTTACATTGTTACCAGTATGTCTCCACACAAACAGTTTTTACCTGTATGTCTCCCACATACAACTACAGTCGAAACCGCTTAAGTCGACGGCGTTGGGGTATGAAAAATGGCGTCGACATAACCGATGATCGAGTTAAAACGAAAACCAATATGGCGGCAAAATATTAACATGTGCTTGAAATTTCTTTATGTACATGATTAATTAGTTAGCGTTAATTAGTGATGGGATGATTTATCGGAATCGTATCGGAACCCTAATATTTCTTCACTCTTTCCTAAGTCTAAGTCTAAGGTTGTAATGACCGTTCGTTTTTAAGGACCGTTTAAAATTTAAATATAACCATAACCATTGTTCCCATTCAGGAAAACGGGAAAAAGTCGGGAATTCTTAAAAATAAATTCTCGGCCTTGAAAGTCGGGAAAAGTTATGACTAATCGGGAATTTATATATATATATATATATATATATATACACACATGTATATATATTTATGCCGAAGTAAAGGACTTTGATTACGTCTCTTTCGTGTTTCGATTCCATTTATTTAATGAAAAATAAGGTACCAGTTTATAATTGTCTGCGCATGCGCTAAAAGGTCAAAGTTTACGCTTCGCCGTGTCACAGTCGCATCAGCGAATTTAAAATACAAATAAACAAATCAATATGGTTATTTTAAGTTTAATGCTTTACTTTTGATGTATATATATTTATGCCGAAGTAAAGGACTTTGATTACGTCTCTGTCATGTTTCGATTCCATTTATTTAATGAAAAATAAGTTACCAGTTTATAATTGTCTGCGCATGCGCTAAAAGGTCAAAGTTTACGCTTCGCCGTGTCACAGTCGCGTTTGCCTTCGTATCAGCGAATTTAAAATACAAATAAACAAATCAATATGGTTATTTTAAGTTTAATGCTTTTGACGTGCAGAATATCTGTTACTTAACCATCAGAACGTTCTCGAATTTCCTCAGTCAATCAAACTTGTAATATAAATAAAACTATTGTGACCTTGACCGTTGATCACAGCACGCTGTGGGCTGTGTGTACTGTGTTAATCAGAAATGATTTCATTTCATCGTCACGCGCGTGTTAGTGTCACAGTCACGTTACTGGTAACAAAGCAACAACAACAAACTTTTAAAAGAATAATAATTTATTAATTTTTTTATTTAATTATATAAAAACCACCGTCGATTCCCGATACAAACCTTTATTTCAACCGACGAAAATCGAGCTAACCAAGTTAAGTTGCAAATTTGGCCATCTTTTGTGCTCGAGATAATAGGTTTCGGCGACTTAAAAATCGAATTAGCCGATGACAAAATGCAAAGACAAAGAGAGAATTTGGCGGTTCCAATAAAAAAAACGTCGACATAAGAGGGTGGTCGAGCTAACCGAGCTCGAGGTAAGTGGGTTCGACTGTATTACCTGTATGCCTCCTTCCACATAATAGTTACCTATATGTCTCCCCAACATAACTGTTACATATATGTCTCTCCACATACAATTGTTACCAGTATGTCTCCCCACATACAATTTTTACCAGTATGTGCCCCACACAATTTTGACCTGTATGTCTGCCCACAAAGTTATTACATGTCTGTTTCCCCACACACAATTGTTACCTGTATGTCTCCCCACACATAGCTATTACCTATATTACTAGCCACACACAGTTGTTACCTGTATGTCTCCCCACACACGTCTGAAGACACAATATCGTCCTCTGTATATCCAATGATCCCTTTCATGTCTCCCTCAGATGAGGCCTTAATGAGGCTCTTGATCAGCTCGTAGTCAGCTCCTGAGGCAGGATATTATTATGTATTAGCTATGGATGGTGGTGTTATATGGGTTGTACATGATATATTTATATGGTTTGTGCATGATATATTTATATGGTTTGTACATGATATATTTATATGGTTTGTACATGATATATTTATGTGGTTTGTACATGATATATTTATTTTATAAATACGGTTTGTACATGATGTATTTATAAATACGGTTTGTACATGATATATTTATAAATACGGTTTGTACATGATGTATTTAAATGGGTTGTTCATTATATATTTAAATGGGTTGTACCTAATATATTTATGTGGGTTGAAGGTGGTATTATTAGGAGGGTTGTACATGTCTCACCTTTCACTAGTCTGAGAGTATAGACCTGTTGTCTCACCTTTCTCTAGTCTGAGAGTATAGACCTGATGTCTCACCTTTCACTAGTCTGAGAGTATAAACCCGATGTCTCACCTTTCTCTAGTCTGACCGTCAGGTCCACCACCGACACATTGGGGGTTGGCACCCTAAACGCCATGCCGGTCAATTTGCCGTCCAGCTCGGGGATCACTTTACCCACCGCCTTGGCCGCCCCCGTGGAGGAGGGAATGATGTTTTGTCCGGCGCCCCGACCTGTGGAAAATAGTAGAATAAAAACTTTATTGATGCTCTCTTAAACATTACGACGCATCAAGTGCCTATTGCTCACCATCTCAAGACAATTGGTTGTGTTCTTATGTTTAGTTACAGAGTCAAGCTTCTCCATCCAACTACACCACCAACCTCCCCCCAAAATCTACTGCACCAACCTCCCCAACCTCCCCACAAACTACAGCACCAACCTCCCCCACAAACAACAGCACCAACCTCCCACACAAACTATAGCACTAACCTCCCAAACATCCTGACAAAATACCACACCAATCTCCCAAGCTACTCCACAAACTACAGCACCAACCTCTCAAACCTCCCGCACAGACTACAGCACCAACCTCCCCAACCTCCCCCACAAACTACAGCACCAACCTCCCTCACAAACTACCACACCAACCTCCTCGCCAGTCCTTGGAGCTCGGTCCATCCACAGTTTTCTGTGTAGCTGTCGTGGCGTGGACAGTGGTCATGAGTCCTGAAACACAAAAATTGTCTTTATTATAATATTTGTACACTGACATTTGAGGACATACCACAACCTTTTTTTGACTCTGTCATTTAGTGTCGTATTACATAAAATCGGTTGCAAAACTGGCTTGGGAAAATACTTGAAGTCAAATTTCCAGTGCTTTAGAATTGAAAATCAATCGCGAGATTTGTTCTGATGTTCATTGTAGTTCAAATATTCTTCAAATATAGTTCAAACTTTTAAAAATATTTTGTTTCCGAAACGCAAGAGTGAAAACATAAAATAATTTGTGATTTGATGGAAATTTAATTAATCGGCATCCTTCCGTCTCGCAAGACGATGGTGCAGCACCGTTGGTCTGGGTTGCATTTCCTCGTGTGGCTGTGCAGTCCTATCTTTGAGTGGCAGGCTTTACCACAGCTTTTGCACACGAGTTCTGTGCTTCCCAATGGTACGAGGAGAATGTGTGTCTTGGGCCAAAGTGATTTTCTTTTTCAAGCTGATTTGCAGACCAAATTCTTTGCAGGCGTTGGAGAAGCTTGACACGAGTTGTTGCAAACCAGTTTCTGTGTGTGCTATCAGTGCCGCATCATCCGCAAAGAGTAGCTCACGAAATAGGATATCTGTCGTTTTGGTTTGGGCTCGGGGGTGGGCACTGTTGAAAAGTCCTCCATCAGGTATGGTGTGCAACCAGATTCCATCACTGCTATCTTTGAATGCGTATGCAATCCAGAGAAGAATGTTGCGAACAGTTTTGGTGCAGAGTACACAACATTTTTTAACTCCCCAGCTGACTGGAAAGGCTTCTGACGTAGCTGCATCGATTTGCACTGCACCCTGCATATTTTCATGGAACTGTCTGATGAGGGCGAGTAGATGTGGGGGACAGCCGATTTTTTCCAGGTTTTGTAATAGCCCGTTTCGACTGACTAAATCAAAGGCTTTCGTAAGATCCACAAATGCAATGTATAGTGGCATCTGCTGATCTCTGCATTTTTCCTGGAGCTGCCGTATGGAGAACACCATGTCTATGGTAAACCACCAGCCCGGAAACCACAATTAGATTCTTGATAAACTCGGGAGGCTAAACTCTGTAATCGTGTTAGTATGACACGGGAAAAGGCCTTTCCTACAATACTAAGGAGTGAGATGCCGCGATAGTTATTGCAGTCACTTCTATCGCCCTTGTTCTTAAATAGTGCCACTATATTTGCATCGTTTAGTTCCTGTGGGATGGAGCCATGTTCCCAGCAGAGGAACATAAGCTCGTGCAAAGGTTGGAGTAAAGCTGTCTTGCCACTCTTTAGAACTTCTGGTGGTGTGCCATCATTCCCATGGGCTTTTCCACAAGCTAGTCTGTCAATTGCTTTGTTCAGCTCTTCCTGTGTGGGCGCGACATCAAGTTCTTCCATGGGCGGTATAACGGTTATGTCATCTAGAGCGGTGCTGGAGACTGTGGTAACTGTTGAATACAGTTACAGATAATGCTCAACCCACCGTTTTAGCTGTCCTGCCTGGTCTTGGATAATATCTCCACTTTTGGACTTTATGGGGGCAACTTTGGACGTCAAAGGGCCAGTTGCTTTTTTTATTTTTTTCGTTAATGGCTTTGGCATTTCCCATGTCTGCAGCTGTCTTTATGATGGATTCCATGTTTCCGTGAGATTTTAAGCCAATGTAATTTATTGCTGATGTAAAAATGGTGTCTCTGAGATGGGTCCATTTGGATCTCAATGTTGACGTACGTGGACATCTTTGAGAGACCCGCATGCACTTTGTCAGTGAACAGCTGCGTTTTCACAGGGTCTTTCATGCAGAAGGTGTTGATGCGTGGACATCCCCTTTTCTTGGTGTGGTACGAGTTTTTCCTCATTATTCGTACCTTGCTGGCCACAAAGGAGTTATCCGAACTTAATTATTGGATATGAATCGATAAAAAGTGTGGAATTTAATGAATTGTGATCCTAAAATGTGTGTGTGTGTGTGTGTGTGTGTGTGTGTGTGTGTGTGTGTGTGTGTGTGTGTGTGTGTGTGTGTGTGTGTGTGTGTGTGTGTATCTGTGTGTGGGGTGTGGTTATGTGTGTGTGTGGGGGGGTGTGGGACAAGATACCAATGAGTTCAGTTTCAGCAGTATTACAATCAGATTGAAATAAGTCATGTATGTGTGTATATGTGTGTGTGAGTCTATGTAAGTGTGTACGTGTGTGTTTATGGGTGTGTTTGTTTTTGTGTGTTTTTATGTGTGTGTTTCTGTGTGTATTTGAATTGCATGACCCCAGGTCACATGATACATTTAACATCAAAGACTATTCCCCAGTGAGATCCAACTAAGACAATCAATCCACTTATAAATGGAAGGAAGGGGAAAGACCTTAAGAACGAAAGAGATAGTGGTACAAAGATAGAGAGTGGAAGGCAGACACACAGACAGAGAGATAGAGTGATACATATATACAGGGGCGTAGCTAGGGATTTGTAGGGATTTGGGGGCCCGGGGGGCTTGGCCCCTTTTGGGGGCCCTGGATACATGGCGGTGGCGTAATATTTAATGTAAAAAAAAATTCGTACACTCCTTTGGGGCCCCCCCTCAAGCGGGGGCCTATGTCTTTTTGAATTTGGACCCCCTCCCCGTGCCCTAGCTACGCCACTGCACACACACACACACACATATATATATATATATATATATATAAATATATATATATATATATATCGAGAGAGAGAGAGAGAGATAGGAGTAGGATAGAGAGAGCAAGAGAGAGAGAGAGATAGAGAAAATGTGCCACTGACCTTCCACTATCCCGAAGTTGTCGTGAATAACTTTGGCTAACGGCGCCAAACAGTTGGTGGTACACGAGGCGTTGCTCACTACCAACAGATCTGACGTGTACTTTGTGTGGTTGACCCCCATCACAAACATCGGAGCGTCCGCCGATGGAGCTGAGATGATGACCTTCTTGGCTCCCCCCTGAAGAGTAACAATGACGTCACGTACCAGTATATGACCATGACATAAACATGGGCACAAAAGAGAGGGGGGGGTGCTCTCTGTCATTGCTTTGTCAAACATTATCTTAAACTGACAATCCTGTTCATAAGATGTCTAAGTTAGTCGGGTTAAGATAAGGCTTACCCCAATATGAGCTTTGGCCTTGTCTATGGTCGTAAAGACTCCGGTCGACTCCACCACGTAGTCCACACCCCACTGACCCCATGGTATGCTGCTGGGATCCTTTTCGTTGGCCACTTTGATCTCTCGGCCGTTGACCACAAGTTTTCCATCCGACGCTGAAACTTCTCCGTTAAAAGTTCCATGTGTGGAGTCGTATCTGCGAGGTAAGTTTAGATGTGTAGTAATAAAGTGGCTCAGCCAAATAAATGTAAGAAATGAGCTCAAACAATAAAATGTATGGAGTGAGCTCAAATAATGAAATGTATGGAATGAACTCAACCAATGAAATGTAAGAAATGAGCTCAACCAATGGAATGCACGTAATGAGCTCAACCAAAGGAATGTATGGAATGAGCTCAACCAATGAAATGTATGGAATGAACTCAACCAATGAAATGTAAGGAATGAACTCTAACCAATGAAATGTAAGGAATGAACTCAACCAATGAAATGTAAGAAATGAGCTCAACCAATGTAATGTAAGAAATTAGCTCAACCAATGGAATGTATGGAATGAGCTCACAAAAACTCAACAAAGGCGTGTGCTATTTTTGAATGTTTTTATTTAAAATTACTTTAACTAAGCCTTTCATTTTCCGTTATGATCTTTGTGCCTGTTACTTACCATATTGTTCACCGTAGAAGGCTCACTTGTTCTCCCCCCAAAACTGGGAAATGTAACTTATGTAAAAGTAAAAAATTATAAAATAAAATTGTTTGAAAGATTAATTTTTTTTATTTTTTTTTAAATTTATTTTTTATCATTATTTTTTTTTGGTGGCCGGAAAAGTCAATTATGGAGTCACTGGAGACTGTGCTATTGTAAATATTTATATAATTTGAGGAAACATGAGCACAACGACTTCAGGACACTTTAAGCTTAAAATTTAAATTAATTATGTAGTATGTAGCTAGGGGGGAGGATTTTTTTAAATATTGAGAATCGTTTATATACGAGACATAGCTAAAAGTGTGTTCATTATTATACGCACCTCGCGACAGACTAGCATAAACATTTACATGCTACATAGAAATAATCTAAAAATTCATTAATTTAATTACAGTACATCCGATCGCTCTGAATTTTTTTGTATAGATCATTTTTCTCGTCGCCACGAGTCTGCCTGCAAAATTTCAGCCCAGGGTACCGGGAAGTGGGTTAAAAATGGATCCAAAGTTTTAGCGACAAGCTAGCAGACGCTACGAGTTAACATAAAGGAATTAAAAATTCATAATACCTCCGGAAGTCGAACTCCATGATTTCCGAAAATCCGATTCAACCAATGGAATATGGGGAACGGGCTCGAAAAATGAAATGACCAATGACCCCCTTTCCAGTCCATGATGGACTATGGGGCAAGTGATGTAGCGTTCACAAGTTTATAGCCACCACTAACTAGCAGGGGAATGTGTGGCCAGCACAATGCCCCAGGGGCTTTTGCCAGTACCTGGGCTCGGACCCGCACTCGGGGTCTGCCTCAGATCAATAGTCCAAATCGCTACCACTTAGACCATCGCGCCCCCCAGCTCGAAAAATAGAATGTAAGAATTTGCTTTGACAAATACCAGATGGAAATATTACTTATTGAATATGCGTTGAGCAATGAAACTATACTAGTCTTTATTGCGCCGTGTGCAACCACATGCAAATTTAAACGTGTCAGACAGCATCGCTGTCCAATACTCTTTTAAATACGAGGTGCACCTTCGTTTTATGTCAATGCCAATGATGTTTCACCACCATGGGCATATCTGGGTGTGTCAACTTAATTGATTTCAACACCATACCATGTCTTTGTAGGTCAACTTACTTGATTTCAACATCGGGCCATGTCTGGTTGAGTCAACTTACTTGATTTCAACACCAGGCCATGTTTTGGTAAGTCAACTTACTTGATTTTAACACCAGGCACCAGGACATGTCCTGGTGAGTCAACTTACTTAATTTCAACACCATGGCCATATATTGGTTGGTAAACTTACTTGAACATGTACACCATGTACTCCAGATCAATGAACGGGTCATTGATGGCCAGTACGGACAGTCCCTTGGCTAGTGCCGCCCTCAGAACAATCCTGCCGATCCTCCCGAAACCGTTGATGCCTATATTGGGGCCCATGTTGTTTTAGGCAAAGTAGTTGGGATTCGCGGATCTATAGATGTGCTCTGAGCCAAAATGCCATACCAATGACACACTTCCTGTTGACGTCAAGGCACATTCGACAGTCGTCCACGTTTGGGCTAGAGATTATTTGATATTTTTATTTTTGAAAAAGACAAAACATTTTAAATAATTTTTTTTTAATCTTTGATTTGATTTTATATCAGATTTTAAAATTTAAAAATAAATTTTCGCTCATACTTGTAGAATAACTAATTGTGAGTGCTAACTATAAAGAATCAGAAATTTATTTTATTTTAATTATAAAAGTATTTTCAAGTACTTTATTTAAAATATCTTTACTTCAAGCATACGAATGTATTTTTTTTTCCTTATCGGATATTACAATTTTTTAACAATTGATTTTTAAAATTTGCCGATAAACTTTTCAAATTTATCACAAAAATAAAATTATGTTTTCTTTCTATTTCACATTAGTTAAGACATCTATTTTAAATAATTTTTAAAAATAATTTTAAAGTGAAATACATCTTTTGGATATGGTGTCAAAATCGTGCCCCATCCTTTTCCTTACTCCCTCCTCTTCCATACTCCCTCCTCTTCCATACCCCCTCCCCTTCCCTACCCCCTCCTCTTCAATACTCCATCCTCTTCCCTACTACCTCGTCTTCCATACCCCCTCTTCTTCCATACCCCCTCCCATACCGGGAAGCACAAATCCAAGATATGCTACTGTCTGAAATGCTCGTTTTGATGGCATTAATAATTCTCATTACAACATCATTCCCGCGACATTTTGGAATTTTCCGATATCTTCATGTATAACAAATTAAACTTGAAAGTTTTCAAGAAAATTAATTTTCTATATTTATATCGGGTTTGCCAATCGGAGTACGTGTAGGCTTTCAGGTGTAAATTTTATTGGGAAATCTTAAGTTGTTTTTCTTTTCTTCTAAATTCATATTATTTCTAATGTAGCTTAAAAGCAAATCAACACGTTAAACATGAAACACGTGGACTGTTGAGAGCTTAAATTCTTCCAGACGGACCGCATTCCCGACAATTAATATCAAGCGCCTCTCGACTCCTCCTCAGAACTGCTCACTAAATCTATTTATATTCCCACCCTCACGCCCCTCCATCCTCTCCCGGACTTTCCACCCCCAGCCCGGCCACCACTCTCTCTACCTCCTCATTTCTCGCTCACGTTTCCGTGGCCGTGATAACCCTCCCATGACCCTGTCACTCCAGATCTTCACGCCGACTGCCTGGTGGGGACTTGGCGCACGTCACGTGGGGCTACCCCCCTCACCCCACCTCGATCGTCGCGCTAGCCCCCCCCCCACCCTACACAAACATTTCTGGCGGACGACTCCTGGTACCACTTCCCCGCCCGAGAGTCCGCCGTACCTAGTCCAGGGGAGCCGCATCCTTGAGAAATGACCCATGCTTTTATCACAAGTCTATGAAATGTTGTGAGTGGTTTTAATCAGGAATTATCTGACTGTCAAAGAATTAGCTCCCTTGTATCTTGGACATTTCGTGCACAAATGTGGGGGAGGGGGGATTCATTCAACGTGTGTGGTTTCTTAACAACGACGAAAGTTTTTTTTTGTTTTTTAAAAAAATTACCTGTGGTTTCCTTTTAGTCTTCACCAAACCCTTCCAAAAGACTTCACCCCACCACCTTTAAAATGATCTCTCTGTTTCCATCAAATCAACGTCCAATTAATTTATGTTTTCATTAAAAACTGTATTCATGTATTTTATTACATTTTTAATATATGGAATGATTGAACAAAAATTAAAACAGACACAACGTTATTAGTCTCCATTCTATTCATAAAGAAAGTACTAACACCAAATCATCAACGTTCTTTTGAAAAGCAGTATAATTTGTATGTGTCTGATCTTTCTTTACGCACAATTTAATTTAATTGCTTTGTTGTTGTTTTTTCGTTGTTGTTTTTGTTTTGTTTGTTGTTGTTTTTTTGAGGGGGAGGTGTTTGGTTGTTTTGGTTGTTTTCAGAGTGTTGAACTATTTTAAGTTAGAGAATACTACAGCTATAAAGACTGCCAATGTCAGGACTGACTGACTGACTCGGGTACGTTCTTTTCATATCTTGAGCGTGTTTTGTGCGCAATATATAAAATTTAAAAATTGCCCCTGTAAGAAATATTTTATTTTGTGTTACAGGAATTTCAATACTGTTGTTTTTAACAACTCTGTGGAAGAGAACGTTGGTGCCGGATTAAGAAAATTAACAAAATGAGATACATTTAGATTGAGTTACGGGCTCTTCAATTAAATTTAATGAGATCGAAAATAGAACAATGCTACCGTAATTTTCAAGGTTTTATATTTATCTTATTTCATCACTAGAAATTGATAAAATGGCCAAGGCATAGAATAATTATTTTAGGCTACGTAATTTACGATAGATTAAAAGTTTTGAGATTTAATTTTGTTCGAAAATGTTGCGTTGAAAATGTTAAGTAAAAACTGTATAAATATGTAAGTACACTGATGACACATCTATTTCCTTTTCGAGTTGTCACAATAAAACAAAATTACGGCATTAATTTTTGCCATCGGATGGCATCACAATTCGTACACATAACAGCCTATAACTTCATAGGCTTTTTGTAATCAATATCCAAGTGGATAAAAACTTAAAAAGCATTCGATTTTCGCCATCATTTGATGTTATCGTATTTTGCACTCAATGCATCACAAAAATTCAGATTTTATTTTAAATATAAATTCGCTATAGAACAAACACACGAGTCATTGAATTATTTGAGATAAGGCCGCGGACCAGTTGAAATTTAAACGCGGACCGCATTTAGCCCGTGGGCCGGACCCCTGGTGTAGACGGAATGAAAAGTTAAAGAAATGATATAGTTCAGGGTGGGGAAGCAGTATCCAGTACCTAGCTCGATAGAAAGGGAGAGAGAAAGAGAATGAGATATAGAAAATGGAGAAAGAGAGAGAGAAGGGGTGGAAAGAGAGGGGAGGGAGGAGAGTTTGGGCTCAGCGAGCTTTAAACTTTATTTATTTTTAAAAACAGGATAAAAGTAAACATTAAACACATTCGTAATATATTGTAAACAAACAATGACATGGAATTCTACGGCCCGTACGATGCGTTACTTTAGAAGGCATCCCGTAGGCCGTAGGTCTTGTCTTCCGAGGAATTGGACATTTGCGACTTGTGTAGAAACCTTTGTTTCATGTCAAATTGTGTTTGTTCATTTTGATATAAATCGTGCGGGCTCACGATACGTGCTATAATTAGACTGACCACGGACAAGGAAAGAGCACTCCTTTTGGTCTCTAATTCCCCGAAATAAAAACAACTCACCATTGTCTCCCCTTGAGGCCGTTTTATCGCCTCGGTTTATTTAACCTTTTTATTTGGTGCCCCAAATCTCAACAGATGCCCTCACCAGTTGTCTTCCCCTTCTTGTTAACATTTCCACGGCTACGACTCCGCGTCTTCTAATCAACCACGCACTCCGCTGGGATGGTGCCTCGTCAGATACCACAGCGATGACCCACATCTATTTCAGGTGGTGACGTCCACTTATAGAAAATTGTGTACATTAATTAAACACCTCGCTCATCAATGTATCACTGTATGCTGTACCCAGGGCGTGGTCTGTGCGCTAATTGAGGTGGGGTAGAGGTGGGA
The DNA here is from genome assembly GCA_944989445.1 of Ampullaceana balthica. Lineage (NCBI taxonomy): Eukaryota > Metazoa > Mollusca > Gastropoda > Lymnaeidae > Ampullaceana > Ampullaceana balthica. Next base: position 1,182,023 of record CALYLW010000369.1, read on the forward strand.
GAGAGACGGGGGGGGGGTATTAGGTGTAGCTAAAGAGAAGTCCAATCGTGATAAAGATTGACCTATCGACTCAGGAGGAAGTAAACAACAGGTCTTTGAGAAATACGATGATTATTTGTTGAGCTGACGTGCACAGTTGCTGGAACAAAATAAAGTTATTGAATTGTCAAGGGTGGGCACGAGAAAGACGCAACTAAACAACAAAATAAAGTTATTGAATTGCCACCGGTGAGCCTGAGAAAGAAGCAACAAAACAACGAACGCATAGTTAAAACAAACATAAACAAAAAGATATACGACAGTAAACAAAACTTACTGGCAGTGTGTGTAGCCCCCACGACATCAGTCAGGAAGAGTGGGACAAAGCTGGGACAGAGTTGGGACAAGAATGTGAACCAGAGAGGGACAAGAGTGGTACCAGAGATGGACAAGAGTGGGACAAGAGAGGGACATGGTTTTATGGGAGAAAAGGGACGAAGAGGACAGTGCCAGGTGTCATGACTCGTCGTTAAAAACAATAAAGGGCTGTCACAGGTGTACAAGCAGCTGTCACAGGTGTACAAGCAGCTGTCACAGGTGTACAAGCAGCTGTCACATGTGTACAAGCAGCTGTCACAGGTGTACAAGCAGCTCTCACAGGTGTACAAGCAGCTGTCACAGGTGTACAAGCAGCTGTCACAGGTGTACAAGCAGCTGTCACAGGTGTACAAGCAGCTGTCACATGTGTACAAGCAGCTGTCACATGTGTACAAGCAGCTGTCACAGGTGTACACGCAGCTGTCACAGGTGTACAAGCAGCTGTCACAGGTGTACAAGCAGCTGTCTCTGATGTACCAACAATAAATTTCCGTCAATGATGTACACGACTCGTGAATTCCCGGCACTGGACGGTGAAGTTATTCGTGTATTTAAAACATGACATAAGTTATCTTTGAAGTGAAGCAGCCCTGATTTTCATTGAGCCCTTCCGCGCTAGTCGAAAGACAAGAGACTACAGTGCAGCGTTTCTTTGTCATTATCTTGAGACACTTCGCCCAGAGGTAAGGATGCGACGCTTTCGATCAGATGTAAGATACAGACGTCAATTACAGAACCCGGGGACACAAACACAGCAAGCAAACCTTTCAACTACCTGTTAAATTTGGTCTCTACCCAAAGGAGAATCTCTCACCTCCACGTGGCTAGTTGCACAACAAAAGGGTTTTATCCTTTCTCAAACGGGAAACGCAAATCGTAGCGTTATTATTTTTAGACAACGTTTTTCTGCATAAATATAGAAGTAGCGATGAGTTTGCAAATAAATAATAAAGTTGTAAATATAATGTTGTCTTGGTCAATTTCACTTAGCTGAATCAAAATTTAACGCGTCTCTCAGAATACACGGACATTTGATTAATACTTCAATGAAACTGGTCCAACTGAATGCCTCGGGTGTTGCTTTTAATAGATTTCCACCATCTTATGACAAGGCCTCTTCAGAATACATCCATGGCTGACTTAAAACATAATACATATCTAGAAAAAAGTATAAAACAAGTAGGTATCGTAAAACTGGTTGATAGATTTCCTTTCGGCAATGTTAGAAGACTGTTATGACCCTCTGCTTGTAAGCAGTTTTATTGGATCCTTTTGTCATGTGTTGACATTATATTTGTACTTGTAAAAAACGACTTAGAGCTGGTCCACACCTTGTCTTAATTTATCACCTGTCATCCTCGAACTAAAAAGCCGCGTGCTGATCGCTAAGCCAATCTCTCTATTTCTGCCAGCAATCACATCAAAGTTCGCTGTCATCATCACCTGGCCAACGAATGGTCGGAAGTGTCGAAGGGTGGGGGTCGGGGTGGGGTTGGGTGGGTATTCCCCTTCCCCCCATTCAGGAGGTTATCCTGTCAAAATAAATGAACATGGTGACCCCAAAAAATGTGCAACGAAAACATTCCGTTGTTCTGCCCTCTGATCCTTGGTCTACTGGGACAATTAGGATTTCAAGTTCTAGGCTTTAGGCGGAGAACTCATCTTGAAAATATTGTGATTTGATGAGGAGGGTGTCGGGTTTTAGGGGTGTCTGACGAAGGGATGGGGCTGGGGGCGTCGGAAAAGTGGTGTTATAGGTGTGTGACAAAGGGTTGTGGGTGAGGGCGTCGGAAAAGTGTTGTTAGAGGTGTGTGGCCAACGGGTTTAGGTGAGGTTGTCGTAAAAGTGGTGCTAGAGGCGTGAGACGAAGGTGCGTAGGTGAGGTATCGGTAAGGGGTGTGCCAAAGTTGATCTGTCGGAGTTGTAGAGCCGGCGTAGAAAACAAGATTTTCAAATATTAGAATGAAGCATTGAATTGTCGGTACAAACACGCGTACAAGTGGACAAAGCAGACAAGTCACTGGCCGTTAGCCCGGCACTAGCAACTAAGTTCTCTGACTTCCTAGCGATATCATTTTCCAGAAAATCATAGCGTTAAATGGGAATCCGCTCTATTATTTGTTGTGTGATAAATTTATGAGGGTGGTGTTAGCTGAAAGTCTGGTTATTCCAGGGGAGGCAATCCCAATAATTATCAAGTTGTCTACCTTGTCAACACGTGACTTACAAACGTCTGTTCCGGATATCCGGTTACCAAACCAAAAAAATATTTGCGAGTGGCCGAAGATTTATTTCCCGTTCTCTTACATTCCATATCGTTTCACTGTTTATGATGTCAAGAAGTCAAATTCGCGGGGGGAAAACTAAGAAACTGCATGGGTGAAATTATACACCAGCGCTATTTATACGGCCGGGCGTGCTATTGATACGACCGGCGGTACTCAGTCTCAGGAATTGTGGCTATCGCGACGGGTGGGTACAAAGCGGGGACACGCGTGAACGTATGGTATAAGCATGAGGACCGGAGACGACATTGAAGGGGGGAGGGAGGAGTGTGGAAATACCAAATTATACGACACAGCGGCGTGGGAAAGGGGTGGGGATCATGATGGTGGGCTACGTTCCCGGCCATATGCCATTTATCATAGTAAAGAGAAAGTACAAGAGCTGTGACAGAGGCGGAATTTAGGGTTATGGAGACGAGGGTAGTGCACCGCACCTGATGGGGCCACACTATTGAAGATTCTTTGCGGTGTTAAGGTCCACTCCTTTGAGACCCTGAAACTCTCCTCCCTTCACTGCTAAGGCCCCCCCCCCTGATTATGACTTGACTGTGTGATAAAAAGTTAAAATAACACAAAATAAACACTTATTCGAAACATCTATGGCTCCTAATAACCATAACATCTTGAATGGGCCTTTAGCGCATCTATAGGATAAATATTTATTTTTTATATTCACTGACCGCGCATCTTCATAATTTATGTTAATTTGTGCTGATGACCTGTGGGAATAACCCGGCGTGTTACATTTGACTGGGGGAGGGTGGATATCCACACTGTCCTCCAATTCAGTTTTTTGTGTATCGCTGGAGGAGTGTCGTGAATAGGGGAGGGGAGGGAGGAGGCAGAAATGGCGACTCATATTTTTGTAGGTTGGGGAGAAATCGCGAGAAATTAATGTCACACTGACAGGATATTTCAAGTCAAACTTTGAAAAGTCAACTATATAGATGACTTGTTGACCTGTTATACATTTGGTAACTTGTTGACCTTACTGAGAGCTGACCTGTCAAAGGTCCTTTCAATACCAAGTTACGGGTAGTATGAAAAAGAAATATTTCAATAGCTGTTGAGGTAATGCCTCCTGATTTGAACTTGAACTTTCCCTTAACCCGTTGTTGGGTCGTTGGGCCACCATCGTGAACTGCTCACTAAACACACACGCCATTTGTCCCGGTCCTGTGCTACCCTTTGAGAGTCGCTGAATGACAGGTCGGTCCACTCTTTGATATCGTCCTACCATCTCTTCTTTTGTCTGCCTCTTTGCCTTCCTCCCTGGACTGTGCATTGTAATATAGTTTTTGCGAGACCTCCTGACTTGGGCCGAGCAAATTAGCTACCCCTTCAAAGACAAAGGATTATGTTAACCAAAAATACTAACCACGGATATAAATAAACAATCCATATATAGCGACTGCTGCACCCGCCGCGACTCTCTCACTTTCTTTGCACCTTCCGGAGCAAATGTAGGCTATTTTGAATGTACTAACGTCATTGGTAGTCTGTTTATGATACCAAGTGTTATTTATAAAGTCATTTGTTGTCTGTTTATGACACCAAGTGTTATTTATAAAGTCATTGGTTGTCTGTTTATGACACCAAGTGTTATTTATAAAGTCATTGGTTGTCTGTTTATGAAACCAAGTGTTATTTTTAGCGTCATTGGTTGTCTTTTTATGACACCAAGTGTTATTTATAAGTTCATTAAATGTCTGTTTATGATACCAAGTGTTATCTATAACGCCATTGGTAGTCTGTTTATTACACCAAGTGTTATTTATAAGTGCATTAATCAAATGTCTGTTTATGATACCAAGTGTTATTTATAACGTCAATGGTAGTCTGTTTATGATACCAAGTGTTATTGATAATGGTATTGTCTGTTTATAACACCGAGTGTTTTTTAATGACATCATTGGTTGTCTGTTTATGATATGTTATTTATAACGTCGTTGGTTCGCCATTAATGACGCCTTGTATATAAGTGACGTCATTCACCACCGAGTTCATTGTGGTCCAAGGCGCATGCCCGGAACAACACGGGGCGCGACTTGTAACAATAACCGTGATTAATGCCCTTGGTGACACGTTGGTAAAACAAAACGAACAAAAAAAATAATGAACAGCAATGTCATATTGATGAGGACATACGAGATGAACAGCCATGCCATATTGGTGGTGACAGACGAGATGAACAGCCATGCCATATTGGTGGTGACATACGAGATGAACAGCCATGCCATATTGGTGGTGACATACGAGATGAACAGCCATGCCATATTGGTGGTGACATACGAGATGAACAGCCATGCCATATTGGTGGTGACATACGAGATGAACAGCCATGCCATATTGGTGGTGACATACGAGATGAACAGCCATGTCATATTGGTGGTGACATACGAGATGACACAAACTTGATGTCGTTAGTTGATGTTGGATGTTTGGTAGGAGGTACGTGGCGTTACGAAGGTGAGCTGTGATGGGGTGAGGGGAGGGCAGAATCCGCAGATGCTTGGGTAGGGTGATGACAAAATTCGGCTCATTCGGGGTATGTTATTGAAAGTAGTCTTGTCCCACACAATCCCGCTACTCACGTGAGCCTCGATTGCGGACATCAGTCGTGCGCTGTTAGCACAAGTGCACACGTGTGACATCATTTGCACACAGTAATTCTTCATAATTCCCAAATAAAATTGTCTTCTGAAAATATCTATCTCAATACATCTCGCGCTCTGTTATACCTTTCTCTCTTACTTTCTCAAGCTATCTGTTAAACATTTCTCTCTTACTTTCCCTCGCTTTGTATACCTTTCTCTCGCGTTTTTTATACCTTTTCTTTACCCTTTGTATCTCTCAATTTCTATACCGCTTTCTCCCCCCCCCACCCTCTCTCTCTCTCGTTTTCTCTCATTTATTCCCAGTCCATAACCTTCTCACTTTCTTGAGTAAACGCAGTGCAATATGAAACCTTGTAGCGGGTTCATTTGTTGAATTCTCTCCCAATCTTAGAATGAGTTTCTAAGATACCAACCTCCCCGCCGTTTCGTGTTTTTAAGAAGAAAAAATAAAAGTGTTGCCTTTAAATGATCCTTATGAAACTAATCTCATTAATCCTAATCTACTTAACCCACCCAGGGCTCATCTCTTCCGCCCACACGAAATACCCCCTCCCGCCCCCCCCCTCACTTTCCAAGTTAATCCCAAACGAATCTACAAAACCAGGTTAGATACCCGCTTGGGACTCGTGGGGGCCATCTCTAGCCGAGGCCAGTGAGGACACGGGCGAGGGCGGGGGGTAGGGGTGGGGGGCCGGGCCGCCCCCAATGGCGTGGAGTCAACAGGTGGACCCCAGGCAAGACGAGCGAATCAGGTTCCAGCTCTAAGGTAACTCTTGTGGTCGAGCCAACGGGCCGGCGATAAACAGTTGTCGTCGATACCTGTCTGTGACAAGACATTCGTACTGGGATCACTGTTTGTCCTGTCTGTGACAAGACATTCGTACTGGGATCACTGTTAGTCCTGTCTGTGACAAGACATTCGTACTGGGATCACTGTTAGTGTTTGTTTAACGTTTTCCCGTGGACATTCACTGTAAAGCGCGGCCAGGAGTTGGAAGAAAAGAAGAAAAAAAATATCTACTGCAAATAATTCAAACACCAATCTTTGCCAGTGAATGTTTCAGCTTTTGTTTCATTGATATTCTGTTACTTTCTAGAAACAAATTTCGTCAAAATAACGGAATAAAAAGTGCACGATAATTTACGAGCGAAATTCGGAGCTCAAATTTAAAAGTAAGTAAATTGCATGCTGGGAACAACGTCAATTGTTTTATTAGTTTCTTGATTTTAAATACGTTACCTTTCCACCCCCTCCCCCAAGCATTAAAAAATGTTAATAATAATAATTTGGTGACAGAGACAATGGACATAAGTCAAGCCACATATATTTATGTGATTAAAATGATACATTTATTTTCGAGATCTTCCTGGATCACATTTCGAGTCCTAAATTTGTCAGGCAAATCTCTTGGCAGTCCAAACGTTGGTCTGTCGTTATTAAAACAGTCGACATAAGACATAAAACCCTTTTTGTCACGGACCATTGACTTACAATCCATCACTTAGTTTTTTGGTTCTCTTGCCGACGCCGGCGTCTGCCTTATTAACATCTTTGCACTGTATTCGAACTAGCCATGGGCGTTTCTACCCGGGGGGGGGGCGATATGAAAATTACGGGGGGAAATCCGCAAAAGATCGAATATGCCCTCCCTCTATGTAAGGAACTAATGAACCGCTCCTCGTGATCCCGTCCCCTACGCTCTACTTTTATTTTGTATCTTATTTAAAAGTTTTATCGCAGTCTTATTCTATACTTGCTACGCCTCTGATTTGGAAAAAGGTTTGTAAGTGCGGCTCTATTGTGATTAGAAGAATTAATCAAAAAGCTGACAGAAGATAATGTGTTAAGTCTATCAGGGCGGTAATAAGCCACAACGGCTTAAGATTATCGCTGGATTAATGAAGTGGGCAGATTTAAGTTCAAGGACACCCCCGCCCGCCCCCCAAATCAACATCAACTTCCCCGTTTGAAAAAAAAATGGTAATAAGGTAATAATAAAACAAAAAGCTCAACGTTAAAAAAATCTGAAGACAAGACAATAAAGATGTCAAGTGAGAATGATGATCAATTGTGAAAAGTTAATCCGGGTTCAAGGAAGATATTCCGCCACGAGTATTGACACGTTAACGATGTCTTACTAATCGAGGCAGTCACGAGTTAGCAATGTCTTATATACTGACCGAGGCCGACGCACTGTTTGCACTTCAGGTGATACAAACAACCCCCCCCCCTACACACACACACACATGAACCCTTACATAAAATCAAAACCTTAATAAAATTAATTTTGTTAACTTCTTCTTGGGTGTCAAAAAGTTTTGACGTCAGAAAATTCCCGCGCGAAGATTTAATCAGGACGATAAACTCATGTGCGACCAAACTAAATGTACTCGGATGAAATGAACATGTTCTCACGTGTACATTTTTTAATATTTTTTATTCAGATTTATCAGTGTCGTTACGTCATTGCTAGATCTATAAATCTTCTCCTTAAGATAGTTAACCGCCTGGCTGAGATGGGACCCCCGCCCCCTTCCCCACAAACCCAAGTACAAGTAAAAGCCTCAGTAAAAGACATGACGAGACATTTTTGTTACATCAGCTTTAAGTTACTTGTAGTTTTTTGTACAGAACTGAAATTATTTCATTCATCTTCAGTAAGCATTTTACAAAACAATTATTTTATCATAACTTCAGTGATTAAAAAAAAATTAAATTTATTTAATGATTAATCCACCCAAAAAAGGGTTCGGTGGGGTTGTATAAATATTTAAGTTCAACTGATGTGTGCTTTTAAACAACGCAACAAATTACAAGGAGTTAACTATAAACACTAAATAACACTTCTAATGCATTCTTTTGTAGGGTTTAAAAAATGCTATAATCACTATCGAACAATTAATTCAAGTAACGACAAATTGAGTACATGTCATTAAGACCGTGTAAGTGCTCAGCATTTTCATGACACTTTTATAATAATAATAATAATAGTTTTGACAATAATTAGAATATTTTAAAATTAGAATTATAATTTTTTTTTATACTATTTTACATTATTGTTGTACTGTCACATAATTATTATTACGGCAATTTACAGAAAATAAAAAGTTTCCCCTGAAAGACTCCGCACTCTACGAAACAAAAGTCCATTACTCTTAGTCCCAGTGGTCAACGTAAACAATTGTTAACTGTGAAACTGTGATCGAGTCGTTTCACGGGAATAATAATCTAGACATAATGTTTTAAATGGTAATTTGTGACGTCTACATAGCGGGATTATGACGTCAACATTTGAAAGCCTTGCGGGCTTGGAGATTGTTAATTCAATAAGGATTTTAAAAATAGAAGATAAAACCCATAAAATGACGTAATTTGATTCATAATTCAACCCATCATAATTCTTTACATTACTGTGTGAGAATCAATCCCATATGGAATTGTTCAACTTCTAGCTTCCCACCAATCAAATGAACTTCCTATAGAGCATATTCAAATAAAATAAAATAAATTACATTTCACTACCACGTAGGTACAGGGAAAATAGTGCACTGCTCCCTGGTGCAATGGAAAAAATTCCTGCCAGTCCACCATACTAAAAATTTTGAAAAGCACTGCTATAGAACATATTCAATCTTGATGTCAACTTCCTATAGAACAAATTCAATCTTGATGTCAACTTCGTATAGAACAAATTCAATCTTGATGTCAACTTCGTATAGAACAAATTCAATCTTGATGTCAACTTCCTATAGAACAAATTCAATCTTGATGTAGTGGACGATATGCAAATTGTAACATAAATATTTGTTTATAAATGTTTTAAAATTAAAAATAATGGGGAGAAATAAAAAGTGTTCTGATAGTTTAGAATACGTCATATAATCACGTCATATCGAAATGTCTCTTCCTCCTCAGTGGGTAATCATAGTAATAGGGTTGTCACGTTATCCCATAATAATTAAATAGAGTGTCACGTTATCCCATACTAGGTGTAACAGGGTTGTCACGTTATCACATACTAGGGTAATAGGGTTGTCACGTTATCCCATAATAATTAAATAGAGTTGTCACGTTATCCCATACTAGGGTAATAGGGTTGTCACGTTATCCCATACTACGGTAATAGGGTTGTCACGTTATCCCATACTAGGGTAATATGGTTGTCACGTTATCCCATAATAATTAAATAGGGTCGTCCCGTTATCCCATAATAATTAAATAGAGTTGTCACGTTATCCCATACTACGGTAATAGGGTTGTCACGTCATCCCATACTAGGGTAATAGGGTTGTCACGTTATCCCATACTAGGTGTAATAGGGTTGTCACGTTATCCCATACTAGGTGTAACAGGGTTGTCACGTTATCCCATAATAATTAAATAGAGTTGTCACGTTATCCCATACTAGGGTAATAGGGTTGTCACGTTATCCCATACTGCGGTAATAGGGTTGTCACGTTATCCCATAATAGGGTAATAGGGTTGTCACGTTATCCCATAATAATTAAATAGGGTTGTCACGTTATCCCATAATAATTAAATAGTGTTGTCACGTTATCCCATACTACGGTAATAGGGTTGTCACGTTATCCCATACTAGGGTAATAGGGTTGTCACGTTATCCCATAATAATTAAATAGGGTTGTCACGGTATCCCATAATAATTAAATAGAGTTGTCACGTTATCCCATAATAATTAAATAGAGTTTTCACGTTATCACATACTAGGGTAATAGGGTTGTCACGTTATCCCATAATAATTAAATAGAGTTGTCACGTTATCCCATACTAGGGTAATAGGGTTGTCACGTTATCCCATACTAGGGTAATAGGGTTGTCACGTTATCCCATAATAGGTGTAATAGGGTTGTCCCTTACATCCCTTTTTCTCATCAAGGTTACAGGGTTGCAGGTTTTTTAGATATTGTTTTTTATGGTTTGAAATCGTCTACTTTGATACACATTTAAGAATATGTGTGTATGTTGGGTGAAAGGGGGGGGGGCTATGAAGAATCTGGACAGAAAGATGAAGGTAAACAAAGAAGTGGGGTGGAGGTTGGGGGACCATGCACCGGGCAGACACAAATAGTTGACGCTGCGGGCGTTGAGTAAAGTTGAATGTTTATATTGTTTCAAGATGTATCGTGTTTATAGAGACGCGCATTGGTGTTGAGGTTTGTGGTGACAATGTTCTGCCGTGTCTGATCTCATACTGTAACGTACTATACACCACTGTCACTCCTTTGTAATTCTATACTTTAACGTCCAATACACCACTATCGCCTAATTGTTATTTATATACCTTAACGAATAGTTGGTATAGTTTGGACGCCTCTGATATAGTTTGGACGCCTCTGGAATTGGTCAGTACATTTTCCGCCTTGATCGGGCCAAGATTCCCACGCCGCCTCCCCCCACCCCAAGAAACGAATAACCCCTTCACTTTATCCTCCTGATGCATTAAATAAAACAACCCCGTAAAAACAAAGTTTTTGACTATAAATCCCGTTTGTTTTTTCCGCCCGTCGTTTGGACGTACGAAGAGAAGACGACAGAAGGAGAGACACGATTTCGAAGTTAATATAAGGGATTTAATAAAACAAACCCGTAAAAACAAAGTTTTTGACTATAAATCCATTATATATGAGACATAACTAACAGTATTGATTGTGTTCAAATGTGAGAATCATTTGCAGACCGAATCTGTCTTAACTCCCCTTTGCTTCATAACCCGGGGGGGGGGAAGGTCTGGTCACCGATCTCTGGACCGAGCTCAGCGTGACACGTAAAATGTAAACAAAAGCACGCCGGTACATTGACGATGTTGCGTCAACGCGCGAACTGAACTGTCACGTGAAAAAAACAAACAATAACAAACCGTGAAATTGAGTTACACATGTCGTACAGAGATAAACTAAAAATGCATTAATTTAATTACGATACGTTCGATCTATCTGAAATTTTGATACGATGCGTTGTTAGGTGACACGGGTCCATGTGCCAAATTTTAGCTCGATGGCTTTATGGAAAGTGGGTCAGTTTTTACTTTTGTTTTTTCGCCCGCCCGACGACGAACGACAGACAGACAGAGAGAGAGAGAGAGAGACGGCGGTGAAGTTAATATAAGGGATTTAAAAATATGATAGCAATTTTTTCTACGTCAGAGGTAGTTCCAATAGCTCACCTAAGTTTTTTAAAAATTTATTTAAAATAGAAACTACAGCATACGGTATTGTATAAACGACATTTGTCTGAATGGTACTCATAGTAGACCTTCAATGTTCATTCATTTGGAATATGAACTATGAACCGTTCATTAACATTCGAGTCTTTGTCATTGTTTTTATTTTGTTGAAGAAAAAAATATAAAAAAACATTATCAACTCCAGCCGCTGTAAAACCTTATGGGTAAAAATCGTCTTGCATTCATTTGTTAAAATAACAGAAATTTTGAGAGTGGGGAAAAACTGCTGTCAACTAACAAGGAACTGATTGTGTTGGCTTATCGTCTGTCTGACCTGGTATCAAACATCATGATACATGTATCTGTGCCAGGATTCTGCGTGCGGTATGGCCGTGGGGTGGGGGTGAGAGTGGGGGTAGACCTTTGGATGGGTGAGTGAATTGTGTGAGGTGATAATGGGGGGGGGGTGTAGACCTTTGGATGGGTGAGTGAATTGTGTGAGGTGATAATGGGGCGGGTGTAGACCTTTGGATGGGTGAGTGAATTGTGTGAGGTGATAATGGGGGGGGGGTAGACCTTTGGATGGGTGAGTGAATTGTGTGAGGTGATAATGGGGGGGGGTAGACCTTTGGATGGGTGAGTGAATTGTGTGAGGTGATAATGGGGGGGGGGTAGACCTTTGGATGGGTGAGTGAATTGTGTGAGGTGATAATGGGGGGGGTAGACCTTTGGACGGGTGAGTGAATTGTGTGAGGTGATAATGGGGGGGGGTAGACCTTTGGATGGGTGAGTGAATTGTGTGAGCTGATAATGGGGGGGGGGTAGACCTTTGGATGGGTGAGTGAATTGTGTGAGGTGATAATGGGGGGGGGTAGACCTTTGGATGGGTGAGTGAATTGTGTGAGGTGATAATGGGGGGGGGTAGACCTTTGGATGGGTGAGTGAATTGTGTGAGGTGATAATGGGGGGGTAGACCTTTGGATGGGTGAGTGAATTGTGTGAGGTGATAATGGGGGGGGGGTAGACCTTTGGATGGGTGAGTGAATTGTGTGAGCTGATAATGCGCTGTGTTACATCAGTGAATTACAGTGCATAGGTGTTAGAACACATGACTGTTAGAATACATGACCTGTAGAATACATGACTCTGAGTTAGAATACATGACTGTGTTTTAGAATACATGACTGTGTGTTACAATACATGACCGTGTTTTAGAATAGATGACTGTGTGTTAAAATGCATGATTGTGTGTTAGAATACATGTCTGTGTGTTAGAATACATGACTGTGTTTTAGAATACATAACTGTGTGTTAGAATACATGACTCTGCTAGAATATATGACTGTGTATTAAAAAACATGATTGTGTGGAGTACATGACTGTGTGTTAGAATACTTGACTTTGTGTAGGTATTTGTTAGGTATGAAAACATGCGTGTAAAGTTAAGAGGAGTATGACTAAGGGTATAAACAAGTGTAGTGGGCTTGGCTCAAGTTTTCATTTTGAACTCAGTCAAGGTTCAGTTTTCATTGTTATGTTTGCTTATCATGGCCACTTGTTAGAGAACAATTAGAGAATGAATGAATGGCTTCGATAAATGTTGGTCATTTATAGCAGAGAAATATTCTTCTGGTTTTCAATATTCCCTCTAAAGTTCGTTTTTCTGTGTGCAAAGTACAAAAACTCGTGTGCAAAGTTGCACAGCATCCATTTTTTGTATGCAATATTTTACAAAATTTGCTGCGTGGTAATTCTAAACTGTCGGGTGTCTGCGCGACCGCGCAGCCTATAGGAAACATTGCTGGTATTAACACCAACCTAAGAGAAGCTATTGCTGAAAAAATTGATTTATTATTATACACATTTTCATATGAACCAGCCTGTAACTGTTTTTAAAAATTCATTTGAGGTCCGTTACGTCCGATCTTCAGTAAAGTTCAAAATATGAGTAAAGTCGTGTTAAAATCAACGTATTTGTGCTAAAGCTGTGGCTTAATTTTTCTAATACTTGTGGACTGTGGACCTTTGACGCGTCATGACCTAATGATTCAGCCCGGGTCCTCAGAAGCTTGCCACCACTTAATTAAATGATCAAATGGCGTAATGTTTTAAATAAATAATTTGTTCCATAGATTATTAAGCTCCACAATGATGCAAATTTATTAATTAGTAATATGCATTTTTATTGAATAATATTCTTCTTTTTCTTTAAATTCAATTTTCTCATTTAAGTGTGTTTGCATGTATATATGTATATATGTATATATATATATATATATATATATATATATATATATATATATATATATATATATCGCTGATTGTTGAAGAACGAAAGTCATAGGATTAAACTAATGTAATACGTCGAGGAAAATTTAAATTATTAACTATTGATGCTAGGAATCTGTGCGTCTAAAGATGTTTGGTAATAAAGGCTTTGGATATTGAAAAAATAAAACAAAAATAATTCAATAATGATTAAATTTACTGTTAACAATGATTTTTTTTAATGGGCGAAAAATATGTTGTCAGTATCTAGAAAAATAATCTTCGTTCTTTACAGACTGAAAATTTTCATTATAAAAGAAAATATTTTTGGTGGTCAAAATGTGTTCGTTATGTTGCTTATTTAATGAATTTATCCAAGTTTTCTTTGGACATCCACCAAAATAACGTGATATAAATACATGTGACCAAGTTTTCTCCTGAAGTGTGGCTTACAGAACTCAAATAAAAGACACCTGCTTCTTTTTCATCTGCATTTTAAAAAAAAACGATACAAAACTGTATATACAAAATTTACAGTGTAAAAATCAGTTTGGATTCAGAAAAAAGATAACGAAATTCTAATCCCTAAATAATGTTCCAGTTTTTCATACAACTTATTTTATCTCATTTTTTTCTCTTGATACGAACTTGCACCTCCCGCTCCCCCACTGCCTACTTATAAACTTACTCACCATTCCCTCGTCGTTTAACCGCTATCTCACTTTCACTCGCACCACGACCTCCCAAAAAGATATGTAATACGTGACCCCTGACCCCGTGCATGTATTAGAATTCCAGTTTTATCACGTCATATATAAACAGTTTATGGTTTGCGTAGAGACTATATCAAATAGGGGAGAGTCTAAGACATTTTGTGTGTTTAGTGCCGCCTGGGGCAGTGAGTTTGTATGTGTGCCGTCTGTTGGCAGTAGGTTTGTACATGTGCCGTCTGTTGGCAGTAGGTTTGTACATGTGCCGGCTGTAGGCAGTAGGTTTGTACATGTGCCGTCTGTTGGCAGTAGGTTTGTACATGTGCCGTCTGTTGGCAGTAGGTTTGTACATGTGCCGGCTGTAGGCAGTAGGTTTGTACATGTGCCGGCTGTAGGCAGTAGGTTCGCGTGGGGATGAGAACCGCACCGGGTGACCCCATCACATTTGGTGACACCAAAATGTAAAATTATGTATGCTCCCGCTCCCTTTATTTGGCACTGGCAGACTAAGAGTAGGTGTATGTGGTAAGTCGTGAGGGGGTAACTCCATGAGCTGCCGCACTATGTAACACCAGCCCTAGTGACGCCCCTGTAACACACCAATAATACAAACTAAAATGAATAATTTCCAAATCGTTAAAGTTATTGTTGTTTTTTGGTTTTCTTTTAGTCTCAATGAAATTCTTAGTGCTGACTCAGTCGTGCAGTGGGATAAGGGCTTTAAAGACAATTTGACGTTGTTGACACGCATCGCTGGACACGTGACTGACTACCTCACATTATACGCGTCATTGAATTTTCACGCTGGGGAAAGGGGAAAAAAAAACACCACACACAAATCATTGGTTTTGTGGGGAATAATCAGAATATCACAGCAAAGCTAACACTTAACTTTGTACTGCGTCGTCTCCCTTGGCTAGTGAGGCAGGAGGGAGAGAATTCTCAACCTAGATGCACAGGGAAACAATCGTATTTCATTTTAATTATTTAATTGTTAATAATAAATATTTATAAATTTCTGTTGTTTTTTTTAACTTTCCATTTTGCATGACTTTTTATAAATACATACTTTACAATACTTTAAACCCAATAAAGTTTGCTCAAGTCATTTGTTGCTCTGTGTCTTTCCTATATGAAGTCCTTTTGTTCTAACACAAGACTCGCTGTGCAGCGATTAAAAGATATATCTAAATACGATTAAATATTGTGCTGATGGTGGTTAAATCAGTCGCGTGTCGTCCATGTGGACGGAAACTTTACGTCTCAAATGTCCAACGATCATGGAGGAAGACTTAAGTTAAACCACGTCATTTTTTACTTTCCCCTTTTGAAACTTGCTCTGTGACCTTGACTGTCACATTTTTGTACATTGTATTTACATTCCATATTGTTTGATTTTTTCAGTTGAATTCAAGCATTATGTGCTGTGATGTGTCAGTTGTTCTCTAGCGTTTAAGTGCTAATATGATGCGAAAGTCGTTTTCTAGCGTGATGTGCTAATATGATGTGACTGTGGTTGTCTCGCGTGATGTGTTCATATGTTATGACAGTTGCTTTCAAGCGCGATATGCTAATATGATGTGGCAGTAGTTTTCTAGCGTGATGTGCTAATATGGTGTGACAGTTGTTTGCTAGCATGATGTGCTAATATATTGACAGTTGTTTTCTAACGTGATGTGCTAACAAGATGGTACAGTTGTTTTCTAGCGTGATGTGCTAACAAGATGTGACAGTTGTTTTCTAGCGTGATGTGCTAACATGATGTGACAGTTTTCCTAATCTCTAGCATTTTCAATATCCTCAGTTCATTCTGGAGTTCTAGTCACCAGGAGTCTTAAGTTAGGAGAACACCACAAAACATTGGTGTTGACAATCTAAACCTTGCCACCTCGAGGTTTAACATCTAAACCTTGCCACCTCGAGGTTCAACATCTAAACCTTACCACCTCGATGTTAGTCACATAAACTCCAGCATTTTCCGTATGAAACATCTGAAGGCTTTTTAGGCAACAAAGATCCACCCCTACATTGAGACCTGAGTGAGATCAATCTCTTGTCCCTCCTGTTGTAAGACCTTACAAATGTCACCGCCTGAGAGCTACAAAACTCTGTGTATATATTTCAACAGACCATTTTCATAAGTGGTTACTTGGAGACACTAGGGACCGACAGCAAGAGCTTCAGAGATTCTGTTAGTCATCAAGTTAGCAAATTGTTTACAGGTAGAACAGGGCTGCTGTGGATATTTGATTTTTGAAAGTCAAGGTCCATCAGCTGCATCCAGTGGATATCTTTATGTCGGCCTGAGCCTAGCATGTCCAGGGCGAGGCTGAGCTTACGTCATGCCGGACATTGCATCACGTGAACGAGATGAGGATTTGGTTGAAGAGCGGTTTACTCCAACTCTGCATCTTCTTCTTGGTGGTCACACCAAACGGGGCGTCATTTGGGTAAGTCATTGGATCCATGGCTTGTCTTACTATCAGAGTCATTGACTCCATGGCTTGTCTTACTATCAGAGCCATTGACTCCATAGCTTTTCTTGCTATCAGTCATTGAATCCATCGCTTGTTTCACTATCAGCCATTGAATCCATTGCTTGTTTTACTATCAGAGTCATTGACCACATGGCTTGTCTTGCTATTAGAGTCATTGACTCCATGGCTTGTCTTGCTATCAGAGTCATTGACTCTCTCAGGTTGTCCTGCTATCAGAGTCAAAAACTGACTTTCATAGCTCGTCCTGTTATCAAAGTCATTGACTCTCATAGTTTGTCGTCCTATCTGAGTTCTTAATTGCCGCCATGTGTTGTTGACCTGTTTGAGCCTTACACAATAATACACGCTTTTACCTTACCGACAGTCACCTAACTGACACTTTCGCCTGACACTTTCGTCTAACTGACACTTTCACCTAACTGACACTTTTACCTCACTTACACTTTCACTTAACTGACACTGGTCAATAACTGACACTGGCCACTAAATGACACTGGTCACTATTGGACGTCTAATGATGATTTCAGGCTGACCGCACGAGACAACGTCCTCATCCTCACGCCAAACTTCGAGGAGAGAATGAGGGAGCTCCAGAAAGTTTCCCCTGAAAACATCTGCAACCGTCTCGGCCTGCACAAGAAGCAGAAGCGGATGTGCCGTAAAGGGAAGGGGGTGCCAGAGACTCTGGTCAGGGCAACTCGGCTTGCCGCCCTTGAATGTCAGCACCAGTTTCAGGACGAGAGGTGGAACTGCACCATGGGAAATTATAGGAAGAATATTCTGGAAAAAGGTCAGTGTCTTCTAGTTGAAAATTTAAAATACAAATTGTTGTTACATAAACTACCGTTACAACAGAATGGGCCATGAGATAATTTTATAGGCTATTTGATGAAGGTTACAGCCGTTGACATCAGAAAGAACACTGGTAGAAAGTTAAGAAATATGTTTTACCGATTGCAGACATTTTATAATGTAAAACACATGCTGGTAATATCTTAAGGGCCATCTTACAACAGCAAGGGCCATCTTACAACATTAAGGGCCATCTGACAACATTAAGGGCCATCTGACAACATTAAGGGCCATCTTACAACAGCAAGGGCCATCTGACAACATTAAGGGCCATCTGACAACATTAAGGGCCATCTGACAACATTAAGGGCCATCTTACAACAGCAAGGGCCATCTGACAACATTAAGGGCCATCTTACAACAGCAAGGGCCATCTTACAACATTAAGGGCCATCTGACAACATTAAGGGCCATCTTACAACATTAAGGGCCATCTTACAACATTAAGGGCCATCTTACAACATTAAGAACCATTAATGGACACTTTCCATAGCTAGAAACAATTGATAAATATGCCGTCATTTTTAAACGGAACAAATCATCCAATGCCATTAAGTCTTTTAAAAGACTCTTTAAGACGAGAATACATAGATAAAGAGGGATACATTTAAATTATTATTTTGAGAACCTCTGATTATTAGGACCAGACTAAGATTGTAAATTCTAATAAATATCACGAATCAAACAGAGGCTCTAAATAGATCAATAATACGCCTGTCAACTTCCTGTGAAGTAAAGTGAAGGATGTGTGCGTGGGTGGTGGGGTGTGAGGGGAGGGGGCAGCAGACAGCAATATCCAATGTGTCAAAAGTCACTGGTTGCCAGCTAAAATAAATCAATTATTTGCATTGCATTTTTGTGTGCTTCTGAATTGATCAATATGAGCTATACATTGGCCGAGTTCTGATATGAAGGTTTGTTTTTATATCTTTCCTTATTAAGGCGCTCTATTGTCTCGTGGTAATATAATGTTATTCTGTTAAGGCGCTCTATTGTCTCGTGGTAATATAAAGCTGTTCTGTCTAATCATGCGCGTCTCGAGTCATGCGTTGTTAACTGAGTGCCTAGCTGATCAATCAAGTGCCCAAGTTTGCTGACCGCTGGTCAGTCTAAAATATATCAATATCTAGTTATATCAATATAGAGTCAGATCAAAAGCCACTAACATAAAAGCTGTAGGGTCTGTGTCTCTTACTTCAGTTCTAATACATTAATTTTCTCCACCAAGATCAGGCATTCTAAAAATAGACATCGATTCCATGTTTTAATCTCTTTTCTTTATACAGATCCCATCTCGTAATATTTATTCCGTTTCATGAAATATGCCATTATCCATATTATATCTTCACTTCGACACACACAAAAGTTTAAATGAGCAAAGACAGAAATATTGTTTGTCATTTGTCATGTCCCTCGCGATACCAAGCATATGTTCTGTGTTTACCTACAAATGTATCAGATATGTCAAGGAGTCTAGTTCCCATGACTAATAGAGCCGTTGAAAGACGAGATGGCCATTACTCATCGTTGAATGGTAGTCGCCATCCTCGTGGTGTTATCTAAAGTGGATGTTCTGGTGTGGGCTCGTGCGTCTGTAGCCGACACCGCGCGCCGAATACGCCGCCGAATACGCCGTCGAATTTTCGTCCGCCAAAAATCCACTTGAAAATATGCGGCGCGCCGCATTAGCCTAACAGCTGATAAACTACATCACGTTTGTTTTATTCATGACAATTATAAACTGATATTCTAAGTGCCTATCAGGTATTGAGTGACAGAAACTGAAAGAGTGGAATGCATTCATGCACTGTATTAGTAGGACAGCATAGTGCCGTCCATAAAGTACATCACGCTATTTTTTTACCATTTTTTAACTCCCCCATCCCCTTGTCACAAACTGTCCACAAATTTGGACCCCCTTCCGCCGTCCAAAGTACGTCACACTTTCGAACAATTTTTTTAAATTATTTAAAATTAAAACATAATATAAAACACCGTGACGTCACACTTACCAAACACCCCCCCCCCACTTTCAAGTCACAAATTGTCACACTTTCTTACACCCCCTCTGCTGTTTTATTACTTCATTATTGGTGAGGCTTCAGCCGAATTTCATCCGAATATTTCGTAAGCAGTCGAAAATCAGCCGCAAATGTCAATTATGGAGATATCCGCCACAAAATTATGTCAGCCAGGCGAACTTTTTTAAACTTTCGGCTTGCAGGTCTATTCGTCAGTGACTCGAGTCACTGAGATTGGCTAGAAGTTGAGTACTTACAGCTATTGCGTCTGTGACTGATGGAGGCTGGCTAGAAGTAAAGTACTTTCAGCTGTTACGTCTGTGACTGATGGCGATTGGATTGAAGCTGAGCATTTTCAGCTACTGGGTCTTTGACTGAAATAACTGGAGATTGGCTAGAAGTTGAGTACTTTCAGCTGTTGCGTCTGTCCATGGGCAGTCTACAGGAATCTCCCATTCCTACTTCGACCTGCCCCCCCCCTCCCCGACTCACTATGAACACTGTGATGACATTTTTAGACTATTTTTAGAGGACTTGCGTCTTGACCAAGAGACGATCGTCTTAGACTCTTTGCCGCTGGTTTATGGGTGCTAAATATAGACTGCTAGATACGACCCAGGACGTAGCATACGCCGCAGACCAGACTTGATCATCATAGATAGTGCAAAAAAACGGGGGGGGGGTATGTGAGAACGGACACAAACAGCAGCACGAAGTAATGGAGACATGTGGAGACATGTGCACTGCGGTTGTTGATACCAGCCCCCACCCTTTACTACCATGCCTTGCCAACCATAAACTCTGATTGGCTGACCCTAGCGAGGGTTAGTCATGTTAACAAAAAAGGGGAAAAAATAATGAAACAACATTTTTTTTAAATGAAAAACAAAATCGGTTCCGCTGTGGCTTGAACCCAGGACTTTCCGCATGCAAGGCGGACGTGATAAATACGAATCCCATGTTATTCTGAGAAGGAACAACGCAAGTTAGCGCAAGAAAAATTGCCCCCTCCCCTTTTTAAATCCTTTATATTAACTCGTGGTGTCTGCGGACGCCCGACCGACCGACCTTGCTTGTCGCCAAAACTTTTCATCGATTTTTAACCCATTTGCTCGTAAGCTAGCGAGCTGAAATTTTGCAGGCAGTTTTGTACCGATGATAAAAACTATGTATCAAAATTTCAGATCGATCGCATGTACGGTAATTAAATTATTGATTTTTAGATTATTTTATTTATTCCTATGTATCATGTTATTTTTTGCGATAGAGTGTAAGGGTGCGCATTATATTGAACAATCTTTCTGTCGCGCAATTGGGTGTGTATTTCATTGACAACACTTTTTATAAACATTATTTTATAAAGCATTATATTAAACATGTTTTACGACACAACTACAATTTTGTATTGTTGGGTGGTCTGGCGCTGCGTATTATACTGAACATTGTTTTAGTTACGTCTCATACATAAAGGATTTATAGTGAAAAACTTGGTTTTATACGTTTTTAAATCCTTTATATTAACTCGTGGTGTTTGCGGCCGCCCGACCGCCCGCCCTTGCTTGTCGCCAAAACTTTCGATCGATTTTAACCCACTTGCTAGTAAGCTAGCGAGCTGAAATTTTGCAGGCAGTTTCGTACCGATAATAAAAACAATGTATTAAAATTTCAGATCGATCGCATGTACCGTAATTAAATTATAGATTTTTTAGATTATTTTATTTATTCATATGTATCATGCTATATTTTGAGATAGAGCGTCGCGGTGCGTATTATATTGAACAACCTTTCTGTCGCGCAATAAGGTGCGTATTTTATTGACAACTCTTTTTATAAACATATTCCTGATCGGTGCGCATTATATTAAACATGTTTTAAGACACAACTGCAATTTTGTATTTCTGGATGGTCTGGCGCTGCGTATTATAATGAACATTCTTATAGATACGTCTCGTACATAAGGGATTTATAGTCAAAAACTTGGTTTTTTACGGGTTTTTTTTTCTCGTTTCATCCCACTACGCTTGTCAACAGTGATCGGTCGACCCCAGCGAGGGTCTTTCGTCCTGCTCATTAGCAGGTGAGCGTTTAGGTGATATATATATACATATATATATATTGGTGAATTTTCATTGACACTGTCGCCTATTGGGATAATCTTATCTTATCTATACACACGCTATACAGAAGATAATTGCGTCCACGGACCATGACAAATGATCTGTTGGCAAGTGATGCAGCGTTCACAGGCCACGGCTTTGTGAGATCCACGGATTACCCAGCCGCCTAACGTGTTAGGTACCCATTCCGAGCTGGGTGACTCAAGGACGCCCCGGGAACAAACCTTTGCCTTCACATGGATTCGAACCCATGACCACCGGTACGCCAGTCGAGCGCGCTGCCACTCGACCACCGCGTCCCCTAATATCACAAAATGTCGCAGGAATTTCTCAACTTCTTTCCCTCTGTCATTTTCTAAGCAATCTATATATATAATTCTCTTCATGGGACCATGCCAGGCAAGTAAGCAGCAAAAATATGTGCAACCGAGCATGACGAATGACCCTCGCTCGGGTCAACTAAACACAGTTAACGGTTGGCAAGCGAAGGTAGTGGAGGGGTGGGGCATGTCTTGAGACAGCAATGTTTTTTACATTCACTTTCGAAGTTCCTGCACAGTGTGTATGTATTTCGTAGTATATTGGTTATTACATCCGCCTAACATGCGGAAGGTCTTAGGTTCAATCCCAAGTGGCAACATATGTTTTTTTTAATTTTTGAAAATGTCAATGCCTATTCTTTTCCCCCCTTTCTTAGCAAACATAAACACCGCTTCGCATGTCACGGAAAAAAGCTTTGTTCTATGTTATATCAATTCCTTCACCAGGTACCTGTCTGTTTCTATTGGTCGCATATTTCGTTCATGGACGAAGTTGTTGCTCTCCAACTTGGCTTCATGGCTGTAATATTTGTTTACATATTGTGGCGATGTCCTAAATACTTACCAGAAATGCTTCGGTGGTCCCCCAACGTTCACCCGCGTTGTTCCCATTTGTTCGTGCTACTGTTTGTGCCCGTTCTCCCCCTCCCTTTTTTCTTGCCCTATCTATGAGCAAGTCTGCGGCGTATGCTACGCCGCGGGGCGTCTAGTTGTTTAAATTCTTTTGCACAAACGAACACACAAACGAACACACAAACACCATTATGCAGAATTAAGATGAAGATTACAAATTGGCATTCACTTACTCACAACTCACCACAGTCCTAATCCCACACACATTCACAGTCTTACTTACACACACATTCCAAGTCACACACACATTCACAGTCTTACTTACACACATATTCCAAGTCACACACACATTCACAGTCTTACACACACATTCCAAGTCACACACATTCCAAGTCACTCACCCATACACATCCTTGTTAACCCCGAAACTGTGCTGATCCATACAAACTTCGCCCCAACACACACAACAAAATGTTGTTTTTTTAATTTCCTGGCCCGCGTGGCCAGTTCGCTTTTGACTGCATCCACTCGGCGTTAGTGGCTAATGGTCAGTTAATTGCCGTCTTCCTCTCCGTCACGGTCTGTCTAGCGCCCCAGCCCATCCCCCCCCCCTCATCACCTGGACTTTGCCGGACGTGTCCAGTCATAATTTATGTCAATTTTAATTCACAAACCTCTAGACGCCCTCTCCATTTCACTTTTATTCGTTTTTTAGATTAAAATAATTATACTATGTTTTGTCTTGTTGGTTTTTTTATAACAAATATTCTAAAGTAATTAAGTTGTGAATTTCAGTAATACTCGTGTAAAATTAAATATGTTTTAATATTTAAATAAAAACAACCCGTAAAAAACCAAGTTTTTGACTATAAATCCTTTATGTATGAGAAGTAACTAAAAGAATGTTCATTATAACACGCAGCGCCAGACCATCCAGAAATACAAAATTGAAGTTGTGTCGTAAAACATGTTTAATATAATACGCACCGATCAGGAATATGTTTATAAAAAGAGCTGTCAATAAAATACGCACCTTATTGCGCGACAGAAAGGTTGTTCAATATAATACGCACCGCGACGCTCTATCTCAAAAAATAGCATGATACATAGGAATAAAAAAAATAATCTAAAAAATCAATAATTTAATTACGGTACATGCGATCGATCTGAAATTTTGATACATTGTTTTTATCATCGGTACGAAACTGCCTGCAAAATTTCAGCTCGCTATCTTGCGAGCAAGTGGGTTAAAAATCGATCAAAAGTTTTGGCGACAAGCAAGCAAGCAAGGTCGGTCGGTCGGCCGCAGACACCACGAGTTAATATAAAGGATTTAAAAAAGGTTATCTGCTGAACATTTTTTATTTTTTATTTTTAATAATATTATTACTAATCTCATTATTTCTTTTTCGAAAATGACATTAATGTTGTCACATTCTTTTTTAATAAATTTGACTGTTGCAATCTGCCAGCGAACGTGTTTGTCTCCCTTACTATAACACAATAAGTTGAAAAGCTAAAACATCTGGTTGGAATAAATTAGTTCTGAAATGCAGCCAGCTGGGCCGAATGTTCCACCGAAAGTTCTACCGAAATTTCTTGGAATGTTCTATCAGATCGGGATAGAAAATATGAGTTCTGGAATGCAGTGAATTGCCCGGATGCCGAATGTTTTACCGATTGTTCTATCGGGTTAGTAAGAATGAGTTATACATTTAGCAAGCTGGGCCGAATTTTCTTATCGAGATGAAAGTACGAGTCATGAGATGTGAAACGTAGCCAGCGGAATCCAAAAGTTCTGCCGCCAAGTCAAGCCTTCCAAAAAAAAACCCAACTCGGTACTCTAACACTAGCCAGTGTTTGGCCACATCGCCACGACTCGAGTGCGCACCGAATTCACTTTGTCCGAAATGATTTAGGTCTGTTTTTCCCCCCGCCCAAGACAGTTTGTCTGGCTGCGGCTCCGCGCTACGAATAGGTTTCCAGCCCGCTGGTCTAATCTGAAGAACCGCGGGGAGGTCTATTGTGCCGGCTCCTTGTGCGGTGATCCGCCTATTCACACGGTTATATTCGTCTGTCATCGAGTGATTGGAGGCAGCTAAATGGCGTGACAATAGCACCGGCGTTGACGTTTTTTTTCACACAACAAATTTCTAGTGAATGGAGCGTGGATTCCCGAGCTAAAACCGCGTTTAATAATAAAATAAAAACGACCCGTTTAAAGAGAGGGAAGAGGGGGAGAAAAAAAGTGGGCAGAAATGAAAGTTGAAGCGAGGGTGTGTGGTATATAAGCCGGAGATTTTCTGCATCTATCCTTTAAAGAAAAAAAATAATTTGGTTTTCATTGCCTCGGTGGTTTTGAGCGCGTTTAAACATACAAACAGACTTAGGGTGTTTAAACATACCAACAGACATAGCTTTTTTAAACATACAAACAGACACCGTGTTTAAACATGCAGACAGTGTATTTTTAAACGTACAAAGAGAAAATGTTAAAAACAGAAGCGTGTTTAAGAATAAAGACAGACATACCGTGTTTAAACATACAAACAGACATGGCGTGTTTAAGCACACAAACACAGCTGTGAGGAGGGAAAACAGCGCCGGGTTGAAGCCTGAATCGGCGCCCCTAAACAGAAAGAAAAAAGAGCCCCCTGAGTGTTAAAAACGATTTCAGCGCCCCCTTTTCTTCGTTATCTAAATTCACCTGTAGGAGCCTGTCTTCAGATGGTTTATTTACGCCATTTACGCCCTCTGTTGTTGAAGCACGAGGGACATTCCCAATCTCCACAGAAATCACTTTTATTTGCACATCTTTGTGCGAGTAGAGGGATGCATGACCCCACAGTATACTGTATCATGACCCCACAGTATACTGTATCATGACCCCACAGTATACTGTATCATGACCCCACAGTATACTGTATCATGACCCCACAGTATACTGTATCAGGATTCAGGAAAGATATTTGTAAAATTTTACAATAAAACTATACTAAAACGTAAGACACGATAATGTATGTCATTTAAGCCCAATTTACACAACAGGCTGTAGTTGACACGCTACCTGTCACAAACCTTCATTTTAACAAGATGACACATTACCAAAATAGCAATGCATCCCCTTCTACCACCACCGCCACCAACAACAACATCACCAACACCCCCAAACACCGACATCACACATTACAACACCACCCACACGAGAACAGGATCGACTTGAATAATAAGAATAGAAGAGTGCAGTCAGTTAATTAGAAGTGGGGAAAAGAGCGACATGAAGAGCTTACCGTTTGTTTGGTCACCCTACGCCTCAATGCCGCGTTGTTGTCGCCAGTTTAGCATTTCATTGTCGTGTGGTGTTGTCGGAGCTTGTGTGTGTGTGTGGGGGGGGGGTGATACGTCTTGGTCAAAAATTAAACCGGTATTAGTTTTGGAATGGGGGGGGGGAGTTGAGGTGTTTTGGCGGAATCGAAATAGTTGAACGCGATGTTTGTTACAGATCTACATGGCAGTGTCAAGATACCTGTCACACAACACTGCAGTTCCTATGTGCCCTTAAAAATGATACGGAAGAAATATTTGGAAGTAAGACTTGCTTTTATGTCTCCCCACTTTTAACGCAACGATTTAAACAAAAATATTGTGCACCTAACGCGCATGAGGTAACATAATGTAGATATTGGAATTATATCCACGTTATACTTATAGGAGCGTACTGAATATTTTAATAACGATTAAGTAACAATTAAATTGAGTTTTGTAAACAAAACAACAACAAAAAACAAACAAAAAAACAACCAAAGCTCTAGGCAGGTAACAGCAGATGGCGCTCAGGTTTTATTGCATTGTTCAACTTTACATATTTCGGGGGCTCGTCATGACTTGACGATATTACTCCAAACTGGAAGTAATTAATATAAAGACTGTGTGAGAGATTCCAAACTAGAAGAAAATGTAAGGGCGGTGTAAGAGATTCCAAACTGGAAGTAAATGTATAGGTAGTGTGAGAGATTCTGAATTTTGAAGTAAATGTAAATTATGTGTGGCCCCTGCACACGTAATGTTTGCCACAAATATCATGGCAGACGAGATAACTCCGAGCTACAGTGCCTCTCCCCCCACCCCCACCCGGTCCCAACATCTCGTCGTGAAATATAGAGTTGTCACCCCCTGTTCTCTGGCTCTGGTCAAGGCACCGTGCGGCACTAAATGTAATTGCTATTAATTGCACACCGTCGGAGCGTATTACCTCCGTGGTGTTCGCCATAACTCGACGGTCCTCACGTTGCCGGAGAATATCAAGCAGCTGTAATTTAAAGGATTTTAGAGAAGTAAATCCTAAATTTCAAGGTTCTCGCATTGTTGGAGAATTAAAACCTTATTTAAAAAGTTCTCCAGAAGTAAAACTTAAAGTTAAAGTGTGAGAGTATCAAGCAGATTCATTAGGGGAAAAAAAGCATTTAGAAAAGCTGTGGTGTAATTTCTAAAATATTCCTTGGCAAAATTGATTGGTTAGTTATTTTTTAGTATAAACTCAATACTTACGTGCAAAATTTTTTATTTAAAACAAGTTAAATGTTTGGTGCCCTTGATATGACGCAATCAACGGATCCATCCCGGATTACAACCGCACCCCAAATTTTCTACGCCAAGGTAAACATCGCATTTGCAGCACCCCCCTTCCCCCACCGCCGTACCACCATTGACTCAGCACCAACGCTCACAAATCATCTTTCAGCTACGAAACATTGTGGTGCAATCAGTCCTACATTAACACTTCCTAAAACTATTTCCGCAAACAAGGGTTCTCAGCATCTGACTGTCAAAACATTAAACCCAATTTAACACATTTTGATACGAAAGCTTCAGTGATGCACACAGATTTTCAAAAACTTATCTACGAGAGTATATCTCTTTATGTCAGTGATTGGTAGAGGAAATGTTGGCTCAACCTTAGGGCTTAATTAATGGCGTGAGACCTTTTCAGTAACCACTGACCTCAATGACATGTGTCTATTTACACCACAGCGGTCCGCGGTCATCCATCATAACCAGGCAACTCAGCGGATCGCCTCAACTATCTACTATGTTTATTTTATATCAGGATATTTATTTAACCCAACTCCGTGTAGAAGATATGCGGCGCTTGTTGTTAGTCACTGCCGATAGGGGGCGCTTTGAGGAAACTGCTTCTACAAACCATGCGTTTATAGAGGGCGCTTTGCGGAATCGCTCTTACAAACCAGGTTTAGGGGGCGTTTTGAGGAAACGCTACAAACCAAGCGGTTAAAGGGGCGCTTTGAGGAAACGTTACTAACCAAGCGGTTATAGATGGCGCTTTGAGGAAACACTACTAACCAAGCGGTTAAAGGGGGCGCTTTGAGGAAACGCTACTAACCAAGCGGTTAAAGGGGGCGCTTTGAGGAAACACTACTAACCAAGCGGTAACCTTGAGAAGACTTTTATGGCGGCCCAATTAGCAAATGCAATTAATTTTCAGCAGAGCTTTCATAATACAAGTGGCGCCACTTTCAAACCAAAGTTATTTAGATTTTTGTTTGCCTGTTGTTATTTTTTATATATATTTTTTAATTTGAAAAGTTAAGAAACTTATTTTAAAAATAGCTTTGTTTTAATTCTTCACTTACCCTTGTTTTTTTTTGTTTTTTTTTGCTTTTTTTGGTGCGGTTTCGGTGGAACGGAATTTAGGTTTTTTGCAGTCTACAAGATCTTGAACCGTCATCTGTCTGAAATCATGATATGTAACCATCCCCTGTTACCCTCTTCTATAACCATCCCATGTAACCATCCTCTTTAACCATCCTCTTTAAACATCCTCTGCTGCCACTGGTCACAGATTCACGGTGAATTATTCACTTAGTATTACAAAAGATAAACGATATTGGAATAAGTCACTGAGGAAAATTGACAACCCATTGTTGGCAATTGACTTCTGGGGGAGCCGCGTGAACCAAGAGATGATTTTATGTTTGAAAGTAGTCAGAAAAACTTCAAAAGTCAGACTACGATGGGCAAGTCATCCAGAAAGAATGCCAACCTGTAGGGCAACAAAGAATGAATTTAGCTAGTCAAAAACACATTAGATTTATACTTTTAAAAAGCATGCAGGCTATGTGTAAAATATATAGTTGACTAATGGTCAAGATGTAGTTGATTAATTTTCAAGATTTAGTGGCCCCACCCCACCCCCTGCCCCCAACGTTCACACTTATGACCACCTTCCTGTTGTATCGCGATGTATTTTATCTCAATCTAAAAAGATTTCTCAAATTTATTCTCAAGTTTATAATGAACAACAGTTTATGAAATCCTGTGTCTGTCATAGAGGTGTATCCCCCTCCCCCCGCCTATATCTTCAGAAACCCCTTGATGTCATCCCGTTCCCCTGGATAACTGTCAGCCAAACAACCCAATTCTTGAAGCGTCTCTGATCCCTTACAAGAGACTTGACTTGGAGCTCTAACAGTTTAGGGACATTTTCAAAGTTTTAAAATTTAAGCAGCCTAATTCACATGGTCACCTGTATTCAGGGGCGTAAACACTACCTTGTATCGTAAAATTTCTGAGTTGTCCCTTAATGTGAGAATCCGCTAAATTAATACTCCATTTAGGACTTTTATGGAAACCATATAGTCAGTTTATATCGATGTACTGAGGACCCATCTTAAATGGTTCATGTGATATAAAAATATCTCCACATTCACCTCCCACATGAAGAAACGCCAATGTTGGCGACGAAAACACCTGTTGTTAAAAATATCCTTGTGTTTTTTTTAGTTTTAAAAAAGAAGTTGATCGTCTGCCTAACCAACCCCTCTCCTTTTAGTGAAGCCATAATGGGAAGTGGTTGTCTCGTTTCTATCAAAGCTTACACGAGACCACGGCGAGTGTTCTTTTTTTTAATTTTAAATTAAAAACTTTATCAGCTGCGTTAATTTTTTCGCATGATAAGAGATGGGACCGGATAGTATCATAGCTCAGATGGTGATAAGCACAGGAGGTGGCCAGCTATGATACTCGGGCAGTTTGGAATGGAACGTGTAGGTGGGAAGAATACCACTGTGTGTTTGGGGTGGGGAACACTGGTCAGGTCCTGGTGTTGGTTTAGGATGGAGTGGATGACACGAGAAATAGGGCGGTTCAAGCGAGGTCCAAGCGAGTGTGGGGGTTAAATTGATGTGGAACAAGATTGGATGCATGGGTGCCATTTGTGGTAGACTTAGTGCGATGTGCTACTCCTTTGGGACAGGTTTTAGTTCTATGAGAGAAGGATGGCTGTGTGGATGTATGGATGGCTGGGTGGATGTATGGATGGCTGGGTGGATGTATGAATGGCTGGGTGGATGTTTGGAAAGCTGGATGGATGTATGGATGGCTGACTGGATGTATGGATGGCTGTGGGATGTATGGATGGCTGGGTGGATGTATGGATGGCTGGGTGGATGTATGGATGGCTGGGTGGATGTATGGATGGCTGGGTGGATGTATGGATAACTGGATTTATTGATGGCTGTGTGGATGTATAGATGACTGGATATATGGATGGCTGGGTGGATATATGGATGGCTGGGTGGATATATGGATGACTGTATTTATGAATGGCTGGGTGGATGTATGGAAAGCTGTAAGGATATATGGATGGCTGACTGGATGTATGGATGTATGGATGTCTGGGTGGATATATGGATGGCTGGGTGGATGTATGGATGGCTGAGTGAATGTATGGATAGCTGAGTGGATGTAAGGAAGGATGGGTGGCTTAAGGATGGTTTTTTTAATGTATAGATGCCTGAGTGGATGTGCTGAAGAATGTTGTTTTTGATATCAGAAACACTGGTCTGTTTGTCAGAGAGTAGGTGAGAGTAGTATTTTGAATTAAAAGTTTCGTAATAAAAATATAGCATATGATTTTTAAAATGATATTTGAAACGAAACAACATGAACTTGATGATATTGTAATCGTAGTTTACAACGTGAAGATTTGTTAAAACCCACAGATGCCAGTCGTTGCCTAGCCCAGATATTTTTTAAAAATAGTATGTTTAAAAAGTCTTTGCCGCAATTGGGTCACATGTACTTGAAGTGCTCACCTATCTCTTCAGGTCAATTGTTAACATGCTCGTCACCTAAATTGTTTTAAACGCTTCGCTAAAAAATCACCCTGTAAGTATTGTGGGAAACATTTTTGTTAATAATTAATAACCAAACTTGCACTGAAACGTTTTCTAATCTGTAGTAGAATTTAAATTTTAATAAACTTTGTTTATAACTTGTTTCATGATGGGTGCTCGTTGTCTTTTGAAATTATTCTATGTTTTAACTTTTCAATGACAAACAATAATCTATTAGTAATTTTCTGAAGTCTTAGTTTTCTGAATGTCTTCTACAGGTCTTAGAAATAGTAAGATTTCTATATTTAATCTGTGTAATTTGCATGATTTATATTATATTATTATGGTCACTATTACATTAATTTTATTGTTATTACAAGCATTATTATTATTAGTATTATTGTAATTATCATTACTTAATTTAATTTAAAGAAACAAAATATCGTTAGAAATCTTTTGATTCCACTCCATATTTCCCCACCAACCAACCACCCGTACCTCGACTCCTATCATACATTGCTTCAGGGAAACATCAATCAACAACCTGGTTTGTCTCCCATGTAAACGAAAGAATTTTTAAGTTTCCAATCCTCCGGGGCCCAGTTGCCGCCCTTGTCGTACGCCAAACACCACTTACGACGTCGGCAAAACTTCCCAACAAAGAGATTTCCTCGGTGGCTCCGTCCGATAGGTCCTGGTTATTAATTGGAATTAAATCCCGTTGTTTTCTGATCACTCCGAGCACGGCGTACGGAGACACCGTCAACAAACTGTGACAACAAACCCGCGGGTGTTGGGGCAGTAGATCTACGGGGGACAGACAACAAGGAGATCTTCGGCGGGATAAGTGGAGTATAGCCGCAACATTGTGTGAAACATGGTTGTGTACGTGGGTTGTGTCATGTGTATTGTGAACAATGTACACGGACGGACATGGGTATGCTGGGTAATACTCGAGTCAATAGACCGCCGCGGTTACTCTGATAGTTTGGTTGTCATTAATAGCTTTATCACATATAACAGCTAATGTTGTGGTGAGTGTCATAGCAGGAATTGCTCTATCACACAGAACAGCTAATGTTTTGTGGGTGTTATAGCAATAGTTCTATCACACAGAACAGCTAATGTAGTGTGGGTGTTATAGCAATAGTTCTATCACACAGAACAGCTAATGTTGTGTGGGTGTTATAGCAATAGTTCTATCACACAGAACCGCTAATGTTGTGTGGGTGTTATAGCAATAGTTCTATCACACAGAACCGCTTAAGTTGTGTGGGTGCTATAGCAATAGTTATATGACGGAACAACTAATGTTGTGTGGGTGTTATAGCAATAGTTCTATGACGGAACAACTAATGTTGTGTGAGCGATATAGCAATAGTTCTATGATAAAACAGTTAATGATGTGTGGGGGTCTTATATTATTTCCTTCAAGAACTGCAATATAGTTTTATATAAAATTTTAGAAAGAAAGAAGGACTGGAAGTGTTTCAGAGATATTTTTTTTATAAAGTTAGATTCAGAGAGAGTGCGGGATTTAGAGAAAGAAGGACGGAAGATATATTGAGAGGGATAGATCTTGAACTAGATGGTGAGGGATACAAAAAGAGATTGAGTGAAATACATTTTGTAAAAGAGATTGAAGGAGAAAGAAATATTGAAACGTAGAGAATGAGACAGAGACCGTACGGGAATTATAGGTTGTGAAAAAAATGGTGATTTTGGGAGATTAATAGATCGAAATAGGGGAAGAGTAGTCGCTCGATTGATGAGCCGAGGAATCAAACAGACATGTTTACTTCATATTAACATGAACTCATGTCACCGCCATCTTGCACTAATACTTTGAACATTAAACACATCCCTAAGGACCTCTCGTAGCTAACTGTGAGATCTTCAGTGGACTAAATTGTTTTCATCCTCACCATTCCCCCAATCCCACCCTGAATCCAAATTAACGGTCACGGGAGACAGTTGATAGCCTGTCGGTCTCTGCTCCCAACAGACGCTGACGTCATAGTTATCTTCTCATTTTTCAATCCGTGACGTCATGACGAGCGTTAACACGGTCGAGGTTACTTCGCCACGGGTGACCGACCCACTAGCAGTTAAAACCACCTCCAATGATGCGATTGAGATGAGTGTGCTGGAAAATAGGTCACACAAAATAGTGGAACAAGGTGTGTCTTGGTCTGAAATAGGTCAAATAAATTAGTGGAAGAAGCTGTGTCTTTGATCGAAAATTAACAGGCGACATCGAAGCTGACATTTCGGGTAAACTCCAAAACATTCCGCATCTAAGTCAAAAACTTGCCGCCCCCTCCCACTTTTTAAATATGTCAGCCAGGCGAACTTCCCCTGGGTTGGATCCAACTTTTTGCTACCCTCTTCCAAAAAATAAATCTCTGGTCGACCAAAGGTTCCGCCCCTGTAAAATAAGTCAAAATGGTGGCGCCCCAAAATTTGCCGACAACCCCGCCTCGACCTGTTCGACACAACTGATCTCATAATCCCATGGATACAACTGATCTCATAATCCCATGGACACAACTGATCTCATAATCCCATGGACACAACTGATCTCATAATCCCATGTACACAACTGATCTCATAATCCCATGGACACAACTGATCTCATAATCCCATGGACACAACTGATCTTATAATCCCATGGACACAACTGATCTTATAATCCCATGGACACAACTGATCTCATAATCCCATGGACACAACTGATCTCATAATCCCATGGACACAACTGATCTCATAATCCCATGGACACAACTGATCTCATAATCCCATGGACACAACTGATCTCATAATCCCATGGACACAACTGATCTCATAATCCCATGGACACAACTGATCTCATAATCCCATGGACACAACTGATCTCATAATCCCAATGGACACAACTGATCTCATAACCCCATGAACACATTTTGTATTTACTGCTAGATTTCACATCTGCACAAATTGATTGAAATCCTAAATCATGGAATCGATGTTGAACTCGTAGGAAGCAATAATCCTCTTTATAGAAAGAGCGTCTGTAAAAGAGATAAGTCGTCTACAACTCAATGTATAAATAAATTACTTTGTATTTCAAATTCAAAATTACTCTTTATATTCATTTTTCAAGTCTCCCATTTACCTCCCAAACGCCATTCATATTTCCGCTATGAAAACACCAAAAACGTCTAATTTATTTTAACTCAGCGGAAACAATTTTGAAGGGGAAAGAATTCCTTCCATTTGAATGTTAACATGAAGGGATGTGACAAACCTTTGTCTTTACTAAGGGGCATAATTAAAGAAACTTGTACCGAGATAAGTTGTTAGAGACGTCAAACATTCGCCTATAAGAAGTACAAACGACAGCGCTCAAGCTACTCGACTTTTCACATCATCAATTTCCTTCTGATGTTTAGTCAGCCATCATGTTAGTCGTCTGCTAACATGACAGAACTCTGTGTAGAACACGGCCGAGAACAAAGTTTAACTCCGGTGACATGACCTACAACAGAGGTCCTCAAATGAGAGTCCTGCAGCGCTGCAGGTCTCAAATGGAGGTTTGTGAAATCAAAGTTGTAGTCCCTCTAGCTTAGCTATAGATGTGTATGAAAAGTGTGTAAGTTCGTCGCCTTTTGCAAGTTTTACAGTAATTTACACTAAACCGTAAATATTTTGTCTTCCAGAAATTGTTGTC
Source organism: Ampullaceana balthica (assembly GCA_944989445.1). Lineage (NCBI taxonomy): Eukaryota > Metazoa > Mollusca > Gastropoda > Lymnaeidae > Ampullaceana > Ampullaceana balthica. The sequence continues at coordinate 1,216,671 of CALYLW010000369.1, forward strand.
TTGTTTTTTAAAATCTTCTTGGAGAAACCGCTGTCTTACACGGCTACTGGCACTACAAACAACAGGTAGTTGCAACGCTACAAACAGCTACTAGTGACAACATTAAACACACAACACATATATCCAAAAACACAAGTCGTTATTTTTTAATCTGATGTGTATTTATTTTAAAAACTTCCGTAATTTTTGACGGTTGATACGCTAGTTTATTTATATTTCTAAAGATCTTTAAAATTGAATGGGGAATAAAACATAAAACGTTTACTAAAAAAAGACATTTGGGCCCCCCAGCCCCGAGAGAATGGACATTAGGAATTCATTGTGCTATAGTAATTTTATATATACTTCTAATTTTTTAGATACAAAGATCGGTAAAGATCCATTAATTTTCTCAGTATCTTACGCTTAAATTGTTTTTATATAGCTAATATAAGGAAAAAAAAGACATTTAGGGGCCCCATTCGGTGAAAAATTTAAATTTCAAAATGCTGTTCATTTTAATTCATTTTATCATGGATATATTTCTCAAGCTCGTTAAAAATGGAAAGGGAAATACTATCTTAAACATATACGGAAAAAAAGACATTTGGGGCCACGGCCCCGAAGAAATGGACATTAGAAGTTCAGTGCCCTTAAGTGTTTTAATATGCGCTACCAAGTTTTTGTAAACCATTCACTTAACCAGTAGCTATCGCTTAAACTAATTTTTGTCAAGCTCGTGTAAGAAAAAAATAACATAATGGGCCCCTGTTGCCCCATGCATGTTAATTTTTGAAAAAAAAATGCCATTTACCATCGCTGGATTGTACTCAAAAGTCTCCAAAAGTTTCATGGCGATCGGATGAATGGTTTAGTCAGCCATAAAGGACATGCATACATACTTTCATTTATATACATACTAGGTTGTGCTGCGGCGCCGTTCTCCGTAAGGCAACCACTTTTTTCAAATGCCCAAGGAACTTATCCTTGTTTGATAAATACGAAATATTAAACTTCCTGCAATGTCCACAAAGTATTTTAGAGTAAGTGTTGTAGGGCGCCTGGGGCGCCCACTTTTTTTTGGTCAAAAGCCCAAGTAACTTATACTTGTATGATAAATACGAAATATTCCCGAAATGTACACAAAGTATTTTATAATTAACAATCCTCATAAAAAAATTACGTCATTAATGTTAATCTGGAAACCAAAATAGCGTTAGGCAACAGTGAGTCATAATTGAGGGTGTTTATATACTAGATAGATTTGAGAGCTTTTTAACATAAGTATACGCACCATTTATAAAACAAATCTCAATATACATAATTCCCTTTGTCTGTATGTATGTATGTATTGTCAAATGTGTTAGGTGGAGCTGCGATCGATTTGGTATAAAAATATTATATGACGTCGTTTTTTTATGTATATTGACGTCATTGTTTTAGGCTTATATTTTAATTTTTGAAAAGGGAACGATGTCAAAATAGGATTTGAGTATTTATAATTATTATGAAACTAGACGCCCTGCAGACGCCGCAGACTTGCTCATGGAGAGTGCAAAGAAAGTGGAGAAAGAACGAACACAAACTACAGCACGAAGAATTAATACAACGCGAGTGAACGTCGCTTAATAAATGGGAGGCTGGTAACAACAACCTCAGTGTGCATGTCTTTACGCTTACTCGCTATTTTTTATTTACTTAGTGCTGCTTTTGGTGTCTGTACTCTCACACTCCCCCCAACCGTTCTTTGCTCTGTCTATGATGAGCAAGTCTGCGGCGTATGCTACGCCGCGGGTCTCTCCAGAGTTCCTTCTTTTCATTCACTTACATCCGTTTGCTCAAACCCACCCCATTTTGACAACTGTGTCTTTCAGGAAGTCTTCACTCGTCACTAAATCATTAGCGGCGTATGCTACGCCGCAGGTCAGCTAGTCTCTTAGTCTTAGAGTACTGGATAGTAAAATTCTCCGATTCGTCTGGAACATTACGGATTACGCGTTTAACTTTAAGCGCATTCTATTAAGCTTTAAGACGGCTTCGCCTTGACAAAGTGCACACACAATCTCTACACCAATGAAAACTTAATTATTTTTTATTAAACATAATAATCTAAGTTATTGACTATAAATCCTTTATTTATGGGACGCGATCGATATTTATTTAAATTTCTGTTTTCTTGACTATTTTATCGTATCACACACATGAGACATAACTAAAATTATGTTTATTATAATACGCACCGCGCGACAGACTAGCATAAACAATTACATGCTACATAGAGATAATCTAAAAATTCATTAATTTAATTACAGTACATTTTTTTCCTTTTTTGCGGGAGGGCGGGACCACGACATTAGGGTGAAGTTAATATAGAGGATTTATCTGATCCGTTATAGGTGCACCTTCTATACAAAAGTTTATTGCGTCCTACGCTTATCTATGGTTTGTGTCTAGTCCTGCATACTTATTAGATTTTTTAATGTTGATAAAGTGTTGGTTTTCCTGGTTTCTTCAGGCAGCCCATTTCGGATATGAAGGAGAATTTGTATGTTTGTTCTTGCATAGGGAATAAGAACAAAATAACTCATCGCAATAAAAAAAATATATAACCAATGTAAAACATTTCGCTAAAACAGAAAACAACCAGTTTTTCATTTATACGTGAAACATTTTGTTTAAATATTCTTTCAAACAACAAAACAAGACGTTGAGGAAATTATTATAGCAAAAGCCTCTGTCTGAACTACAATTAATTATCATAGAAATATCCTCTGTCTGAACTATAATTAATTATCATAGCAATATCCTCTGTCTGAACTACAATTAATTAGCAAAGCAATATCCTATGTCTGAATTACAATTAATTATCATAGCAATATCCTCTGTCTGAACTACAATTAAATATTGACACGAATGTGTATGACTCATCATACATTGCATTCTGGGCAATGCGTCAGCCAGGATATGACCTCTTCCTTTAATTAAGTCATATTTCTAAACAATAAGTTTCTAAAAACAAAGTCCAACGCAACAAGCGCTCATTCTTTAGTTGTCTTCGATAACCATGTGAGTGGACTATGGCCAGTTAAAGCCATTATGGGATACGCGGAAATAATGATATTAGAATAAAAATGTTGTAATGCCAGCAATAAACCGAAACATTATTTTTTACTATTTTTGAATAAGTTCTCTGGTTGGGTTAATATTTTGAATAACAAACATGACGGACAATCACATTTTAATCTTGTTGGCATAGATCAGCTCCCATACCCCGTCACTAGCATCAACTGTCATACTAAATGACTTCCCAAAGTCGGGTGCTATAACTTCTGGTGAATGAACCAACAAAGATTTCAGACAATCGAATGATTTTTGACACTGCACTGCCAAAATAAATTTATTTGCCTTTTTTTTTACAAGTTTAGTCAGTTATGTAGCTATTACAGAAAATTTCGGACAAAACTTTCTGTAATAACCTGACGTTCCTAAGAATTTCTTGAGCTGTTTTGTGGATAATGAAGGAAAAATACCAATATCCACAGTGTTCCCTGCATTAACTGAAATACAGCTGATGGCTGCTTTACAAAGACACAGCTACTGCTAATTGTCACTTTAAGAAGACAAAGCTGTCTACTATACAATGTCACAGCTGATGACTATCAAACAAATGTACAAACTATTCAACATTCCCACACAGCTGCTGTCTTTCCAAGTGTGTTTTTCCATTTTAATTTTTTTCCCCCCATGCACCCCCATTTTAATAATAATAATAATAATTCTTCAGCAGAATTGTTTCCCTTTCAGGTCATCTTTTCAACAGATTTGCCTCCCTTTTAATCGTCAGTTAGGTTGTTGCCGGTGTTGCA